>JAFMOC010000441.1:5000-547894 GCA_019802505.1 Corydoras sp. C115
CAAAGCTTTGGAAATCTTTTTATAACCTAAGCCTGCTTTAAACTTCTCCAAAACCATATTCCTAACCTGTCTGGTGTGTTCTTTGGACTTCATGATGCTGTTTGCTCCCCAATATTCTCTTAACCAACATCTGAGGCCGTCACGGAGCAGCTGTATTTGTACTGAGATTAGATTACACACAGGTGGACCCTTTTGAGTCATTAGCACTCATCAGGCAACTTCTGAATGCAATTGGTTGCACTCAGGGAAAAGGGGGCTGAATACTTTTGCACGTCGCACTTTTCAGTTTTTTATTTGTAAAAAAAATGTTGATTCATGTATAATTTTCCTTCCACTTCACAATTGTATACCACTTTGTGTTGGTCTTTCACATTAAATTCCAGTGAAATATATTTATGTTTGTGGTTGTAATGTGACAAAATATGGAAAAGTTCAAGGGGTATGAATACTTTTGCAACCCACTGTATATGTGGACACAAAACCAGTTTCGATTCCAAGGCTTGGCTAAGTGTTTTAAAGATTGCAGAACAAAAGGAAGATAATTTAGAGCAGAACCAAAGCATATGTGATTTGTCACGAGGGGAATAGTCACATCTGGGGCACAAATCTAGTGTACCCGGAAATATCTTTGCCAACCTAGAGTTTGTATAATGTAATCTGTGCACTGCCTTAGCACATATGGATGCGGAGTGCACCCTGTTTAGGAATCAATGCATGCATGATGGAATAAATTGATGGTTGCCAGCAATTGAAACATGCATTACACCTCCTTTGAGGCCAATTGCAAGTCTTTTACAGGTGTCCAAGCTTTCTGTTTATTTGCAAACTCTGATTTTGGTTCTATAAAAGCAGTGCTGGAAAATACTATATTACAACCTTTATGGCAGTACATAGGACATTGTTACATGATAAATAAATAAAAAGGGTCAAATAAAGTCAAAAGAAGACAGAAAAGAACAATGTGTTTCCACTGTGTTGCAGTGTGAGTTAACGTGCATATTTGTATAGGATTAAATGCATCATATAATTTCATAAATATTTTATAATTTGTATATTATTTATGAAGTATCATATAAACAACAAATAAAGTAAATTATAAAATATTTATTGAGAATGCCAAAATTTTGGCATAGTCCTGACCTACCCGTTATGTCACTTATGTCACTTTAATGTCACTTTAATGTCACTTTAATGTCACTTTAATCTGGAGTCACAAGCTGGGAAATCCTATCTTAGTCGACAAGGAGGCGAAGTGGTATTGTCACAGGGTGGAAGGGAATGAGGACCGGAGACAGGATTGCACCACAACAGGAGCAGTTTTATTGCTGACCCAAACACACCTACACAGTACCTGCTGGGCTTTTACAGTACACACATGTGCCATGTCCACATCCCACTAGTCCTGTTGCATTTAGATGGTGAACTCCCACGGCATGTCCCATGCCCGCTTATAAAGCGGTCATCAAACAGAGTCTGGTGCGCTAATCAGGAGGTACAGCTTCATATACCAAAAGGAAATTAGAAGCTAGTAGAAACTCTGACAGAAAGAAGTCTAGCAGACTAAAGGCCACAACCATAAAGACAAGTTTTTGAAATTCAGACAGTTTGCACAAACGGCAACATCTTAAACACAATTTAACGCAGGTCAAAATAAACAACTTTTGTTAAGAGAAGACTTTAAGCTGCTTGGTTGACTTTTGAGGAATGTTGAGGCTGTAATACTCTCTGGTCTAGACACCTAGCTGGTCAGGCATTAATATTACAGCAAGAATGTGACCCAAAAATATAGTTTGTTTTGTATGAACACTTTTGCCCCAGGACTTCAAACAAATCCTAGTAAAAAAAAAAAAAAAGAATCAGATCAAACAAAAAAGCAAAGCAAAGCTTTGGGGGGTGAGGGGGGTTCCCCTAAAATTATATATCTGTGTATGTGAACAGTTAAGATTTACAAACAATTTAAAGGTAGAATTAAAGTCTGGTGTTTATGATAAATGTGATAACAATTAGGTGTGAATGGGTAATCTGTTTTATTTAATGAAAATGTACCCATCAGCATCTGATGTTCATAATACATTTGTGTATGATTGCATAACAATTATACTTATAATTATAAATATAATATTAATTTTTAAAAACTTCAGAAGAAGAGTTGTTGATTCTCATCAGGTTGGAAAACTTTGGACTACACCAGCACTCACAGGCATTCTTGCTCCAGCCCTCGTAGGAGGCGGTCGCACTTTCTCCCTCTCATTCCTGCTTGGCTACTCTGTCTTGTCTCTGCGGGATTTATCATAACACTTCTCTTCGAAACGCAAATATGGAACTAATTAAATGGTCTTGGTTCGGAGGTTCGGAGTCGTGGTTCGGAGGAACCAGCTTGCCCGGACGGCACGTTGGTCGTCTGGATACACGATGGACGCCTGGGGGAATTGGCGGATCGTGTGTCTGGCCCCCCTGTCCGTGGAAGATGTCTACCTATTTGGATTTATGATCCTGGGATTTCTGCTGATTGGATTATGCATGGTCCTGGTGTATCGCAAAATTAAGAGAGTTGGGTCGGTTGTCAACAGCCCCAGGAAACTGCCCAACATGATTGATGTGCTGGGCAGAGCGATAGGGACTCACACTGTGAATTTAAATCGCCACATGGAATCGATCTTGGAGAGGCTATCGGCTCTGCGAACGAATTTTGATGAGTTGGAGATCAGGAATTCACAAGCTGTTTCGAGCTGCTACAATAGCTGCGAACTATTAGTCAAAATAGACTGAGAACTTTTTTTTGGCTCCCTTATCAGCCTCAGCCTTGGTGGAGACCTTGGAAGAGCTGCCTACTGAAATTCCTCCAGAAGAACTGTTGCTATGGTTTCTTGATGAACTGCTCTACCCTGCTCTCCCATGAACTGCCTCTTCTTTCCGATCCCTTATGGACACGTCTCCTACAGCTTCAGTGTCTTTATGTCTGTATTTGCTTGTGTGCTAATATGCTTATTAGCATATTATGCTTATTAAAGCATAGTTCGGGAGAGGGTTGTTTTTTTATCACCTATTTTCCTGTTCTATTTCTGATGATGGCGCCGCTGTGTTCGGCTGCCTTCTCGACTTTTTCTCGCCTCGTACAAGCATTTCACTGTGTATAACTATGCATGTGAAGAATAAACTTGAATAAAATAATAAACACACTGACTGACTATTACACCTAACCAAGAGGGATCAACCATCGAATGTCATTGATTTGGTTGTCATTACTTGTGGCAATCATTCAAAAAATTTGAAATTTTGAAAATGGGTATACAAACTTTTAAGCACAGTGGAACTCTCCAGAATCTGGATTGTATAACTCTGGGTTGTATGCTTTAGTACAATAAGCTCTTTTTATAACATGTTTTCCAAAGTCCTCTATAGCAAACAGATTAGAGAAATCAGAATGCCGTAACTTGTATTAAGCAGCCTTGACAAACCACACACATTCAGTTTTAGTTTTAATAATAAAAATAATCTGGTTTAATTTTAATTATAATATGTTTTTGTAATGTGCATTAAAAACACATAATAAGCATTTTAAATCATTTTACAGCAATACATGAGAAAATTAGCTCTTTTACCTGCAGTGAACATCTTTCCAGAACCAGAGAAGACTATTACACGACACTCTTTATCTTCAGCAAGTTGACTAAAGCATTCAACCATTTCCCTTAAAAAAGAGGATAAATGAAAAGTTATGTTTCACAGAGTTTGGATATAACCTATTGTTCTAATTAATATTAGGGAGAAATAGATATTTTAGGCAAATTTATGCTTTAAGGTTTGTAGTGGAACTCACACATTATATAACACATGATCTTTACATCTACAGTACAAATTCTCATGGTAACTTTTTGCATGAGAAATGTTTTTCAGGTATTCACTAAATGCACACTTTCATATCACAAAAAAATCTTTATTGACAAACATTGTGTTATGTTGTTAAATGGTCAAAAAAAAAATATCAACTCTTCTACCAATCAGGGCATAGGTGTACATAGTGCTGTGAAAAAGTATTTGCTCCTTGTTTTACTTGTTATTTTTCATAATTACATATTTCAGATTATTAAATAATTTTTAACATCAGAAAAAAGGAGTAAATACAAAATGTTGTTTTTCAATAATACCATATTTTCTGGACTATAAGGCACACCTAAAAGCCTAAAATTTTCCCAGAAATCGGACGTGCGCCTTATAAGTGCGCCATATAAGTGAGTTCCAAAATCTATAAAAGTATTGATGTGCGACCGAGTGGTTTTTTCCACACATCACCGTCACTGTTGAAAAAGCAAGAAGATTAAGTGAAGAAAATTAATTCGGAGCTTGCCATCATTCCGGGAGGATTAAATAAAGAACTCCGACCGCTGGATATTGGCGTAAACAGGGTGTTTAAAGTAAAGTTGCGGGTGGCGTGGGAGCTATGGATGATAGACGGCAAACACACGTTCACTAAAACTCGGGAGGCAGCGGCGGGCGAGTTACGCCACCGTCTGTGAATGGATTGTGGATGCCTGGGCTAAGGTTTCTGCTGTAACTGTTGTCCGAGCTTTGCGAAAGCTGGCATCATTGCTGAACGGCCGCCTGGTGGCGAGACGGACTCAGACATTGATGAGAGGGAACACCGGAGTGCTCGATAGTGAAACAGCTTTTTAATTCAGACACAGTAGATGAGGACTTTGATGGATTTGTGGGAGAAGAGTGATTAAAAATAATCTGTTTGTCAAGTAGTAGAATAAACTTCGATTATAAATCACCGTTTTTCATCCTTTACTTTTTTTGTAGATCATATGTTTTAGCAAGTGCCTTATAATATGGTGCCGTACAGAATAAGTACCGTATATAAATAGAGTCCGTAATTGAGAGTGCGCCTTATTGTACAATGCGCCTTATATACGTGGGTCAAATACAGAAATAGACCCCGTAATTCAGACTGCGCCTTATAATACAGTGCACCTTATGGTCCTTTGCAGCAACAACAACTTCAACCAAGCATTTGTGATAACTGCCAATGAGTCTTTTAAATCTCTGTGTAGAATTTTTGGCCCAATGTGTTTTTACAAAATTGTTTTTTTATTCAGCCAGATTTAAGTCCGGACCTTAAGAAGGCAACTTTAAAACATTAATATTTTTTAGCAATTCTTATGTGTAATTGCTGGTGTGCTTTAGATCATTGTCCTGCTACAGAAGCCAATTACACTGAAGCTTAAGGTCATGAACTGGCTGAACATTCTCCTTCAGGAATTTCTGGTAGAGAGTTGTTCAGGTCCTAAAGCAACAAAGCAGCCACAGACCATCACACAACCAGAACATTTGACAGACAGTGCAATATTCTTTATCTGATTATCTGTTAGTATTGCACAAGTACGCACACCTTCCAAAATTTGTCTCATCGTTATTATAGTTATCGTCTTTGAACTCTCCCATGGATACCATTTTTGTCCAGTCCATTTCTTGTTGGTTGAATTATGAACACTGACCCTAACCAAGGCCCACAGTTCTGGGTTCTTTTGTGACCTGCTGGAAAAGTCATTAATGCACTCAAAAGTAATTTTGGTATAATTTATTTATTTATATTTCATTCATTATCTGGGCACACACTCACTCACACAAACACACTCTACATGGGGCAATTTGGAGAACTCCGTTGATTTGATCCATGTTTTTGGACTGTGGGAAGAAACTGGAGAACCCGGAGGAAACCCACGCGGACACGGGGAGAACATGGAAACTCCACCCAGATGGGGATTCGAACCGGGAATCCCTAACGCTTAGAGGCAAACGTGCTAACCACTAAGCCACCGTGCCGCCCCATTTATATTTATCTTCTTAAATATATCTTCTTATATTTCACAGCTTTCTTTTTCATTATAATATTGCTATGCACTTTACTGTAAAAGAACAAGCAGGCATACTCTTGGATTAGAAGTTAGAATATTACATTATTAAGAAAGTAGTTTCATTTCCTCCACAATTTGTGTATTTTTTTTTCTTTTTGCAGCCTCAAGGTTAAGGTCATGCATTCCATTTGTTGAATCTCTTTTATATATTTCTGTCCATTGGTTAACTGTTGGGGGTGTCACCTTGTAATAGTTTTATTGCAATAAGAAACTGAAATAAATACTTTTCCGTTTCTTGCCTGTCTTAAGACCCTGTCTTAAGAGTGATAATTTTATGATATGTCCAGCTTTAAAATTGTGGAAATGACATCTCCAACCTTTGTCCAGTAAGGAGTTATTATCGCCACAGTTTCTCCAGTAAGCAGAACTTTGGGTCATGTGCTTCAGAGTTTGTTTAGGTGTTACAAAAAATGAATAACTAATTTCCAGCCAAATTCCCTCCATGATCTTGTTCTAGGCTGGGAACTACAAAATCTGACTCCTTTCCTCATCTGTAATATTCACTTCAAGTTCCTTTACCCATCGATTTTTAATATAGCTGGTGGAATTATTCATAGAGAGCAATATGTAACCATAAAGTTGGGAAATTATTGTGACTAAACTTACATCTACAATATCTCTAATATAAACATCTACAAAAATCTTTATCAGGGGTGATACATTTTTATCTATATTTCTACTTCTGTCATAAAATATCTCCTAATCTGTAAATATAAAAATAAAAAAATATAAAAATAAATAAATAAAATAAAAAATGTAAAAATAAAAATAAAAAATTTGTTCTGCATCAAAACATATAATGCAGTAATACCTTTGGCTCCATTGCTTAAATCTATCGTCTTAGAGGGCTGGTATAAATTGTGCATGAAATCCTGGCCATGAAAGCCTTTTAATGTCTTTAAATAGGTTGTGTTTACTTATTATATATGGCCATATTATAAGTGGGACCCGGACCCATTGACTCAGTTGTTGTCCTAAAGATTTATATATTTCTATATGTTACCTAAAATTGTTTGCAAAGAGAATCAGAATCAAACTTTATTGGCCAAGTATGCTCACACATACAAGGAATTTGTGTTTGGTTGCAATAGCTCACAGTGCACAATAAGTGACAGACACACCCAAACTAGCCGTCCTCCTACACACACCTGAAAACTTGACAAGTCTGATACACCAATCTCGATATCTTTCCATTTGACCTCATAATTAGGGCTACACCAGCATACTATAAATCTCAACTGAGCAGCTAATATTTACTACAAAATATTTACATAAAAATAAAAATCAAATAGACAAGGCTATTCCCCCTTATCCTTTGGGAGCTGTAAAGTTACATATTTCACCATAGGTCTTTTTACATTCCAAGTAAATCTATAAAGTTGTTTATCCAACCTTTTCAATAGGTATTCCGGGATTTCTAAATAAGAAATCCACCTCAGGTCCACTCCAGATGCCATTGCTGCTGCCCTTCATGTCTCCCTTTCCCACCTAGAAAATAAGGACTCCTACATCAGGATACCTTTTATTGACTACAGCTCCGCCTTCAACACAGTCATCCCCCACAAAATCACATCTCTCGGACTACTTTCCACCCTCTGTGAATGGCTGTTGTATTTCTTGACTGGCAGGCCTCAGTCTGTCAGGATTGGAAATAAGACCTCAGCCAGCATCACCACCAGCATCAGTACCCCGCAGGGCTGTGTCCTCAGTCCCATTCTCTACACCCTGTTCACCTATGACTGTCACCTCCCACCCCAACATCATCATACTAAAATTTGCTGACAACACTGTTGTGATGGGTCATATCACTGGCGGAGATGAAGCAGACTACAGGAAGGATGTGAACAGTCTGGTAACATGGTATATGGACAAAAACCTCGCCCTCAACACAGACAAGACCAAAGAGATGATAGTGGACATAAGGAAACAAAGGAGACCTCATCAGCCACTATTTACTCAGGACCTTGAAGTGGAAAGGGTCAATAGCTTTAAATACCTGGGAGTCCACATCAGTGAGTAAATCTTGAAACCCCAGTCTGCTTAGAAATCTTTGCCTGGGAGAAACCTTGCTGATGCAGTATAACTACCTTTTGTCTTGTTGCTGTGCTCAATCTTGCCATTGTGTATGCCCGCCCTGTGACATAACCTTCCACAACCTCAACCTGGTAGCAGAGTTTGGCTGTTCCTCAATGATAACAAATTCATTCATTCAATTTCTCCCGCTTTATCCTCTATTAGGGTTGCGGTGGGGTTTCCCATGCCCATCCAGGGGAGAACATCTCGGGCGCTGGGCAGATAGACCCAGGACAGGGCGCCAATCCATAGCTGGGCTGATAACAAATTATCATTTACAGTATATTTTTTAAAGCATCCTTAGAGCTGTGATTTCAACATCATCCAGTCTGTCTGGGATTCCATGAAGAGACAGAAGGATTTGAGAAAGCCTTCATCTACAAAAGATCTGTGGGTAGTTCTCCAAGATTTTTGGAACAACCTACCAGCCGAGTTCCTCAAATGCTGTGTGCAAATGTGAAGAATTGTATATATCCTTTTACTTTATTATTTTTGGTTTAATTTTACTTCACACAATGTAACTTCTTTACTCTACTTCTGTATATATTAACACGACAACTGCAGCATATGTGAAAACTGCAATTACCCTCGGGGACTAATAAAGTATTATAAAAAATAACACCAATTCACAGATACACAAACACAACTGGGCAACAGAAACAAATGCCGGAAAAACTCCCGGGAACCTTTCCTATTGGCTGGGCAACCAGCCAAAACCAACCCCAACAGTCTCAAAATGGTGGGCAGTAAAACAGTAATAAATTAAATAACAATTTTGAACAAATTACATTTTTCTTAATTTTGCCTTCAAATTAGTTAAAATTCATACAGCAGAAATGTATGAAACTTAAATAAAATTCAGCATTTTATTTTATTTTATTAAATTAGCATCGTAAACAATGGCGGGGTAAGCGCGGAGGGCTACGAGTTAAGCTAAAGCTCACTCCCACACAGACTGCCCTTACCCAGCATTTTCCTAGCCAATGTCCGTTCTCTGGCTAATAAAATGGATGAAATACGGCTCTCCATCACCAATAACAAAAGAATTATGGACTCAAACGTCATGATTTTCACGGAAACATGGCTAAACAGCAGCTGCACGGACAACGTTATTGCGTTAGAAGGGCGACACGCACACCGAGCTGACAGGACAGCAGAGGACTCCGGCAAGACCAGAGGTGGAGGTTTGTGCATTTATGTTAACAAAGCTTGGTGCACAGACTCTGCTACATCCGAGAGTCATTGCTCACCTAATGTGGAGTTTATAATGGTCAAATGTAGACCTTATTAAGTCCCTAGAGAATTCACCTCCATCATAATCACTGCAGTGTATGTCCCCCCGGATGCTAATGCTAAGCTGGCTATGAAAGAACTTTATGCTGCCATCAGCAAACATCAGACCAAACACCCTGAGGCTGCTTTTATTGTTGCTGGTGATTTCAACCACTCCAACTTAAAGACAGTTCTTCCCAGATTCCACTAACATGTCTCCTGCAACACCAGAGGGAACAAGATTTTGGATCATGTTTATTATAACCTGGCTGGAGCATACAAAGCAACACCCCTCCCCCACATTGGACAATCTGACCATCTCTCTATTTTTCTCACACCTTGGTACTCACCGCTCATCCAACGTGTGAAACCCACTGTGAGAACAATAAAAGTGTGGCCAGAGGGGACAGACGACATGCTCCAGGACCGGTTTAGAAACACTGATTGGAATATGTTCTCGCACACAGACCTGGATCAGTACGCCTCATCGGTACTGGAATATATCTCCACAACTACAGACAGTGTCACCACCCAGAAACAGATCACCATGTACCCCAACCAGAAACCCTGGATGAATCGAGATGTTCGCCAACTGCTGAAGGCCCGTAACATCGCCTTCAGGTCAGGTGATACAGAGGCTTACAGTACAGCCAGGGCTGAGCTGAAGAGGGGTATTAAAAAAGCCAAACTCCACTACAAGAGGAAGGTAGAAGAACACTTCTCCAACTCCAACCCCACACACATGTAGCAAGGACTTCAGATCATCACTGATTACAAGACCATCAACCCCTCCCCTATCTCCTCTGATGTCTCCTTCCTTGACGAGCTTAACAATTTTTACGCTCGGTTTGAGAGAGGGAACCCGACAACTGCAACCAAGACAAATGTGTCTGCAGATCATCAACCACTGACTCTTTCTGCCACTGATGTAAGAATGGTGTTGAGCAGGATCAAAATCCACAAGGCTGCAGGTCCTGATGGCATCCCTGGGCGTATTTTCAGAGTGTGTTCTGAAGAGCTGGCAGGAGTGCTGACGGACATATTCAATCTATCCTTGGCTTGTGCTGTGGTACCGAGCTGCTTTAAGACAACCTCTATTGTTCCTATACCCAAAAATTCTAACCCATCAATACTGAACGATTACCGCCCAGTAGCCCTCACTCCCATCATTACAAAGTGCTTCGAACGGCTGGTCCTAGCACAACTTAAATCTTGTTTCCCACCCACCCTGGACCCCCACCAATTTGCATATCGACAGAACAGGAGTACAGAGAATGCAATCTCCATAGCACTGCACTCTGTCCTCTCACACCTGGACAATAAAAACTAGGGGTGTCTTCAACTAAAGATTTTCATAGTCGAATCTGATTCGTCAGATTTTCCCTATAGTCGACTGATAGTCAAATCAGTTAAAATTTCACCACAAGGTGGCGCTATAAACGTAGTTTTTAAAAAAGATATATTTCTTATATTTTACTTGTTTTTCTAACAAAAGAAAACCTTTTTTTTTTCTTTTTTTTTCTAGAAATTAGGATGATTTTATTTGACAAAAGGCTATATATATAACGAAAACAAAGACATTTCATGTAAAAACTAATGCTTAGCAGCAGCCATGGGCACCCCCATGTGGTCAAAATGGTACATTTGACCATGAGGTTCATAGTCGACTACGGTTCTCCGAATCGAATCGTCGAATCAGCGAATATTGCAGCTCATTCCTAATAAAAACACCTTCGTGAGGATGCTGTTCATAGACTTTAGTTTAGCATTCAACACAGTCATCCCCTCAAAACTCATCACAAAGCTCACAGACTTAGGCATCAGTCCCCACATGTGCAATTGGTTACTGGACTTCTTAACCAACCGACCCCAATATGTCCAGTTGGATAACCATCGTTCATCTACCATCACCATAAACACAGGTGTTCCACAAGGCTGTGTGTTAAGTCCCTTTCTGTACTCCCTCTTCACCCATGACTGCAAACCTGTTTATGGCTTTAATAATTAACCATTATTAAATTTGCAGATGACACCACGGTGATTGGACTCATCAAAAACAGCGATGAGACTGCTTATAGGGAGGAGGTGAATCGGCTGGCTGAGTGGTGCGACACTAACAACCTTCTGCTCAATGCCGAGAAAACAAAGGAGCTCATCATGGACTTCAGGAAGAAGGCTGACCAGCACCAATCCATTCATATCAAAGGGACGGCAGTGGAGCGTGTGAACAGCTTCAAGTTCCTAGGTGTACACATCTCTGAGGATCTCACCTGGACGACCGGCTGCTCCAATCTGGTCAAGAAGGCACATCAGCACCTGTTCTTTCAGAGGAATCTTAGGAAGAACCATCTGTCCTCAGACATTCTGGTGAACTTCTACCGCTGCACCATTGAGAGCATCCTGACCAGCTGCATTACAGTTTGGTACGGGTCCTGCTCTGCTCTTAGGATCCTCTGTGCACTGCAGAGGGTAGTGAAAGCCGCCCAGCACATCACCAGATCACCACTTCCTACCATAGAGGACATCTACACAAAGCAGTGTCTGAAAAGGGCTGGAAAAATTCTCAAAGAACCCAGTCACCCTGCAAACGGACTATTTTCTCTTCTGCCCTCTGGGAGGCGCTACAGGAGCTTACGGACTAAGACCACCCAGGTACCGGAACAGCTTTTTCCCCACAGCTGTCACACTTCTGAACACTGATATCTGGACTATATTGACTCACATCAATAATATATGGACTCATACAACATCCACATTATTTAGTTATTTTTATGTTTATACCACTCAGTGTATTTTTTTATATATACAACATATATATATATATATATATATATATATTTATATATATATATATATATATATATGTATATTTATATATATACATACATACAGTATATATATGTGTATATATATATATATATATATATATATATATATATATATATATATATGTTCATAGCTGTATATTTCATATTTATATCTGTACATTCACATCTGTATATTCTATAGTCTGTACATCATAGCTGTATATTTCATAGTTATAATCTGTACATTCACATCTATATATTCTACTTACCACTTGTAATGTATATATTTATATATTTGCTAAAACACTTCTGGATGGATGCAAACTGCATTTCGTTGTTCATATTGAGCAATGACAATAAAGTTGAATTCTATTCTATTCTATTCTATTCATTTACTAATTGATTTGTTGAATAAGTTTAAAAATGATAATTTTTGTGTTTTTAAAGTGATGTATTTTCTTAAGCTCAAAAGATATTTTTTCATAACTATACCATCAGCTTACTAATTTTACTCTGCTTTAAATGTGGATATATAACTGAATTACTTTATTACTTTAAATTACTCAAAATGGGACGGCACATTCCCGGTTCGAATCACAATCTGGGTGAAGTTTCCATGTTTTTCCCGCGTCTGCAGTGAGTGAGTGTATGTCCAGCGATAGATTGGCGTCCTGTCCTGGGTGTATCTGCCCAGCACACGAAACTTTCTCCCCTGGATGGGCATGGGGAACCCCCCGCGACCCTAATATAGGATAAAGCGGAAGATAATGAATGAATGAATATAGTCCTGGATTTGGAGTCACGCACCAAACTAAACTGAAAAAAACACACTACAGGCTGATCCAACTTAAAACAAGTCATAATGTGACTCAAAATTGTGTGTGGCCTCCACGTGCCCCCCCCCTTAGTATAAAAACTTAGCATAAAACACTTACAGAGCAAATTATATTGGTTTTTTTTTTCTGTCTTTCCAATTATTAATTACTTACCAAAATCAGTTATAGAATATTTAGTGCATCCCTTATTCAAACCAAGCATCAGAATAGGGAAGAAAGGTAACAAGTTACTTCGTGTTGGTGCAAAAACAGGTTAATCTTAATATTTTAGAAACTCTTGCATTATGAAACATAATTGCTAAACTGTCTCCAGGAATTTTATTATTGCATGCATATTGATGAGATGAAATTCAATTCCTAAATTCATTCATTCATTCATTCATTGTCTCCCGCTTTATCCTCTATTAGGGTCGCGGTGGGGTTCCCCATGTCCATCCAGAGGAGAACGTCTCGGGCGCTGGGCAGATACACCCAGGACAGGGCGCCAATCCATCGCTGGGCACACACTCACTCACACAGACACACACTATATGGGGCAATTTGGAAAATTCAATTAACTTGATCCATGTTTTTGGACTGTGGGAGGAAGCCGGAGAACCCGGAGGAAACCCACACAGACACGGGGAGAACATGGAAACTCCACCCAGATGGGGATTCCAACCGGGAATCCCTAGCGCTGAGAGGCGAACGTGCTAACCACTAAGCCACCGTGCCGCCCAATTCCTAAATTCAATGATGAAATAGAGCTTTGATCATACAGAGTTTCTGTTTTATTTAATCCCATTGCCAAAGGTGTATAAAATCAAGATGATTTAATAACACTTTTAAAGTCACCAAGTGTCCAAATAACAGTAGCTGGCACTTATTGATAGAACAAACATCTCTCACTAAAACACTCCTAAAGGTGCGCAAGCATACAATTATTATTTTATCCGCTCTTTAAATCTGATTGGCTGAGCCATTTGACAAGCCGTGAAATTTTTCATTAATGCACAGCTGTGATCACATTTGTATCAACACATGACGTACAAAACAATATCTGAATTCATGTACCATCATAAACAGAAATACAAACAAATATACACAGCTAGCCGATTCCCAATAAGCACAAAGCTTGTTGCGGCTATATATATATATATATATATATATATATATATATATATATATATATATATAATATATATATATATATATATATATATACACACAGTGGGTTGCAAAAGTATTCATACCCCTTGAACTTTTCCATATTTTATCACATTACAACCACAAACATAAATATATTTCACTGGAATTTAATGTGAAAGACCAACACAAAGTGGTATACAATTGTGAAGTGGAAGGAAAATTATACATGAATCAACATTTTTTTTACAAATAAAAAACTGAAAAGTGCGACGTGCAAAAGTATTCAGCCCCCTTTTCCCTGAGTGCAACCAATTGCATTCAGAAGTTGCCTGATGAGTGCTAATGACTCAAAAGGGTCCACCTGTGTGTAATCTAATCTCAGTACAAATACAGCTGCTCCGTGACGGCCTCAGATGTTGGTTAAGAGAATATTGGGGAGCAAACAGCATCATGAAGTCCAAAGAACACACCAGACAGGTTAGGAATATGGTTTTGGAGAAGTTTAAAGCAGGCTTAGGCTATAAAAAGATTTCCAAAGCTTTGAACATCTCACGGAGCACTGTTCAATCCATCATCCGGAAATGGAAAGAGTATGGCACCACAGTAAACCTGCCAAGACAAGGCCGTCCACCTAAACTTACAGGCCGAACAAGGAGATCACTGATCAGAGAGGCAGCCAAGAGGCCCATGATGACTCTGGATGAAATGCAGAGAGCCACAGCTCAGGTGGGGGAAACTGTCCACAGGACAACAATTAGTCGTGCACTACATAAATGTGGTCTTTATGGAAGAGTGGCAAGGAGAAAGCCATTGTTAAAAGAAAACCATAAGAAGACCCGTTTGCAGTTTGCCAGAAGCCATGTTGAGGACACAGCAAACATGTGGAAGAAGGTGCTTTGGTCAGACGAGACCAAAATTGAACTTTTTGGCCACAATGCAAAACGCTATGTGTGGCGGAGAAATAACACTGCACATCACTCTGAAAACACCATCCCCACTGTCAAATATGGTGGTGGCAGCATCATGCTCTGGGGGTGCTTCTCTTCAGCAGGGACCGGGAAGTTGGTCAAAGTTGATGGGAAGATGGATGGAGCCAAATACAGGGCAATCTTGGAAGAAAACCTGTTGGAGTCAGCAAAAGATTTGAGACTGGGGCGGAGGTTCACCTTCCAGCAGGACAACGACCCTAAACATAAAGCCAGAGCTACAATGGAGTGGTTTAAAAAAAAGAATATTCATGTGTTAGAATGGCCCAGTCAAAGTCCAGACCTAAACCCAATTGAGAATTTGTGGCAAGATCTCAAAACTGCTGTTCACAAACGCTCTCCATCAAATCTGACTGAGCTTGAGCTGTTTTGCAAGGAGGAATGGGCAAGAATTTCAGTCACTAGATGTGCAAAGCTGGTGGAGACATACCCTAAAAGACTTGCAGCTGTAATTGCAGCAAAAGGTGGCTCCACAAAGTATTGACTCAGGGGGGCTGAATACTTTTGCACGTCGCACTTTTCAGTTTTTTATTTGTAAAGAAAAATGTTGATTCATGTATAATTTTCCTTCCACTTCACAATTGTATACCACTTTGTGTTGGTCTTTCACATTAAATTCCAGTGAAATACATTTATGTTTGTGGTTGTAATTTGACAAAATATGGAAAAGTTCAAGGGGTATGAATACTTTTGCAACCCACTGTGTATATATATATATATATATATATATATATATATATATATATATATATATATATATATATATATATACACACACTGTACACGTATATATAAAACTACATTGATGTGATGGAAAGCTTACCTCCAGAAGGCCTTGTTCATGGCATTGCGTTTCTCTGGGCGATGCAGCTCTACATGAGTAATATAATTGGAAGGTTGGCTGACTGCAAGTGTGTTGTAGGGTGGGGTGGGTCCTCCTGAGGCTGACATGGCTCTAACAACATTAAACGTCCTAAAAGTGGGCCACAGTATCTTACCTAAATAAAAAAAAATAGAGTCAGATCAAATAAATTATATTATATTATTATAATTATAATTATATTATATATATATATATATATATATATATATATATATATATATATATATATATATAAATAAATTACATTAAAGGTTTATAGCGCTCCAACCCTAGTTTTAAAATAGTTTACTCAAACTGTCAGGTGACTCCTCCTTGGATCACCACCTTACCGTGGTGGAGGAGTTTGCGTGCTTGAATGATCCTAGGAGCTATGTTGTCTGGGGCAAAAAGCCCCTGGCAGGGTCTCCCAAGGCAAATTGGTCCTAGGTGACAGGCCAGACAAAGAGTGGTCCAATAAAAACCCCTATGAAAAGAAACAGGAACACGTGTACCCTGCCCGATATAGGGTTATCGGGGCCCCACCCTGGAGCCAGGCCCGGGGATGGGGTTCGTCAGCGAGCGTCTGGTGGTCGGGCACTTTCCCATGGTGCCCGGCCGGGCCCAGCCCGAAGGAGTTACATGGGTTCCCTCTCAAATGGGCTCACCACCTGTGGGGGGGGGGTAGTAATAGGGGTTCGGTGCAGTGTGGATCGGGCGGTGGCCGGAGGCGTGGGCCTGGTCGTCGCGATCCTCGGTTGCTGAAATTGGCTTTCGGAACTTGGAACGTCACTTCACTGGCAGGGAAGGAGCCTGAGCTGGTGCGGGAGGTTGAGAGATACCGGTTAGATATAGTCGGGCTCACCTCAACGCACAGCTTGGGTTCTGGGTCCAATCTCCTTGAGAGGGGCTGGACTCTGTTCTTTTCTGGAGTTGCCCATGGTGAGAGGCGTCGGGCAGGTGTGGGCTTTCTCGTGCATGTTGGGGTTTTCTCCGGTGGACGAGAGGGTAGCTTCTTTACGCCTTCGGGTTGGGGAACGGGTTCTGACTGTTGTCTGCGCTTATGCGCCGAACGGCAGTTCAGAGTACCCAGCCTTCTTGGAGTCTGTGGGGGGGGTACTGGAAAGTGCTCCCCCTGGAGACTCTGTAGTCTTACTGGGGGACTTCAACGCTCACGTGGGCAATGACAGTGAGACCTGGAGAGGTGTGATTGGGAGGAACGGCCTCTCTGATCTGAACCCGAGTGGTGTTCAGTTGTTGGACTTCTTAAATCACGGTTTGTCCATCACGAACACCATGTTCGAGCACAAGGGTGTCCATAAGTGCACATGGCGCCAGGATGCCCTAGGCCGCAGTTCAATGATCGACTTTGTAGTGGTGTCATTGGACTTGCGGCCATGTGTCTTGGACACTCGGGTGAAGAGAGGAGCTGAGTTGTCAACTGATCACCACCTGGTGGTGAGTTGGATCAGATGGCGGGGGAAGATGCCGGTCAGACCAGGCAGACCTAAACGTATAGTGAGGGTTTGCTGGGAACGTCTGGCAGAAGAACCCGTCAGACAGATGTTCAACTCTCACCTCCGTCAGAGCTTCAACCACATTCCGGGGGAGGTGGGGGACATTGAGCCTGAATGGGCCATGTTCCGTTCCTCCGTTGTTGAGGCGGCGGACAGGAGCTGTGGTCGAAAGGTAGTCGGTGCCTGTCGTGGCGGTAACCCTCGAACACGGTGGTGGTCACCCCGTGTAAGGGATGCCGTCAAGCTGAAGAAGGAGTCCTATCAGGCATGGTTGGCTTGTGGGACTCCAGAAGCAGCTGACCGGTACCGACAGGCCAAGCGGTTTGCGGCTTCATGCGTCGTGGAGGCAAAAACCCGGGTGTGGGAGGAGTTCGGTGAGACTTTGGAAAGTGACTTTCGGTCGGCTCCTAGAACATTCTGGCAAACTGTCAGGCGACTCAGGAGGGGAAAGCAGTGTGCCACCAACACAGTATATAGTGGAGGGGGTGCACTGTTGACTTCGACTGGGGACGTCATTAGGCGGTGGAAGGAATACTTCAAGGACCTTCTCAATCCCACCAATATGCCCTCCGGAGAGGAGGCAGAGTCAGAGGACCCGGGGGAGGCTTGTCCATCACTGTGGCTGAAGTCGCTAAGGTAGTCAGAGGGCTCCTTGGTGGCAGGGCTTCTGGGGTGGATGAGATCCGCCCGGAGTTCCTCAAAGCTCTGGATGTTGTGGGGCAGTCTTGGCTGACGCGCCTTTTCAACATTGCATGGTCATCGGGGGCAGTGCCTCTGGACTGGCAGACGGGGGTGGTGGTGCCTCTTTTTAAAAAGGGGGACCGGAGGGTGTGTTCCAATTACAGGGGAATTACACTCCTCAGCCTCCCCGGCAAAGTCTTTGCAGGGGTACTGGAGAAGAGAGTCCGACTGATAGTCGAACCTCGGATCCAGGAGGAGCAGTGTGGTTTTCGTCCCGGTCGTGGAACACTGGACCAGCTCTTCACTCTCTCCAGGATCCTCGAGGGTTCATGGGAGTTTGCCCAACCAGTCTACATGTGCTTTGTAGATCTGGAGAAGGCTTTCGACTGTGTCCCTCGGGGTATTCTGTGGGAGGTGCTTCGTGAGTATGGGGTACATGGCTCCTTACTACGGGCCATTCAGTCCCTGTATTTGCGAAGCAGGAGCTTGGTTCGCATGGCCGGCAGTAAGTCGGACTGGTTTCCAGTGAGGGTTGGACTCCGTCAGGGCTGTCCTTTGTCACCGGTTCTGTTCATAATTTACATGGACAGAATTTCTAGGCGCAGCCAGGGGATGGAGGGTGTCCGGTTTGGTGATCTGAGGATCACGTCGCTGCTGTTTGCAGATGATGTGGTCCTGTTAGCATCATCAGGCTGCGAACTTCAGCTCTTACTGGATCGGTTTGCAGCCGAGTGTGAAGCAGCCGGGATGAGAATCAGCACCTCCAAATCTGAGGCCATGGTTCTCAGCAGGAAAAGGGTAGAGAGTCCTCTCTGGGTCAGGGATCAGATCTTGCCTCAAGTGGAGGAGTTTAAGTATCTCGGGGTCTTGTTCACGAGTGATGGTAAGATGGAGCGTGAGATTGACAGACGGATCAGCGCGGGGTCAGCAGTGATGCGGACCCTATACTGGTCTGTTGTGGTAAAGAAGGAGCTGAGCCACAAGGCAAGGCTCTCGATTTACCAGTCGATCTACGTTCCGACCCTCACCTATGGTCATGAGCTTTGAGTAATGACCGAAAGAACAAGATCGCGAATACAAGCGGCCGAAATGGGTTTTCTCCGCAGGGTGGCAGGGCTCTCCCTTAGAGATAGGGTGAGAAGCTCGGTCATCCGGGAGAGACTCGGAGTGGAGCCGCTACTCCTCCGCATCGAAAGGAGCCAGTTGAGGTGGTTCGGGCATCTGGTAAGGATGCCTCCTGGGCGCCTTCCTAGGGAGGTGTTCCAGGCAAGTCCGGCTGGAAGGAGGCCCCGGGGAAGACCCAGGACACGCTGGAGGGATTATATCTCTCAGCTGGTCTGGGAACGCCTCGGGGTTCCCCCAGTCGAGCTGGTGGAGGTGGCTGGGGTGAGGGAGGTCTGGGTCTCCCTACTTCGGTTGCTGCCCCCGCGACCCGAACCCCGGACAAGCGGAAGATAATGGATGGATGGATGGATGTCAGGTGACACTAGGGCTGCAACAACGAATCGATAAAATCGATAAAAATCGATTATCCAAAGTATCGATAATGAATTTCCATTATCGATTCGTTGGGTCGCGCGATTTCCGTGTTACTCGCGATGTCGCAACCGCTTACGTCACATGTAGCGCTTCAATAACGCTGGAAAAAAATAGCGGGTTAAACAGAACGAGGCGGAGTCTGCA
Source organism: Corydoras sp. C115 (assembly GCA_019802505.1). NCBI lineage: Eukaryota > Metazoa > Chordata > Actinopteri > Siluriformes > Callichthyidae > Corydoras > Corydoras sp. C115. Next base: position 24,761 of record JAFMOC010000441.1, read on the forward strand.
AAACAAGTTCATAAATCTACAAATGAAACACAGCCAACGCAGAAAATAAAGAACGTGGAACATGCAGCTCTGCGCACATGCGCAGCAGCACAGTGACGATACAGCTCCTGAAATAAACACTGATGAGGATGAAGCTGAACAGCAGATAAATCACTACAACATCCCGAGAGTCTTTAGTTCTGAAGTAAATCGTAACACTGAGACCGGCAGAGCAGCGGCATGCTGTGTTTGATTGTTAAATGGATAATAACAGCGATAGAGAACGTGTCTTAACGTCCGTTATACGAATACCCGTCCGTATGTCACGTCCTGTCCCGGGCGTCCCGGTTTATTTTTTAAAGTCAGGACATGTCCTGGTTTTTAGCGGAGCAATAGCAGCACGCGGGATTGACGCGCACGGCGTAAAAGTACGCGGCTTTAAATGACCCGGCACTGGGAGACTGCGCGCGGCGTCCCTTAAGTGAGGGATGGTTAGATGATACATTATTTGTGCTTTACAGGAAATGATAACTTAAACATTTTGAATAAAATTACTATTTATAATACTATACTACAGAATAATTTTACTGAAAAACATACATCTTTGGATAAAAGTGTCTGCTAAATGATTAAATGTAAAGACATGGATTTTTTTTTTTCCGATTCATCGATTAATCGAAAAAATAATCGACCGATTAATCGATTATCAAAATAATCGTTAGTTGCAGCCCTAGGTGACACCACAATTTTATTTTACTTATTAAACATCTACATGCCTACAGTGCAAAACTCTTCTCTATGACCTGAAGGTAAAATAATATTGCACTATATTCTTGGTAATGTTCAGTCAACATAGTCATAACATTGTTGTTTGATTTTATGCTTCTCAGACTGTCAACATTTTAGCACCATATCCAACACACTCAAAATGCAGATCAATCAACATCAGAATCAAAATAATTTATTAATTGCAGTTTTTACTCAAAATGCAGATCAATCAACATCAGAATCAAAATAATTTATTAATTGCAGTTTTTACAGATGTTCCATTTGTCATGCTATATACAACATGTAAGTCAGTCATATTGTAGCGACCCAAGTGCGCATGGGACTCGCCATGTGGCGCACACGTCACGCTTGGCAGATTTCCCTGCCAATGGGAAGTTGCCCCGTGGGTCTCCCGGGATGCACTGCGGGCGTAAGTCTATATAGGGGAGGGGGTTTGGGTGTCTGTGTGGTTGGAGTTTTAGAGTTCTATGCGTTTACATTCACATTTTTGTTAATAAACCCAGTTGGTCATAATGACATCTCGACTCAGCATCAGTTCTTCGTCCACGCCACATTTGGTGTCAGAAGTGGGATCCGATCACCTGTATCGTGCACGGCGGCACGGTGGCATAGTGGTTAACACGTTCGCCTCTCAGCACTAGGGATTCCCGGTTCGAATCCCCATCTGGGTGGAGTTTCCATGTTCTCCCCATGTCCTCGTGAGTTTCCTCCAGGTTATCCGGTTTCCTCCCACAGTCCAAAAACATGGATCAAGTTAATTGAGATCTCCAAAATGCCCCATATAGAGTGTGTTTGAGTGAGTGAGTGTGTGCCCAGCGATGGATTGGCACCCTGTCCTGGGTGTTTCTGCCCAGCGCCCGAAACGTTCTCCCCTGGATGGGCATGGGGAACCCCACCACAACCCTAATAGAGGATAAAGCGGGTGATAATGAATGAATGGATCGTGCACTGGAGGTGATCAATCAAGAACTGGGGTCTCTTGGACGTGGAACCCTTGATGTGAGACGAAAAACGGCCGGACGGGAGATGGAATTGGAAAACACCCAGCCGACGGTCGAGAGGTTGCAGCTTCGACTGCCGGATAATAACGGTGAGGCCGACTGGGAATCGTACGAGGCGTAGATAGAAATAGTGAGGAGGAACACCTGTTGGTCAGACGAAGAGGCGGCGGCACGTTTGGGCCTGGCGCTGCAGGGACAAGCGTTAAGTGTATTAGGGGAGCTGCCACCAGAGTGCAGGGGCAACCTGGCAGATCTCACCGGAGCGCTGAGAGGGCAGTTTAGCCGACAACCCAAAGAACCGGCCGCCAAACAGCTACTTACGGCTAGACAACCGCGGGGTGTTCATTCCCAACTCGCCCTGGTTCACTTTGTAAATGCGCTGGAGCAACGCGAGTTGAGGCAGCACATCATGCTAGCAGCACCCGATTCGTTGCAGCAGGCAGTCACAGAGGCAGAATGCGCCGTGATCATTTTTGTCCTCAACAACGCTGGTTCAAGAGCGACGAGGGAAAACCCTCCATGCCCTTCTTCGCCCGCATTGGGCCTTACATCTTATGCAGCGTAAACAGCACGATGGTGAAAGCGCTGATCGATAGCTATTCTTCAGTGACGTTAATCCTCCCTGGTGTGGTAACAGACTGGGGAAGAGGTCGAAACCCGGGGCAAACCTGAAGTCTACACTGTCACGGGTGACCGAATCAGCCTGATGGGGTGTTTGAGGTTTGTTCACACCCAGCAGCACCGATCTAGACGAGATCCAGTGGCAGCGGGTGTGGGACCAATTGCTTCGCTTTGCTGATGTGTTCACGGCGACAGAGCAGGAATGTACCAGAACCAGCATGGCACGGCACAAAATCAACACGGGAGATGCTACGCCGATCCGTCTGCGACCCCATCGCCTCCCCCTCGCTAAGTGGCAGGCAGCGGAACAGCGGAACACCGGTGGTACTGGCGAAAAAGAAGGATGGTACTTGGCTTGACAAAACTGGACTCGTACCCGATTCCACGCATCGAAGACACGCTGGATTGCTTGGCGGGTTCGGCGTGGTTCAGCTCACTGGCTCTCCGCAATGGATTTTCGTTGGGGAATGGGCTGTGGCAGTTTAAAGTGTTACCGTTTCGGGCTGTGTAATGCACCCGCAACTTGAGAGACTCATGGACCAAAAGACAAGTTTGTGGTTTATTTGGGTGACATCCTGGTCCATGCTAATGAATTCAATGTGGCGAATCTTAAGCTGAACCCTGCGAAGTGTTCGTTTTTACAGCGGCGGGTGAACTTTTTGGGTCACATTGTTAGCGGGGCGGGCGTTAAGACAGACGCTGTGCGGGACTGGCCGAAACCGCGGAATTTATAGGAGCTACGGAGCTTCCTGGGTCTAGTGTCGTATTACCGCCGGTTTGTGCGAGGTTTCGCAGACATTGCTTCCCCATTACACCGCATGACCGAACAGGGTGTTAAGTTCACGTGGTCTGCAAACTGTCGTTACTGCCAACGCGTTGGAGGTGAAGGCCGCGGAAGTCATTGGGCAGTGTACTGCTGTTAACGCGCAAGTTGCAGACCACAAGCAAGTTGTTCCAGGTATCACGGGCTGATTTCAAGCTGGCGCAAGAGGCAAATCCAGAGATTGTGGGTCATCGAGGCTGCGAGCGGTCCGGACTGGCAGACGGTTGACCCGGGGACCAGTGGCTAAAGGGCTGAGGTCGAACTTCTACAGTCTGCGGCTGGACAACCGAGTGCTGTGCCATGTGTGGGAAGACCCGACGCCAGGCAGCCGAGTGATCCAGACGGTGGTTCCACGGGGCATGAGATCTGCAGTGCTGAGGGCAGTTCATGGTGCAGCGGGCTCCAGTCACTTTGGCGTGACAAACGTGGAGCTGTTTGTACACTGCTGCGACATCTGCACTGCGAAAAAAGGCCCTGCAGGTTCTTCACTAGCACCCGATGCCGATGCAATCTGGGGCGCCAATGGAAAGGGTGGCCGTTGATGTGCTGGGCCCTTTCCCGTTGACGGACTCTGGTAACCGATACGTGATCGTGGCCATGGATTATTTCACGAAATGGCCAGAGGCGTATGCAGTACCAGACCAGAGTGCCTCCACGATGGCGGAGCGGCTGGTGGAGGAGTTCTTCTGCCGGTTCGGAGTCCCCGAGGTGCTGCACAGCGACCAAGGACGGAACTTCGAGTCCGAGGTGATGAAGGAGACGTGCCGGCGTATGGGTCGTCAGAAGACCCGCACAACACCCCTACACCCCCAGAGCGACGGATTGGTGGAGAGATTTAACCGAACCCTGGCGACGCAGATGGCTGTGGTCATAGCGAAAAGCCAGAGGGACTGGGACAGGCACCTGCCCATCGTTTTGCTGGCCTGTCGCTCGGCGGTGCAGGAGTTCGGGCGTGAGCTACAGACGCCCGATTTAGCATTTGGAGCGCTACCGGAGGGGGGTGCGAGGGGTCCACCTGGCCCGGCATATGTGTCGGGATTACTCGACCGATTACACCAGGTCCATGGACTGACGAGGTCACATCAGGCTGACGCTGGGGCGAGGCAGAAAAGGGCATACGACATGCGGTGCTTTGGAGAGCCCCTGGAACTGGACTCGAAGGTTTGGCTCTACAATCCGCAATGGAAAGCTCCAGTCAGCATGGGAAGGACCCTTCATAGTCAAGTCATAGACGATAACCTGCCCAAGACTAGACTGATGTCAACCAGGATGTTTGACGGTAAGGGGGGGGGCTGTTGCCCTGTGGATTTCCCGGGATGCGGGGGTAGGTGTATATAGGGGAGGGGGTTCGCGTGTCTGCATGGTTGGAGTTTCGGAGTTATATGCGTTTACTTTCACGTTCTTGTTAATAAACCCAGTGGGTTATAATGACATCTTGACTCCGCGTCAGTTCGTCCACGCCACAATATTATCAGGAATCACCGTTGCTTTTACAAAAAATTGTCACGATTACCACTTGTTTTTCCCGTTATTACGACATAAGAATAACATATCTGCTACTTCTTAAGCCTCATTTATACTCCCTCTGCGTACGAAAATGTGTGCGTGCGCTTCATGCGTTATAACAGTTACTGCCCACATACTTCCTTGCGTCAGCTCTGTTGATATGGTTGTTGAACACTACATCCATTAGAGGGCAGTTTAGAGTAAAAATCAAACATGGCGACGGCGGAGGAACTTCTGATTTTGTACAAACTGCAAAAACGACAAAAAAGGCAGCATTCTAGAGGCGGTGTTCTATGAGGCCACTGAACAGGTCACGACATTTGGATGGAGAATTTTATTCACTTGTCCGCCCAATGAGGGAAATTGATGACGAACGTCATTTCCAATACTTTCGGATGTCTGCCAGGGCATTCGATAACTTGCTTTGCTTTGTAACAACTGTTTGTCCCTGTGCTCCGGCGAAGTAACATCATATAAATGATTAAAATTGCGCACACACTCGTATAACCGGTCTTCAAAAAGTTCCACCATGTTTTTATTCTCCTTCGTGTACATATGGAAGTGGTCGCATCATGCACTGCCCCCACGGTTTCCAGTGGTATTGCTCCGTCCTGTCCGCATCCGCAAGCTTTCAGAAAACGTGCAAATTACGTACGAAATGAACGCAGAGTACGGACAAAAGGCTCCGTCCGTATCCGTCTCCGTATTTAACGTTGAGCATAAATGAGCCTTTAAAGCGGGCATATGGGGTTTTATTTATTTTAGGCTTACACTGTGAACCACTGTTTTTATAGGATGTGTCCGAAGAGTATTACGTTTGTGACAATAAAATACTGATATTTTACTCAGGACGATAAGAAATAAATATCAGTAATATCAGTTACCTTCTCAGTTGCTTCTGTACAAATAAATGCTCTAATGGCTGGTGAGACGTTAAGAAATAGGGGATACGTTATTCTTATGTCGTAATAACGAGAAAAAAAGTGGTAATCGCGACATAAATTTTGTTTGTTTCTCGAGATTACGACAGTAAAAAAATAACTCTTTGGACTTCCGTAGAATGCAGATCAGTTCACTGCATTTAAGAAACGTTTTAATAAATAAAAATCATGCAAAGCGAATACGTTTGATAAAATATATGTGTAATAAAATACTAAAACGTACTCATAGTTCTGCTCTATGCATTTGAAAATGAACACATGGCGCACGGTTTTTGTAAGAGCAATTGATTCCTGATAATGTGACTTACATGTTAATGAAAGGTTCGACTGACTGCGTTATAAACAGCAGCTAGGAATACAGGTGTCGGAACTCTGGTAAATATGCAAACAACTTACTTTTTACAAGAGCTGTCCTCAGAATGCTGTTCATTGCTCTTTCACCTGAAGAACCTTGAGAGTAGCCGTTTCAACAAAACCAAAGCTGATGTCAACGAGGTACACTAGTTTGTATAGTATACCCTGTAATTAGTTACGTTTGTTGATTTCTAACACAATTTAACACACATATGAGATCATATTGTGCACTGCATTAATGCCTCGTATCTTAACAAAGTGCATCCATGCCACACTTTACCGTGTATGGAATAAAGTGTAGGGAACGTAATGCTATTTAAAACACAACCCCAAAGCATTGTTGGTGTACGGAAGCCCAAAAAGCACAATTAACATATCAGAAACGCACCGTGAGTTTCAAACCCACACGACTTTCCTATAATCAGTTAGCACATGTAAATTATATATATATATATATATATATATATATATATATATATATATATATATATATATATATATATATATATATATATATATATATCTGTATATATATATCTGGCAAATGCAGAGAAATGCAAAATGCAGAGTAACGATCTTGGCAGGAAAACAGTTGATCTTAGATCATACACAAATAGGTCAATTGAAAATCTCCAGGCTTCCATAAACATCTGTTGTTCACCTACTAACTGTTTTTGGGATTTGCGAAGAAGCATGAGGTTTTCTTTTGTTTGTTTTTTATATTTCAGGTCCATTCACAGAATTACTACATTATTAGTGACAACAATATAGTAGGAATTCAGAACTGTATCAATTTGTCACCTACCACACTTTTTTAAATAAATATATAAGCCATTACAGTTTGTGGGATATATAAATATTAATATAATAGTATATATTTTAAATCAGACTAATCCACCAAAGCCTTTAAAAGAATGTATTAACTCTGTAAAATTCTCTGTTTATTTCTAATGTAATAATTTTTTACTTTACACAAATTACACAAACCAGACAACACCTTCAGCCCCACCTCACTAAACACTGGAGCTCATTAGCACAGTATGTTGCAGTTTACTTTGTTGACTCACAACTGTGCAGCTATGCACAGCTCCAATCACACCATCAAGCTCGCAGATGACTTGACCATGGTGGGTCTAATTCAAGTGAATGTAAAGTCAGCCTGCAGGAAATAAGTGCAACAGCTAATAAACTGATGTAAACAACCTATCTGTATGTGGACTTTAAAAGCACAAAAAATGGTCCACTCTCATCCAAATGTCTCTTTTGTTGATATTATTAAGCTATTCTTAACTAATACTTATGACAGAGAAACTATAGAAAGCATTCTGAGCTGGCAAAGAACTCTCTGAGGTTTTGAAAATAAGAATTGTTGCGTTACATCAAAATGGCCAAGGCCATTAGAAGATTGCCAATACCCTGAAACTGAGCTGCAGCATGGTGACCAAGACCATACAGGACAGGTTTCACTGAGAACAGGCCTCGCCATGGTGCACATGCTAAAAAAATGTAAAAGCATTAAAATATTCATTCATTCATTATCTCCCGCTTTGTCCTCTATTAGGGTCGCGGTGGGGTTCCCCATGCCCATCCAAGGGAGAACATCTCGGGCGCTGGGCAGATAGACCCAGGACAGGGCGCCAATCCATCGCTGGGCACACACTCACTCTCACAGACACACTCTACTATATGGGGCAATTTTGAGAATTCAATTGACTTGATTCATATTTTTGGACTGTGGGAGGAAACCGGAGAACCCGGAGGAAACCCACACAGACACGGGGAGAACATGGAAACTCCACCCAGATGGGGATTCGGCCTGCTGAGAGCGGATTGGCTGATGTCGGTCGTAAAGTTCGGGGGAGGTAGTCGGATTTTGGGAATCTGTTTTACACTGGACAGAAGATGATGTTTGTTGAGTTTGAGCTCGATCACATTTACGGTTAGTGAGAAACTCACATGTAGCTGTTATAGCACCTATCAGAGGCCCCATAAGGACTAGGTCAACCAAAATTGGCCTGCTTCACTGGAGGGAGATGGCGGGTATAGCTCTCTAATTTGGACTTGATGAGATTAACAGCTAATGAGTTATAGCAATGTAGCCATTATATGCTAATGACGCTAATGCAAAAATATTAGTGTAAAATAAGTGGAAGTGGAAAGGTCGACATTTTTTTGATATCTATTTACCTAGACATTCTCCTGAGTATCAGCAGATGAATTTGAGAAGATTGGATTAAAATCCAGAGACTAGTTCGAAAAGGGCAGGTTTTGGACTTTGTGAAATATCTGGAGAACTCGAAATTTTTTTAATGGACATGTTTAGGGAAAGATGTGATGGATGTAGTAGAGCATTAGTTGATTGCATAAATGAGATGGTAGATGAACATATGTGGAAGTTATTAGCAGTATTTTAGAAATAGCGCCACCTCTGGACAATCGGCGTCGAAATTGGGGGGTTTGTAAAGAGTGCGTAGTAGTACAGGGTAGTGAAGTTTAAGGGTCATCGGTCAACGGGAAGGGCATGAAAGGCCTGTTGACAGCGGTTTGGCTAATGGCGGTCGTAAACTTCGGGGGATTTAGTCGCATTTTGGATATCTGTTAGAGACTGGACAGAAGATGTGTGTTGAGTTTGAGGTCGATCTCATGTACGGTTAGTGTGAAACAGACATGTAGCTGTTATAGCGCCACCTATGGACAGAAGTGCGCCAAATTTCTTGGCCGTCCTGATGCTGAATGTGTGTGTGAAGTTGTAGAAGGTTTGAGTGAAGGGTGCTTGAGTTACAGATTTTTGAATGAAGGATGAATTAATTTGAATTATGACATGTAGATGAATTTGCATGTAGCAGTGGGACTGAAGGGAAAAGTCCAAGTTTTTTTTTTATAATTATTGAAGTGCACGCTCTGCTGAATTTTTTGATACCAAACACATGGGGATTGAGTTAAAAATGGAGAAGAAGTAGGAAGAAGTGGAATTCTGAAATTATGCAAATTAGCAAAAAATCTAAGTGGGCGGAGCTTATGGGTCCAAATGGCAAAGTGGTTTGTTGAGAGTCTGTGAGACTGGAAAAAAAGTTTGAAGACTGGGATAAGAAGGTGGTAGAAGCTAGACGCGTAAACGCGTTTTGCTGCTCTATTGCGCCACCTATAAATGAAAAGGTGTGGATTTTGTTATCTGAGAAGATGCACACCATCTGGATGTACCCTCCGGGTTTGGTGGCTGTAGCACCTGCGGTTTTGTCTGCCCAACGCGTTTTTCCGGAGAAAAATAATAAGAAAAATCTGAGCGAAAACAATAGGTTTCATGCACTTCGTACTTGAACCCCTAAAAAATCTGAGCGAAAACAATAGGTTTCATGCACTTCGTGCTTGAACCCCTAATAAAAAAATATATATTTTTTAAAAACGCTTATAGCTCCATCTTGTGGTGAAATTCTAACTGATTCGACTATCAGTCGACTATAGGGAAAATCTGACGAATCAGATTCGACTATGAAAATCCTTAGTTGAAGACACACCTAATTATCTGCCTGTATTTCTCAGCATTGAGGACAACATTAAATCTGACCAAGTCCCCCACTCCATTTGCAGAATGCCCAAAACTTACAAGGAAGCACCATCATACTTAATCCTTCCTTGAAGACACTTCTTGCACCAGCCTTTCAGCAAACAAACTGCTTGAGATATTTCAAATTCATTACACTGGTACAATGAGAATAAAGAAATGTGATTTTCTGCTACAGCAAAAATATTTTCAAATGTTATCTGATATCAATTGGTGATCAGTATACATGCACACACAGGTCATTTTTGCTAATGGACCAGAACCATGGATTATGAGTAACTTTCTGTACTTGAAGTGCAAAGACGACAATCCTTTCACCAGGAAACTTCTTATTTGATAGTGGCTATTGTTATATACACTGAATCTAAGTAATAATTTAACTGTTTAAATTAACAATTAACTGTAATTATCATACATATGGCTCAAAAAAGGGATACATAACTGCTGATATACCTCAGTTTATTAAAATGTTGCAAATATCAGTTTCATATATATCCTATAAGAGTTTTTTATTATACCATTGTAGGAGATGCATTCCAAGTTAGTACTAAGCACACAGTTGTAAGGTAACACAATAGAAAATACCAAATATATTAACAAAAAAAAACTTTTACAAAATATTTTCACATAAATTTAGAATTTACAGCTGTACCAGTTTGAATGCTTTAGTGCTCACATTAGCCCAGTCCAAAAAAAGAAAAGAAAAGAAAAAAAAACCACAATGTTGACTGCACACATTTAATGGGGATAGATATGCAAAATTGAAATTGAGGCAATGATGGAACTTATGGTGATGGTCCTGTTAATTTGCATGCTGTGCAGATGAAAAACAGAGTTTCAGTGTATAGGGATATGGACCATCTAAGGGCAAGAAAAAAGCACATTTTTTATGATACAAACTCATATTTTTAAATATAACTACATATTTTTAACTACATTATCTCTTTGTAGTATGAAAAAAATGTTGAAACGTACTGGTGTTTTTCATCTGGTAATGATTCATCATGGCAAGAGCTTCCATAGCATCATTAACAGAGTCCCATTCTAAAAGCCCAGATGAGTTTCTATCTGATGAGGCACCTGTAAACACAAAACACATTGTGCACGGTCATACAACACACAGTGCACGGTCATACAACATATAGCACACCATTATTTCTGTTGTTGCATGGTTTACTTACCTGAACTAAACATAGAACTAGCACCAGGATCTAAAAAATTCAACAGTACAGCTAAGCATCTTAAATATATTTCATACATATTTGGACAATTTAGTGCCCATTACAAAAAACAAACAAAAAACACACACTTTGCTGTGGTGCATGTAGTAAACACTCTTTAATACAAACTACTAGAACTATAGAACCTCAAAAGAAAAACACAAAATTAGCATTTAATATTGGATACGAAGACAATATGGCCAAATACACTTGAAGGTGGCTAACTTCTTATACTCAACCCTACCAGAATGCCACTGCAATGCACTTATTGTCGGAGGGACTTGTTTATCTAACACATTTGGTTCTAATGGAAAAAATTGTGATTTCTATAGGAATAATGGGTCTGCAATCCTCTCAATGCCTGTACACACACACACACACACTGCCTTGCCAAAAAGTCACACACTTTAATATTTCGTTGGTTCACCAGCTTTGTTTACAGAATGCATTTTTTCTCTCACAAGGTTTTGCAAGATCACATTTTCTTCTGGAAATACTTTCTCTCAAGATCTTGTATTGTAGACAGGAAATTTGGACTACTGTTCCACGTCTTCTCGAACACATCCCAAAATTATCCCTGAACAACTTATTCACAATTTGAGCCTGATAAATCCAGGCATTGCCATCTTGATACATGACCATGCCATGTAAAAAAAGAAAATCCACTGATAGAATAACCTGGTTGTTATATTTAGAAAGCTGACCTCATTCTTTGAGCACATCCTACCCTAATGCATCCATTACTCTGGATCAGTGCTTCTCAAATAGTGGGGTGGGGTGGGGTGGGGTGGGGTGGGGTGGGGTGCCCCCCCCCCCCCCCCGCGGTGCCTGGGAGGGCGCATAACAAGAAATCACAGAGCAAGTGATATTAAGTGTACTGAACAAACCCTCAAGAGACAACATGGAAAAATATTTAACAGGGATGGCAGAGAGAAAGGCGGAGAGAGACGAAGATAATGAGACCAACAAAAGTCGACGAAGCATATTTAGCGCTTGGCTTCACTGTAAATAAGGTGGAGATGAAGAAAGACTGGTGTGTCTGCTGTGTCTTAAAATTTTGGCAGCGGACAGCGTGAAGGCAAATAAATGAAGGCGTCATTTAAAGACATTACACCCCAATCACGCTGATAAGCCGCTTGAGTTTTTTTAATCGTAAACGTGACGTGTATAGCCAGCAATCATCCCGCTTTATGAAAGCTACTACAGAAAAGCTGTGTGCTGCAAAACAGGTGCGTTGGAGACATTAGTTCTGACTTCCTCAAAAAAAAAAAAAAAAAAAAAAGGCACAAATTATTGTATTCATTTTTGTTTTGTAGGGTTAAAGTGTTAATAAATTGTGCTCCTGAATTAATGTTGCTGATGAATTTGAATTTATTGATTTAATTGAATTTCACTTTTCAGTATCAAATGCCAGTCAGTTCAAAAATGTTTCTAGTTTAAATAAGGATTTTATTCGTTTCTGTTACAAACAAAAAAAAGTTAATAAAATTATTCTTTGTTCTAAGTTGATCTATATTTCTTTCTTTTTTGTATTTTTTATTGTTAATAAGGATACATTGTCCCATTCTGTCATGTGTGGGGGGGGGGGGGGGCTTAACAGAAAATAATTGAGAATCACTGCTCTGGATCAAAATAAATCTGGACTTATCAGACCACATGGCTTTTTTCCATTGCTCCAATCTTTATGCTCCCTAGTAAACTAAAGTGGTTAGCCTTTTCTTTAGGCTATACAGAGTTTATTCCCAATCTTTTCATTTTCCTTCACATTGTGCATACGGAATATTTTCACTTTTAAATATATCCAAATTTTACAGTTGTTCTACGATTGGATTTCACCAAACATTTTAGGTGATCATATAAGATTTTTTTCAATCTACATTCCTTCTATGAAGATGATGTTTGCCCCACTACCTTTTTACCCCACTATTACAGATTGTAGCTGTGTTGTAAACTCTTTGCCCATTTAGGTGGGTTTTGGCAATTACAGGCCATGTTGTATTTCCATTTATTTTTTCAGTTTTGGAATTTTTATGCATCTGCTGCCATCATTTTGTGTACTAAATGTGACCCAAAGGTTAATACAAGAAGGAATGCTTTGGCGCTTCAGCACAAGTCTGTTTCCTCAGCTTCCACTGCACGGACTGCCTTCTCACTTACACCTGTTGTAAGCTTTTTGGTATTCTAAAACTGTAGGCCAGTAATGTAAGTGAATAAGCATTATTGCAATAGTTTGCAATAAGAGTAGTTATTATACAACTGTAAAAACATGGAAAATCATGCAATAGCAAGTAAAATCAAATCAATCCCAGCAACAAGAAACCAGGTGACATGCAGACCTAAAAGTCGGCATAAAAGGTTTTAAACAAGCTGTCATGAAGTACCTTAAAATAACTAATGCTTGAATTGATGACCAAACTAAATCAATGAGTATTAAGTTCCACAAATGCTAATATGTTAAATAAAAATAATTCAAATGCAATTGTTTTTATAGGCTTCACAGTGTAATTTTACAGTTTTTATAATACATATATATATATATATATATATATATATATTTTTTTTTTTTTTTTTTTTTTTTTTAAATAAGTTTTAGTCCAGTGCATTTCAGAAAATATTTAAAAATACTTTTTTAATGGCCAATAAAAATAAATGGATCTTTCCAAAATCTATACTTACTAACTTGCTTACGTACCTTTTGCAGCAAAAAGTTTAACGTTAGATGGACTTTTTAATCCAAGTATGTCACAGATCTGATAAGAAAAAATTCATTACAAAATCAATCAATGAAACCAATAAAAAGTTAATTTAAACATTAAGGCTGCTGGCAAAACCTCTGAGAAAATCTCTATGGAGGCCTCTGGGGCAGCATTAAAGAAATGCAGCACATTGCTGGGATGTTGGATGCGATTCTTTGCCGCCTGCTCTGGAGAGGAAAAGCGGTTGTTCCGACTGCTGTGAAAGTCTTTAAAACTGCTGGTTCCATCCTGCAATTCAAATGCCTGACCTGCAAGGATGGCTTGCTGCTTGGATACACTAAAAGAGAAAAAAACAGTGAAAGTTACAATTTACAGATCCAGCAAAGTGACAAGAAGCAATAAATCCTAAATAATTTAAAATTATACAGGCAGCCGGGAGTTTAAGAATTGGAATAACGTGATCTAAAATCCAGTTTAAATCCAGTTCACAAGTGCACAAAAACAAAACAAGAACACAATGAGATCTGATCATTCAGACTATATTTGGAGGTGGCTTGGGATGCATATGATCACATTTGTTTAGTGGATTTTACTGTTTGTATCATTTATCAACCATACTGAAGCTCTGCCTACTCTGGTATAATGCTCTAAAAGTATAAACTCACAGAGGTGCATGGCTGCCCAAGCTGCACTTTATGATTTAATCAAAGATGTTTTAAGATTTCTAAGACTTGCATATAAAAGGTATAAGTGAGATCCAAACATGTTTAAAATTGTCACCCCAAGCTCATTTCAAATGCCAAGTACAAAGTCTAATTAGTTTTAATATTATGGCTCTTAGCTCTAATTTTCTTTATTATCTGACAAAACGCAATTTATACATCAGCCAAAATTTCTAGTCTTTGATGACTTTACAAGATGGTAAGCCAAAACCTTCAGCAGTATGATCTAATCACCCATAGCATGAGAAATTCCAAATTCATGATATCAAGAATACTGCAACACTACAGGCAACAAACTTCTCATTGTCAGAAAGAATCAAGCGGCTATATTTGTTTTGCTGAAGCAAATGTGTGGACAGAAGTTCAAGTTACACCTAGTCATTTAGCAGATGCTTTTAATCAAATTGACTGTATATATATATTTAAATGGAATGTAGGTAAGAGGGAGCAGATCCAGAGGTGTTCCTGTAGGCTATGATCAGTCCCTTGTATTAAATGTCGGCAGTTACAGGAAGCTAATGGAAAAAGATGAGTAGTGAATGGGAGGTTGAACACAACACAAGCTTTTGAATCAGCTGTAGAGGCTTGATGGTGCAAACTAATAGCCTGGTAAGAAATACATTGCAGTATTCTAGTCGGGACAGGATGAGGGCTTGAAGTTGAGTAGCAGCTCAATCAAAAAAGGTCTGCTCTTTTTCTTGTTGTAAATAATACATTTATGGGTGAATTATTTTAGCTGTTTGTTAATTATGAAGCCAATGTTACAGGCAGAACTTGTTGAGGAGAAGGGTCAGGTTGAAGATTTAGCAGAATTTTCTAGGAGCCCTGTCTTTGCCTAAATTTACTTTAGACAGGCAGATACAGTGGTGTGAAAAAGTGTTTGCCCCCTTCCTCATTTCCTGTTTTTTTGCATGTTTGTCACACTTAAGTGTTTCGGAACATCAAACCAATTTAAACAAGTCAAGGACAACACAAGTAAACACAAAATGCAATTTGTAAATGAAGGTGTTTATTATTAAAGGAGAAAAAAAAAATCCAAACAATCATGGCCCTGTGTGAAAAAGTGATTGCCCCCTCGTTAAAACATACTATAACTGTGGTTTTTAACACCTGAGTTCAATTTCTCTAGCCACACCCAGGCCTGATTATTGCCACAGCTGTTCTCAATCAAGACATCACTTAAATAGGAGCTGCCTGACTCAGTAAAGTCCACCAAAAGATCCTTAAAAGCTACACATCATGCCGAGATCCAAAGAAATTCAGGAACAATTGAGAAATAAAGGAATTGAGATCTATCAGTCTGGAAAGGGTTATAAAGCCATTTCCAAAGCTTTGGGAATCCAGCGAACCACAGTGAGGGCCATTGTCCACAAATGGCAAAGACATGGAACAGTGGTGAACCTTCCCAGGAGTGGCCGGCCGCCCAAAATTACCCCAAGAGCGCAGCGACGACTCATCCAAGAGGTCACAAAAGACCCCACAACAACGTCCAAAGATCTGCAGGCCTCACTTGCCTCAGTTAAGGTCAGCGTTCATGCCTCCACCATCAGAAAAAGACCGGGCAAAAATGGCCTGCATGGCAGAGATCCAAGAAGAAAACCACTGCTGAGCAAAAAGAACATTAAAGCTCATCTCAATTTTTCCAAAACACATCTTGATGATCCCCAACACTTTTGGGAAAACATTCTGTGGACCGATGAGACAAAAGTGGAACCCTTTGGAAGGTGTGTGTCCCATTACATCTGGTGTAAAAGGAACACTGCATTTCAGAAAACGAACATTATACCAACAGTAAAATATGGTGGTGGTAGTGTGATGATCTGGGGCTGTTTTGCTGCGGCAGGACCTGGAAGACTTGCTGTGATAAATGGAACTATGAATTCTGCGGTCTACCAAAAGATCCTGAAGGAGAATGTCCGATCATCTGTTCGTGAACTCAAGCTGAAACAAACTTGGGTTCTGCAGCAGGACAATGATCCAAAACACACCAGCAAGTCCACCTCTGAATGGCTGAAGAAAAACAAAATGAAGACTTTGGAGTGGTCTAGCCAAAGTCCTGACCTGAATCCTATTGAGATGTTGTGGTATGACCTTAAAAAGGCCGTTTATGCTCGAAAACCCTCTAATGTAACTGAATTAGAGCAATTCTGCAAAGATGAGTGGGCCAAAATTCCTCCAGAACGCTGTAAAAGACTCATTGCAAGTTATTGCAAATGCTTGGTTGCAGTTGTTGCTGCTAAGGGTGGCCCAACCAATTATTAGGTTTAGGGGGGCAATCACTTTTTCCACACAGGGCCATGATGGTTTGGATTTTTTTCTCATTTAATAATAAACACCTTCATTTACAAATTGCATTTTGTATTTACTTGTGTTGTTCTTGACTATTGTTTAAATTGGTTTGATGTTCCGAAAAACTTAAGTGTGACAAACATGCAAAAAACAGGAAATGAGGAAGGGGGCAAACACTTTTTCACACCACTGTATATGAGCAAAACCTAGGGTATCTTCTGGCTTAAAAGATAAGTGAAGCCTTTATCACAAAGCACGGAAATGGCAAGAGGATACCATGGGCCTGAATGACTATTCATTGAGCCCAACAAGGACACGTACAAAGTACTAGATATACTGTAGAGATGAATAAAGATACTGAGCCCTTGGACACTATAGTGTTGTGTTCAATGGATTTTAGTGAATCAATAACAGAAAACAAAGCTACCTCAGTGGAATGACCACACCTGAAACCAGACTGTTTGGAATGAAAAAGGTTTTTTTCCAAGAAACCCTGACACCTGGGTAGATACCATACATTTAAGCGTTTTGGACAGAAAGAATAAAAGTGACATGTTTATAGCCCTCAACTAGATTTGTTTTTCACCATAGTTTATAAGGTATAAGTCTTTTGTATTTGTGAAGTCCTCTATGTTTTCCACAATTGTGTGTATTTTGTCTATAGAAAGAGGAAGGTATAGCTAATTATTTATGTCTTGTTGAGAGGTGTGGCTGTTTGGGGTAAGTAAATAGAGAAGAAGGTTAGCGGTTTATGAATGGTCATGTAACAAAGTATGCACAAAGTATATAGAGTAGTGTGCCCTGTAGTAGATCTTGCTCAGTGGGCTCACGAATATAGACTCCGAGAGCATTTACAGAAAAACACAAGAGCTGTTGTTTCTGTTGTCACATCAGCCCTAAGTAAATAACCCAGTAGCTACCAGTAGGAACAATAACAAGTCTGTTAGCACAAACAGAGCACAGCCAAAAAGCAAAAACTAGACACCAGATTGAATAATAGCAACTAGATTCCCATGCCAACAATAAAACCAAACCAAATAACTATTAAAACACACAATAAGCAATGAACATGGAATATATCAATAAGAAAATAGCATTATTACTGTTTCCCTTAAGTGTAGAAAGTTAGATATAAGGACAGAACAAGAAATACAATTCCACATGTACTAGTTAATCACCAAAACACACCCATTTGTTCTGAGCTTCTGTGGCAAACTGACGGACATAATTAGTGATTAATACACAAAAACATGCCCTCCACCAGAACAATAACAAGTATGACACTGTTAATTGTTAATGCAAATGAGCAATTATCACTTTAGTGATAAAATAAAGTTTAATTTATTTGGGTCTGATTGGAAACATTACATTCACTGTCAAACTGGAAAGACTAAAACCATTGCCAGAAAGAGTCAGAAAACTATGGCTAAAAAAACACTACAGTCATAAAACTAAAAGAAACTGACCAAATCGAGTAAAAAGGTCACATTGATTGCTGGCTATTGTAACATTTTATGGTACTTTTTCCTCAGTGCTAGTTATTACTGTTTTCTGATTGTAGATATATTGTTTATTCAATTTTACTAACTAAAAATAGAATATAGGTTTTAAAACCTAAAACAAATCATGACTTACCAAACATTCAGCTTTTGGTTAAACAAGAAATAGTTGTTTAGATGACAGATGGCTCTGTCCACAGCATAGCTGTCCACCATTTCCACCATAGCAGCACCTGGTTTACTCTTCATAAACTTCACCTACCAAAAAAAAAAAAAAAAAAAAAAAAATATATATATATATATATATATATATATATATATATATATATATATATATATATATATATATAAATGCCATTTTTTTTAGCATAGTATAGTATTAGATATAGTAATTTCATTCAAAATGTTTAAGTTAACATTTCCTGTAATTAATGAAAAGCACAACGAAAGAAATAATGTATCATCTAAACATCCC
Organism: Corydoras sp. C115; assembly: GCA_019802505.1. Lineage (NCBI taxonomy): Eukaryota > Metazoa > Chordata > Actinopteri > Siluriformes > Callichthyidae > Corydoras > Corydoras sp. C115. The sequence goes on from JAFMOC010000441.1 coordinate 43,238, forward strand.
TCACTTAACAAAAGTCAACTCCAAATAACACATGATACTCAGTTGCCCTCAGTAATGAACCAAATATTGTCTGTTCTGTAGCCTATTGGAAAAAATAAATTAACAATCAGCTATTGAAAAAAATAATAATTAACAAATGAAGTAATTAACAATCAGCTATTGAAAATTTGCCAGTTAACAAAAAAAATACCTTGTGTGAAATTTCAATTGAACACTGGGCCATATGTGGCTGCTTTGCACACCGTGCATAAGGCTTCCTGTTTGTATCCCGTTTGTTGCTTGCGGACTGACACGCAGCGCCGTGCGCAGTGTCCCAGTGCCAGGACATTTAATGATCCAATGAAGGTCATATAAATGGCTAAAAAGCCGCGTACTTTTACGATGTGCGCGTGTCAATCCCCCACTCCTCTGCAGTGTGCTGCTATTGATCCGCTAAAAACGAGGACATTTCCTCACTTTAAAAAGTAAACCCGGGACGCCCAGGACAGGACGTGACATAGAGAACGTCTTAACGTCCGTTATACAAATACGTCCATATCACTGTTATTATCCAGTTAACCAAATACAGCATGAAGCTGCTCTGCCGTTGAAGCCACTATTTTTTCCAGCGTTATTGAAACGCTGCAGGTGACGCAAGTGTTTACGACATTGCGAGCAACGCGGAAATTGTGCGACCCAATGAATGAATGGACAGACAGATAGATAGAGATAGAGAACCCTCTTACTTACCCTTTCAACATTGCCATATAGACAAAAGATGTTGAACACCCTGTCGGCATTTATTTTAGAAGGTTCCAAGCCATAGACCATCATGACAGGTGACTCTGCATGTGTACTGTACTCCCCCGGTGGTGGCGGAGGGGGAACTCCATACTGCCCGCTGTAGCGCTGAATGCCCCCACCCTCCCGGAGGGGACCCATGGAAGGACCAACTTGACGCCCATCATACCCACAATAACCCTCATCCTGGTACCCATAACCACCTGGTGAATAGACACATGAACATGAATGAAAATGTCCTAAGATTGATTACTTGATTGTTCAATCTTTAAAAAATGTATTTTTATGTGACTCAACAGAGCACATCCTTACTGCCACTGTGAAAAATTACACCTAATTTTAACAAGCACAAACACTTTTTTAAAGTAACTTTGTGTGTTTGTACATGTCGGCCAAGAGCCTTACCGTACTCTGAAGGGTGGTGTCCCAGCAGAGCCGGCTGCCTCTGGCACTGTTGCAGAAGTCTGAGAACCAAGAGAGGAAAAAAAAAACCCAAGAAAGGAATAATATTTAAGAGGAAAGATAGAATGAGGGGGGGGGGGGAAACGGCAACAAAAAAGAAGAAAAAACAGGACAGACTTGTGTGATGATATTCCATGTTTTGTATTTTAAACAAATTGGTTGATAAAAGATATACAGCAGTATATCCCAAAAGAAGGAACACCCAAGCTAAAAATCACTTTCCCAACTTACGCAGGGAATTGAAAGTAATCCAATGGAGTGAAATGGTGAAAAGCCAACAAGCAACCAAACAATACCAACCAAAAAGCAGTAACCATGACTGATATAAGATTACATAAAATATAACTAAGAAACGATGTGCACCATTGATTACCAGATTTAGTATATTTAGAATATACTAAAAACAATAGAAAAAGCTACCCATGATGGCTTCTTCAACTTTAACCATAGAATTATTTTAAAAAGTTAAGATATTGACAATTTGAAGCAAAGTGAATGTCTTTCACAAATGATAGAGACTATAGCTACAGCATTGGTTTTATGGCTATGCAAATAGATAGTATGCTTCCTAATTACTAATTAATATGTACAGACTCCATTATCCCCTTAGAACACATTATATAATGCCCTCCACATTTGTTGGCATCCCTGGTAAATATTAGTTTAACAGCTTAAGGTAAATATACGCCAATAAAAATAAAAACTCAATTCTGTATTAAACCTTTCAGCTTAAACCATTTATAATTTATAAATATTTATAATTACTGAAATTAAATTGTCTCAATACACACTGATCAACGTAATACTACATATCAACATAAGTAGGTTTTAATAAATATGTTTCTAAGAATGTTTACTAAGCTATATTATACTTCACCAGGGGTGTAAATAATTGTGCAAAGTTCAACAGCAGTGCTTCTTGCCTTCTCCCAGTTAAGTATATAATCTAGAAAATGATAATTACTCCTTACAGTGGCAGTACGGGTGCTAAGTTGGGGTGGAACGATACACTATGCTCATGAATTGATATAAATTACCAATTTCATGGCTTAATATTCAAAATAATTTAAACATACATTATTATAAAAGTGGTTACCCAACTTTAAATCTTAGTCTACAAATGCAAAATATCATATAAGTTTCTTAAATAAATAAACTTCCAAAAAGTTAAATAGAAAAATAATGCTAGTGGATTAAAAAAAAGGTAGCATGCTTCATTGCAGCTACATCATAAAGAGGATGTATTTATTATTATTTTTCCTAAAGCATCAATTATAAGTGTACTTTCTTGTATAAAATAATAAAACCCAACTAATATGTAATAAAATAGTTTTATATGAATGCTTTACACTATTTAATTGCAAAAAGTGATATTATACCAGTTTTACTGAGTACCAGAGCAGCACCAGCATAAAATATTGTCTGAGGAAGAGAGAGGGGAAGGAAGAGGAGAAAAAAAAAAAAAAAAAAAAAAAAAAAATAAATAAATAAATAAATAAATGACACCTCTCACATTATATCTTTTCATGAGGTAACAATCAAGAAATGACACTTTGTTACAATGTAAAAGTCAGTGTACAACCTGTATAACAGTGTAAAGTTGCTCTACCCTTACAATAACTAAACACAGACATGTCTAAACTGCTGACAAAAAAGTGTGTACACCTATAAGTAAAAATGGCCAAATTGAACCACAAGTGTCAATACTTTGTGTGGCCACCATTATTATCCAGTACTGCCATAAGTCTCTTGGGCATATGGAGTTCACTACAGTTTTACAGGTTGCCACTGGAATCCTCTTCCACTCCTCCATGATGACATCAAAGAGCTGGTGGATTTTACAGACCTTGCTCTTCTCCACCTTCTCCACATATCCTCGGTTTCTTCAACTAGGCAGTTGTCTTGGGTGTGTTTGGGGTCGCCATCATGTTGGAATACTGCCCTGCAGCCCAGTTTCCAAAAGGAGGAAATTATGCTCTGCTTCAGTATGTCAAAGAAGACATTGTCATTTATGGCTCCCTCAATGAACTGTAGCCAGCAGCACTCATGAAATCTCAAACCATGACACTCCCATCACGATTCTTGACTTTAAGCAAGACTTACTTGTCTTAATGTTGATTGTTTTAGATTTGCTGGACTTGATATGGATCCAAATAAAAGTGTTATTCACAAAAAAAAGACACTTGTCTTTGTACTCACCTGCCACCACATCCTTAACAGCATCTGAACGAAATAGGTTAATCTTGGTCTTCACAAACCATGCTGCTTTGTGACAATGTACTGTTGTAAAAAGCGCTATATAAATAAATTACTTGAACCATAGGTAATGGTTCCAGTAATTTATATCCTTAGTCTGCTTGTCATTAGCAAACTGTTTGCACATTTTCTTGTGCATCATCTTTAGAAAAGGCTTTCTTCTGAGAACTGTAGCTCCCCACAACCAGCAGCACTAATCCAACCTCAAACCATGACGCAACCTCAAACCCTGACACTCAAATCACCATGCTGGACAGTAGGCAACCACACACGGGCAATCTAAACCAATTAAGTTTATCTTGGTCTCATCAGACCACAGGACATGGTTCCAGTAATCCATGCCCTTGGTCTGCTTTTTATACAGCAAATTGGCTTTCGTGTGTATTATATTTAGAATAGGCTTTCTTCTGGGATGAGATTCATGTAGATCAATTTTATACAGTGTACAGAATATGGTCTGAAAACTGACAGTCTGACCTCTTTAAACTCTGCAGCAATCCTGACAGCACTCATATGTCTATTTTTCAAAGCCAACCTTTGGATATGACCCTGAGCATGTGCTTCTTCTTATAGCCTTTCCAATAACCAGTATGTGAGAATGTGAAAGTGATAACACAAAAATAAAAACGCCTACTCTACCTTCACACTTGAGACCTAATAACCGAGTAACATGACATCAGGGAGGAAAAACGGCTAATTGGGCACAATTTGGCAATTTTCACTTAGGGGTGTACTTACTTTTGTTGCCAGTGGTTAAGCCATTAAAAGTTATGTGCTGAGGTATTTTGGGGGCACAACACTTGACATTGTATTAAATTGTCATATCTTCAGTGTTGACGCATAAAAAAAAAAAAAATTATAATAAAATACTTACAAAAATGTGAGGCGTGTACTCACTTTTATGAAATACTGTAGCATCAAAAAATATTGTTGTAGTATTGATAAAATATCATTATAAACATTGCCTGATCTAGTTTGGGGTTCAGGAATTTTTGGGTTCAAGACCAATAGTTTATTAATTAGAATTGGTAAATTGGTAATGGTATTAGAAATCTTTGTTGAAAAGATAACAAATTCACAATAGTAATTTGAATAATTACCAGAATTTAAATCGAGCTTTGATGTATCGTTGCACCCCTCGGACAAAAATAAAGAAATATCAAACAGTTGACCCTACCTTGATTGGTAAGGTTTGGATTGGTGTAGTCCCACGTGTCCTGATCATTCTTGAAAACGTTGAGACGTGTTGGCTAATGAGGGAAAAGAGGGGGGGGGGGGGAGAAAAAAAAAAAAAAAAACACAAATTTTACATATCTTTATATATAAGTAAATAAATGTTTTTACACTAAACAAATATTACCCATGTCAAGCACAAAGCAAAAAGGTATGTGCATGTTAATTTGAAATTCATTTGATTTGAACACTGCACTATTGAGTTATCAAAGTAGGCAGTGTTAAAGCCTTGTTATTCAGATGAAGACTAACACAAGTATTTAAATCTGATTTTTTTTTATATTTGGAAAATTTATTGGGCAAATTTATGAATTACATGTGACTTGTGAATTTGCTGTTGAAAAAAAATTCCAACTTTGAAAAATTAATGGAAAAAAAAAATTAAGATTTAAAAAAAAAAAAAGTAGGAAAAAAAGATCCACAAGGGTTGCAAATTTCCTCCATGGTCCACACTGCCCTCACCCAACTGGAGCAGGATTTCTATAGCCATATGCTCTTTGTGAACTTCACATGCACCTTCAACACAATTATTCTGGGACAGCTTCCAGGGCTGTTTGTTGAGTCCCCTCCTGTTTACACTAATGTATGACTTCTCACCTACCCATATGTCATATCGTGAAGTATGCGGACGACACGGCAGTGGTTGGTTGCATCACAGACAGTGATGAGTCTGGCTATAGACAGGATGTGAAACACATGAAGGGTTGGAAAGGGAAGAACAACCTCTGCATTAATGTTAAACAGATGAAGGAGATGACTGTGGACTTCGGAAGTGGCAGATATGCCCACCTTCCCCTGGACGTTGGAGGATCTGCAGTGGAATTGGTCTCATGCTACAGGTACTTGGGTGTGCACCTAAGTAACAACCTCACCTGGATCAACACTTCCAGTCTAGTCAGGAATGGACATCAGGGGCTCTATTTCCACAGGTGTCTGTGGCGAGCCAGACTCATTCCCCCCTTCTATGTGATGGAGAGCATCCTGTGCCCCATCACCAAAATGTGGCACAGAAACTGCTCTGCTACATATCGAAACGCTCTGAGGGTGGTGAAGGTTGGACAGAGGACTGTTGTCCCCAACACCACAGACACAAACTTCCAGATGCAGGAAAAGGGCCTCCTGAATAATGAAGTACTTCACTCATCCAGCAAACTATTCCGCTTCCCTCAGACAGGGGGTTACAGGGCACCAAGTGAAACAGCTTTCATAAGACTTGTAAACAACATTTAACCAAACATTTCAGTATGATTTTTAGTATAATTGTGATTATTTCTTAGACAATAATCATGTCATTAAAATAATCTGTAATCGCCTCACTCCTACATTGGTGTACTTACTTTTCATAAATAGCCTTTATATTCAGGCTTTTATTTTATTTACGATCTGCCTCCTTACTATTAAGAACCATTTCCTTGTGTTAGCTAGACACTATGAATTCATACAGTATGTGTTTAAATGAAATTCATTTACCTTGGCATACTCTATCTTCAGGGTGCAGCAGCCTGAGTATATATCAGCACCATTGAGGGATGCCTTGGCCCTCTGTGCACTTTGGACTGAATCAAATGTGTGAAGAGTTATGGAAAAAAAAGGCATTTTTATTAAAACATCTTAAGATGAGCATAAAAATGAGCATTCTAGCAGCACTTGTGCACATTATTCCAACTAATAACAAAGATATTGGAATAATAACTATAGCTCTTCTGTGGATGTAGACCTGTTGTTTTACTTTCAGCTAAAATGACCATGGCTTCTGTATGTTTGGAGCAATTGTCCTTCTACAGAATTAGAAAAATTGGACTGTCATACATGGATAGTACTCCATGAATGATAGTATCTGCTTGTATTTTCAGTGTTAAAAGATATAATTAATCTTGACCAAATCCTCATTTACAGAAATGCAGCCCCAAACTTGCAAGGAACATCCAAAATGCTCATTATTGTACTCACCATACCACTGGCAACATCCCGCCTTCTACTACAACAAATACTTAACATATAGACTCAATAGCTCAGCGCTCCAGCTGCCCATGCAGTTGTTTGGCATAGGTTCTATTTTGGAGGTATGTATTTTTGGCGGCAACTCTTCCAGGAAGGCCACTACTGGCCAGAGATCTCCAAACTGGACTGGTTGGTCCAGTTTGGAGATCAGATGGTTGTACCTGGGTCCCACTGGTTTCTGCCAGTTCTGAGCTGATGGCACTACTGAATATTGCCCGATATTAAAGAGAAAGAAAATTTGATGTGCTTTGATCTGCTGCATTAAGTTTCCTTGGTCAACCACTGCAAATATGCTCCTCAATAATTCCTGTTTTTGCACTTCTTTAAAATAGCAATAACAAGCAAACACTACTTTGAAATCTTCATTTAGCATAATCTTTGCTGATGCTGTATAATTACATCCTGTGTCTTGTTGCATTCCTCAGGCTTGTCATGGTGTATGAAATGGTATTCCACAACCTCACCTTGGTAGCAGTGTTTGGCTGTTCCTCACCGTCGTAAGCCTACTACACAAGTGCAAGTTTCAGTTAATAATTCTTTTTTAACCAACATGTAAAATCGATGATCATAAGCAACTGATGATCATAAGCAAAAATTGGTTGATCATACACAATTTTACAAAACCCCTGACCATTATTGTTAATGGTTTAAAGGCAAATTTTGATTTGATTCACTTTGCATTTTGTAAATTTATTTTACTTATTTCACATTTTTAATACTACTTGTACATTACTCTTTGCTGCAGTAAAATAAGTGAATTTCCCCATATATAGTTATATAACATGTATATAAGAGTCTCTTATCGGAGTATCCTACTGCAGGACACCAAGTTATTTTGTTGTAGAAGTACAAATTCACATACATAGACCAGATCTAAATCCCCAGATTAATATCTTATAATATATTTCTTCCTAAACATCTATGACAACAAAGGATATTCCACCATAGCTTGCACGCCATTCTTTCTGAAGATAACAATTCTTTGAACAGGACCACAGTTGTTGCAAATGGTATACAGAACATCCTGTAAAACAACAAATCACCAAATGACTAATAAATTTTAAATCTACAGAGCATTTTAAAAACCAACTATCAAATGAGTGAGTGGAGATATTACCGTAGTGATCGGATAAATTGGATTTATGATTGTGAAAAGTAAAACATTATTAACACTGCGATTCTCATCAGAATCACCGGGACGCGAGAGCTTCTGACTAGTTGAGTAATTAACATATGCAGGGTTCCCAGCAATGTAAATCTGGTTGTCATTGGCATATGTTACAGCATTGGAAGAGCCACTCATCTCCTCATACTCAACCAGGGCCTGACGCTTTTTGGGCATCAGCACAACATAACTGCAAAAAAAAGAAAGAATTTTGCAATTAAATTTTAGGAATGAAAGGTTAGATTTAATTTTAACAATTTAGATATGTAAATTGCTTTTCCAAACACTATTTCTGTAACAGAATGGTGTTTAGAAATACAGTAGTGTGCGAAAGTTTGGGCAGCCTTGTTAATTTTTCCTGATTTACCTTTATAAATGATTTTTTGTTTGGATAAAAAAAAAATCAGTTAAATATATCATATAGGGGACAAACACAGTGATGTATGAGAAGTGAAATGAAGTTTATATGCTTTACAGAAAGTTTGCAATAATTGGTTAAACAAAATTAGGCAGGTGCATAAATTTGGGCACTGTTGTCGTTTTATTGATTTCAAAACCTTTAGAATTAATTATTGGAACTCAAATTTGGTTTGGTCAGTTTAGTGACCCTTGACCTCCATACACAGGTGACTAATTATGTGAAAGGGTATTTAAGGGGGGCAATTGTAAGTTTTTCTCCACTTTGAACTTTGCATGGGAGTCTCAAAACAACTTTCAAATGACCTGAAAACAAAGATTGTTCAACGTCATGGTTTAGGGGAAGGATACAGAAAGCTATCTCAGAGATTTCAGTTTTCAGTCTCCATTGCGATAAACATTGTGAGAAAATGGAAGACCACAGGCACAGTTCAAGTCAAGGCTCGAAGTGGCAGATCAAGAAAAATCTCAGAAAAAAAGAAGCGAATGATGTTGAGAACAGTCAGAGTCAACCTACAGACCAGCACCAAAGACCTACAGTGGATATAAAAAGTCTACACACCCCTGTTCAAATGCCATGTTTTTGTGATGTAAAAAAATTACAGTAAGACAAATAATTTCACAACTTTTTCCACCTTTAATGTGACCTATAACCTGTACAATGCAATTTAAAAACAAACAGAAACCTTTCAGGTAGGTGATGTAAAAATAAACAACTGAGATAATGTGGTTGCATAAGTGTGCACACCCTTTTATAACTGGGGGTGTGGCTGTGTTCAGATTTAACCAATTACATTCAAACTCATGTTATATTGGAGTCAGCACACACCTGTCACCAATTAAAGTGCCTCTGATCAACCCCAAATAAAGTTCAGCTGTTCTAGTAGGCTTGTCCTGACATTTTTGTAGCCACATCTTCCAGCACAAGCCATGGTCCGCAAAGAACTGCCAGAGCATCAGAGGGATCTCATTATTCAAAGATATCAGTCAGGTAAAGGCTACAAAAGAATTTCCAAGTCATTAAATATACCATGGAACACAGTGAAGACTGTCATTATCAAGTGGAGAAAACATGGCACAACAGTGACATTACCAAGAACAGGATGTCCGTCCAAAATAGATGATAAGACAAGAAGAAAACTGGTCAGGGAGGCTGCCAAGAGGCCGACAGCAACACTGAAGGAGCTGCAAGAATTTCTGGCAAGTACTGGCTGTGCAGTACATGTGACAACAATCTCCCGTCTTCTTCATATGTCTGGGCTATGGGGTAGGGTGGCAAGACGGTGGGTGGCCTTATCTTTCAAAGAAAAACATCCAAGCCCGGCTTAATTTTGCAAAAAGACATCTGAAATCTCCCAAACGCATGTGGGAAAATGTGTTATGGTCTTATGAAACCAAGGTTGAACTTTTTGGACATAATTCCAAAAGGTATATTTGGCGCAAAAACAACACTGCTCATCACCAAAAGAACACCATACCTACAGTGAAGCATGGTGGTGGCAGCATCATGCTTTGGGGCTGTTTTTCTTCAGCTGGAACTGGGGCCTTAGTCAGGGTGGACAGAATTATGAACAGTTCCAAATACCAGTCAGTGTTGGCACAAAACCTTCGGCCTTCTGTTAGAAAGCTGAAGATGAAGAGGAACTTCATCTTTCAGCACGACAATGACCCAAAGCACACATCTAAATCAACAAAAGAATGGCTTCACCGGAATAAGATTAAGGCTTTGGAATGGCCCAGCCAGAGTCCAGACCTGAATCCCATTGAACATCTGTGGGGTGATCTGAAGAGGGCTGTGCACAGGAGATGCCCTCGCAATCCGTCAGATTTGGAGCGGTTTTGCAAAGAAGAGTGGGCAAATATTGCCACATCAAGATGTGCCACACTGATAGGCTCCTACCCAAAAAGACTGAGTGCTGTAATAAAAGCCAAAGGTGCTGCAACAAAGTATTAGTTTAAGGGTGTGCATATTCATGCAACCAGGTTATGTTAAGTTTTATATTTTTATATATTTTATGTTTTTCCGCTGTAAAGGTTTCTGTTTGTTTTTCAATTGCATTTTACAGGTTATAGGTCACATTAAATGTGGAAAAAGTTGTGAAATTATTTGTCTTGCTGTCATTTTTTTTACATCACAAAAACATGGCATTTGAACAGGGGTGTGTAGACTTTTTATATCCACTGTACATCATCTTGCTGCTGATGTAGTCAATGCACATCGTTCAACTATTCGGCACACTTTACACAAGTAAACTGAACACAACTGAATCGATGATTTTTCAAGCAGTATAGAGCAACTCCCAGCGAAAGCAAGACACTTTTCTCACATCTCTTCTCATACTGACCAATGGTTGCTGACTACAAAGCTCAACGCATGCACAGTCACACACTTTTGTTAGTGCTGTTAGCGTTGCTAGATGCAGCTCCATGTGAGCATAAAAGGTGTTCAGCTCTCTTGCCAGAATCACTTGTCAGTGATTCGATGAACTGTGTCACAAACCAGCTTCCTAACAAAGCATACTACAGCATCTGTGAACAAACCCTCAACAGACAACATGGAGAAATATTTAACAGGGATGAGGAGAGAAAGGCGGAGATAATGAGATCAACAAAAGTCAACCGAAAGTTAAAACGAGGAAATATGTCGAAGTTAATGTAGCGCCTGGCTTCACGGTAACTGAGGTGGGAGACGAAGAAAGAACGGTGTGTCTTCAGTGTCTTTAAATGTTGGCAGCGGACAGCGTGAAGCCAAATAAATGAAGGCGTCACTTAAAGACATTACACCCCGATCACGCTGATAACCGCTTGAGTTTTTTAAATTGAAAACGTGACGCGTAGAGCAGCAAATATTAACGCTTTAAGAAAGCTGCTTCAGAAAAGCTGTGCTGTAAAACGGGCGCCGTTAGAGACATTAGTTCCGATTTCCTCATTTTGATTAAAAAAAAAAAAAAAAAAGCAGCACAAATTGTCGTATTCATTTTAGTTTTGTAGGTTAAAGTGTTAATAAATTGTGCTCCTGAATTAATATTTCTGATGAATTTGAATTTATTATTATTTATTAATTTTATTTAATTTCATTTTTCAGTATCAAATGGCAGTCAGTTCAAAAATGTTTCTAGTTTAAATAAGGATTTAATTCGTTTCTGTTACAAACTAAAAAACAAAGTTAATAAAATGTTTCTTTGTTCTAAGTTGATCTATATTTCTTTCTTTTTTATTTTCTTTATTGTTAATAAGGAGACATTGTTATAAAAGAGTTGTACTTAGAACAAATTTATAGACAAATGATACTACAGTGGGCGTGTAAAAATACTTTTTCATCCCATTTTGTCATGTGAAGGGGGGGGGGGGGGGGCAAAAAGTTCACTTCTTCCTAGGGGGGGCTTAACAGAAAATAATTGAGAATCACTGGACTAACGATATGTTGATAAAAGTCTGGCACTGAACATCACTAACAGGAATAGAGATTATTTGAAATTATTGAGGAAGGTAAAAAAGAAAACATGAGTGCGAGTAGCTCCAGACTGGGTGAACAGGAGCAAGCAAGAGTAAATATCGGCACAGTCGCACCAGTGCTTGTTTACAAAACACACACCCCACAAACCATCTCCTTCCTCCACACTAGGGCTGCAACAACGAATCAATAAAATCGATTATAAAAAGTTGGGTCTCATGATTTCTGCATTAGTCGTAACCACTTGCGTCACCTGCAGCGCTTCAACAAAGCAATATCCCCGAGTTTCTAGTTTTGAAGTGAATCAACGTAACGGTCACTCAAACTTTGAGAACCGCAGAACACGCTTGGAGAACATGTGTTATTTTATATTTTCATTTAATTATCTTAAGCAGTGTTTAAATGTGCTTTATATGTACAACTTGTACACAATGGTGGTAATTAATGATCAAGCTTCAGACACTGCACTCTATGGGAGTGACGGGGATTAGGCAACATATTACAGCTACACAAATTTGTGTAATTTAGTATTTTTTTCACACTATGCTACATATTGTGCCAGTGTGTTTGAGATTTGCGTTTAATTGCTATTTTGGCTACTCCAGTCCTTCTCAAATAGTGGGTCGCGCCCCCTGGGGGGGAGCAGTGCGGTGCCTGGGGGGGCCGCATAACAAGATATCACAGAGCAAGTGATATTAAGTGTACTGAACAAACCCTCAAGAGACAACATGGAAAAATATTTTTTTAAGAGGGATGGCGGGGAGAAAGACAAAGATAATGAGAGCAACAAAAGTCAACAGAAAGCTAAAACGAGGAAATATGAAGAAGCGCATGTAGCGCTTTGGCTTCACTGTAACTAAGGTGGGAGACGAAGAAAGACCAGGTGTGTCTTCTGTGTCTTAAAACGTTGGCAGTGGACAGCATGAAGCCAAATAAATGAAGGAGTCACTTAAAGACATTACACCCCAATCATGCTGATGAGCCGCTTGAGTTTTTTTTTTTATCGAAAACGTGACGCGTATAGCCAACAATTATCCCACTTTATGAAAGTTACTTCAGAAAAGCAGTGTGCTGCAAAACGGGCGCGTTGTAGCCATTAGTTCTGACTTCCTTATTTTGATTTAAAAAAAAAAAAATGTTGCTGATGAATTTGAATTTATTATTATTTATTGATATAATTGAATTTCACTTTCAGTATCAAATGCCAGTCAGTTCAAAAATGTTTCTAGTTTAAATAAGGATTTCATTCGTTTCTGTTACAAACTAAAAAACAAAGTTAATAAAATTATTCTTTGTTCTAAGTTGATCTATATTTCTTTCTTTTTTGTTTTCTTTATTATTAATAAGGATACATTGTTATAAAATAGGTGTCTTATAACAAATTTATAGACAAATCATACTACAGTGTACTCTAGCGTGTAAAAATACTTTTTCATCCCATTTTGTCATTACTGACCAGCTTAATAATTCTACAGTTTAGCTGGTTTTCTTCATAACTACGGACTTGTGGTGTTCTCATTTGTAAGTTGCTTTGGATAAAAGTGTCTGCTAAATGACTAAATATAAAGACATGGAAATTTTTATTTATCTATCCGATTCAATGATTAATTAAAAAAAAATCAAGTGATTAATCGATTATCAAAATAATCGTTAGTTGCAGCCCTACTCCACACGACTGTTCTGTCTATTCAATACGCTCTGGAACTTTTGCCCAAAGGTCATCCAATTTATTTTCCAGAAACTGGACATTGCTGGTTCTGTACTCCAGTGGTTTAACTCCTATCTGACAGATCAATATCAGTTCACCTGTCAGTTCATTAACAATCAGTGTTCTGATCTTGCTAAAGTTAAATATCTCAAATTCAGATTATTGTAATTTACTTCTGACAGGATATTCTAATAAATATTTACATAAATTACAACTCATGCAAAACGCTGCAGCTAGGGTTTTAATTAGAACCAGAAAATTTTATCATATCAGTCCTATTTTATTAAAATTACACTGGCTACCAATTAAGTTTTGAGTACAAGATTTTATTTGATAACAAAATTCGGCGGCACGGTGGCTTAGTAGTTAGCACGTTCGCCTCTCAGCGCTAGGGATTCCCGGTTGGAATCCCCATCTAGGTGGATTTTCCATGTTCTCCCCGTGTCCGCGTGGGTTTCCTCCGGGTTCTCCAGTTTCCTCCCACAGTCGAAAAACATGGTTCAAGTCAATTGAGTTCTCCAAATTGCCCGAGACATTCTCCCCTGGATGGGCATGGGGAACCCCATCTCGACCCTAATAGAGAAAATAATGAACATAAAAATCTACATCAGATACACAGTATCTTACTGAGCTGATTCAATTGTATAAGCCAAAACGTGAGCCTTACTGTTCACAACTCAGAATCACTATCAATCTTTGAAAGTAGAATAAAAACAGATTTAATTAATTTTGCATTTAATTAATTCCCTGTAGATAAAGGTGTAGATCTCAGATTTGGCAGTGTTTGGCTGATGATCCGGGATCAGTCTGTGCTGGCATTTCACCTCTTCACCCAGCTCATCATTAGCAGAGGGTGTGGCACTGAAATGATGCTGTTTCAAGGAGCCCTCTTAACTAAGTACAGTCTGCAGTAGGGCTGCAACAACGAATCGATAAAAATCGATTATCCAAAGTATCGATAATGAACTTCCATTATCGATTCGTTGGGTCGCGTGTTTTTCGCGTTACTCGCGATGTCGCACTCGCTTACGTCACCTGCAGCGCTTCAATCAATAACGCTGGAAAATAATAGCGGGTTGAACAGAACGAGGCAGAGTCTGCAAAACAAGTTTATAAATCGCACAAATGAAACACAGCCAACGCTGAAACTAAAGAACGTGGAACATGCAGCTCTGCGAACATGCGCAGCAGCGCGGTGATGACACACCTCCTGAAACTAAACACTGATGAGGATGAAGCCGAACAGCAGATAAATCACTACAACATCCCGAGCATCTTTAGTTTAAAGTGAATCAACGTAACGCAACGTCACATTATCAGACCGGGAGAGCAGCTTCATGCTGTATTTGGTTGTTAACTGGATAATAACAGCGATAGAGAACGTGTCTTAACGTCTGTTATATGTATACGTCCCGGTTTATTTTTTAAAGTGAGGAAATGTCCTGGTTGTTAGCAGATCAATAGCAGCACACCGCAGGGGAGCGGGGATTGACGCGCACGCGTAAAAGTACGCGGCTTAAAATGTCCCGGCACAGGGACACTACCCCCGCCCCCTGCTTTCAGACCACGTCGAGACAAACGGGAAGCCTTGTACACAGTGTGCAAAGCAGCAACATGTCCCGGTGTCCAATTTAAATTTCACACAAGAGGTATTTTTTTTTGTTAACTGGCTAATTTGTTAATTTTTTTCCATAGCTGATTGTTAATTAGTTCATTTGTTAATTATTTTTTTCCAATAGGCTACAGAACAGACAATATTTGGTTCATTACTGAGGGCAACTGAGTATCATGTGTTATTTGGAGTTGACTTTTGTTTTTAAGTGAGGGATGTTTAGATGATACATTATTTCGTTCATTGTGCTTTTCATTCTTTACAGGAAATGTTAACTTAAACATTTTGAATAAAATTACTATATAATACTATAGAATAATTTTAATGAAAAACATACATCTTTGGATAAAAGCGTCTGCTAAATGATTAAATCTAAAGACGTAGAAACTTTTTTTTTATTTATCCGATTTATCGATTAATCGAAAAAATAATCGACTGATTAATCGATTATCAAAATAATCATTAGTTGCAGCCCTAGTCTGCAATATCTGCCCCTTTTAGGTATGCTGCTCTACTCAGTTATGCCACAGTCACATGCTCCAACTGCTTCTTTTGAGGTGTTGCTAAATTTCTGGAGCTGTCATCAGCTTTTCATCCTCGGATATGCCGAAGCACTGCGGCAATGAGAATTACTGGATGGTACTTTTTTTTTTTTTTTATTGGACTGGCAGTCCTGCAGGACGACCTCAATGGACTTAGAGTTTTCCAATTGTTAAATACAGACACCTCATAATCACACAATCTGTACATGGCTGTCCTACAATGTTGATGCTGCCTGGCCACACAAGGAGGATGAGTCCCCCACTGAGCCTTGGTCCTCCCAAGGTTTCTTCCTTAAAATAACATTAGCTCACTGTTTTTTTTGACAGCAGCCTCACCAGCACCATTGTACTATCAGAGTATGATACTTAAAAATCTTACATTACAAATTTCAATGGAGACTGCTCAATGCCACCATTATGGATGGGACAAAGATTTTGATGGCACTATTATTGTCTCAGAAATAATCATGATTTCAATTATCAATTTAATTAACAAATAAGTGCCAGAAATCACAGGAACAATGCATGCAATGCACAAGAAACAATGCATGTATGCATGTTTCTTGCATTTATTTATTTAATGTAAACATAAAGTAACTTTTTTATTGAAAGAACAAGGCTGAGCTTTCGCTGAAAAATATTCTTTAACATAAAATGTTAACTTCTTTAGTGAAAATAAAAAGTGAAAAAAAATTCTGTGTACTTTAGTACACACTGGCAGATCCATTTTGAAAGAAAACTAGGTTTTGCCTGTTACTAAAGACAAGTGTCCTTCAAGTGTTTAATTTTTAACTCATCTCATCCCGAGCCATCAAGCAGTAAAAGACATTTAGGTTATAAAACCAAAACATGACTAATTCCTAAATTATGCATAATGACTACACCGTAAAGTTGATTAAGTTTACATTACATTTACCAGACGCTTTTATACAAAGCGACTTACAAATGAGAACATTACAAATCAGAAGTTATGCAGAAAACCTACATACTACAACCTTCAATTTGGGAAAATATTATTTGGTTGATTTTTGGTTCATTTTTTAAAGTTACAAATTCCTCCTGTGAACCAGCCAAATAGTATAATAATATAAAAGCACTTGTATATATAAAAGCACATAGAGGAACAGCTGGGGAACATACTACAACCTTCAGTTTGGGAATATATCCATCCGCAGATTTTTGGTTCATTTTTTAAAGTTAAAATGACACAATAATAAAAAAGCACTTGTTCACAAAGGCACAGCTAGGGAACATATTACAACCTTCTGTTTGGGAAAATATTATTTGGTTAATTTTTGGTTAATTTTTTAAAGATACAAATTTCTACTGAAAAAACGCAAAATGACATAATAATATAAATAATAGCAGCTACAGGGAGCCAATGGAGTGACATGAGTAATGGAGTGACATGAGTTCACTTGGGCTGGTTAAACACAAGTTGGGCTGCAGAGTTTTGAATTAGTTGAAGAGGTCTGATTGTGGAAGCTGGGATACCGGCAAGTAGGGCATTACAATAATCAAGCCGGGATAGGACTAGGGCTTGAACTAGCAATTGGGTAGCATGTTCAGTCAAGAAGGGTCTGATCTTCCTTATGTTGTAAAAAGGGAATCTGCAGGAACAGGTGGGTTTGATAAAATGATCAGAGAGTTTAAGGTGGGAGTTTAAGTTTACCTAATTGTCCCAAACTGTTGCAAAGCTTCCACAATGTCAGCTTCCAATACACCATCCACCAGCCCTCTAATGTGGACCACAAGGGATGGAAGAGGTTTGTGAGGGTCATCATAACCTTCCTGAAAAAAAAACAATAAATAAATTGTCCTCCTACTGTAGGTTCTGGACATTATATATGCTCAGTAAAATCAGCAGCAACAGAAACAGTAGAGTTACGATCAGTCTCACAATTCTTTTAAAAAACCTAAAATACTGTGTTCTGTATTTTATTTCCAATATTTCATGGAAAATGTGCTATATAAGCCAAACTTATTACTTGTGTTAATATTATTAAAAAGATGGCATCAGAGTGTACTTAATTGTGCTCACTAGAGAATAAACAGGCAAAAGGCAATGTTACATTATAATGAAAAAAAAAAATCTACTTGACAATAAAAACACATGGCAAAAATATTACCGAAAATAGGAAAGCCTGAGGTAAATCAAAACATAAACATTATTCAACAGAAGTTTAGTGTTTTACTAAAATGTTTTCCACTTTTTTAACCAATATATTTTGCATTACTAGTTTTCAAAGAAAGAAATAATTTCTAACCTGCATAACATCTTAAAAGCCCAGCAGACATACTAACAAAGCACAGTATGACTTCATTAAAACAGTAACCGTTTGAAACCCCCCCCCCCCCATCTTAGGAACGAGGAGTTCGTGTGTGTGTGTGTGTGTGTGTGTGTGTGTGTGTGTGTGTGTGTGTGTGTGTGTGTGATGTGACCGCAATTAAACCTGTTACTCCCGCTAACCGATAGTTCAAATTACTCCATACAGTCCGGAGATTTTTTTTAATCAGTTTTGTAAATTGCTTCTCATTAAACTTATGCTTACCTAAAGTACACAATATTACGTCATTTAGAAAAAACGCCTTTATCCTACGGTATTTACAAGTATACTTCTAACTTAATTGTTGGGATCAGAACACGGGACTTGGCATGACGCAGCCTCCTGAAGCCCCCGGACCCACATTTGGAACTACAGAGGATCTGAGATCTGAACCCCCAATAATCAGATTGATAGTTCAACATTCTAAACACCGAGCTACCATACCATGCAAATCAGAATCGAACGCCCTAAACCGTTCACTGAACAAAACGAAGCACTGAGAAAGTAGGTGGAAAAATAAATCATAATACCAGACTGCGATTTGAACCTAAGGGGTTAAATAGCAATGGTGCTAGCTCGCTGGTTGACAAAATACGCACGATTGGAATCTATTTGAACACGCCAAAATACCCTAAGGAGCGAACATTACATACCAACCAACACATGACTTACAGTAAACATTCCACAGTCGCTGTCGGTTTTCTGGCGCTTTGGTGCCCTTCCACTTTCGCTGTAGTATAAAGCCGTAGCCATATTGTTCCGTTAGTTTACGGGCCACCGGAAAAGCAAATGGAGGGAGAAGGGCAAACCACGTGCTCCTACATTCCGTACATCATATGGACCGCATCTTCTTCGTGTTTTTCTTCCCTTCTTTGCGGAGGTTCTTTGCGGCGACTAGAACTTGTTACCGACACCTGCCGGAGAAATGACTGATTAAGGCAAATATACTTATCTTACATTTACAGTTTTTTCCTCAATTGCTAAAACACATTCCTTGAAACGATCCATTTCTCCAAACTGTAAACACAAAACCCAAATTTCAAACTACTTTCACAGAACCTCTGACTCTTCCAGCGAAACCAAACTCTAGCCTCCAAATAGTTCAAACTGCGCTCAAAACCATCCATCCATCTTCCGCTTTATCCTATATTAGGGTTGCAGGGGGGTTCCCCATGCCCATCCAGGGGAGAACGTTTTGGGCGCTGGGCAGATACACCCAGGACAGGGCACTAATCTATCGCTGGGGACACACTCACACACATACTGTACACACTCTATATGGGTCAATTTGGACAACTCATTTGACATGATCCATGTTTTTGGACTGTGGGAGGAAACCGGAGAACCTGGAGGAAACCTACGCGGACAACATGGAAACTCCACCCAGATGGGGATTCGAACTGGGAATCCCTAGTGCTGAGAGGCGAATGTGCTAACCACTAAGCCACCTGCCGCCCTGCTCAAAACCAAATATTGTCAAATCAGACCTCGAAGAAATCAAAAGAACAAACACTACTGAGCAGTCATTACACACAACAGGGAAAAAAAGAAAACACAAGGATAAGCTTATGAAGCCTTTGAAATCTTTATTTTCCACAAAAAACATTTTCAGAACAAAACTCTTAACTAGCATTTTAATTTTACAGTAAAAAAACACGACACACACACACACACGCACAAAGAAAAACACAGTATACACTACAACAAATGTGTACACAACATCAACTCTACAGCATCATGGAGACGTGCTGGGTCAGGCCACAGGACTTCATTCACATCACAGGCGATATTGTCCCTGGCTAGGCAGCGTGGAGAAAGAAAGAATAAATAAAAAAAACCTAGTATGGCGGATCCACGCTTGACACGCATCCACACCCATGTCATTACAGGCCAGTTCCAATGGCCTGCAAGAGATTTTTCCTGGTGTAGGGTTGCCATTCATAAACCTTCCAACGTCATGAAGAGAAGAACTCCTCTGTTGGGTGGAGGAAAGGGGAGTTTGGTGGAAGGAAAACATTCAGGAATTCTTGGTTGATATTGAACTACTGTCTGACCTGGATGGCATGATGAAAACTCACATTGTCCCATACAATGACAAACAGAATGCCCTGGCTGCTCGTGATCCTGCTGCTGATGGCCTAAAACAATATCTTAGATCACTCAGAAATGTCAGGAGATGTGTTGTATGGCCACAATGTGGCATGAAGGTGGATAACCCCATTGTTTCTGATGGCAGCACATAATGTTACATTACCACCATGCTGGCCAGGTACTGTAGCAATTGTTCATTGGCCAATCACATTCTGGCCTCTCCTCCGCCTTTTGGTCAGATTGAACCCAGCTTCATCCATATGAATGTGTTCATGGGGTTGTTCTACGGAATCCAGTTGAAACACTCTCTGGAAAAATATGTGTAGTTTTGTAAGTGGTACAGAAAGACATTTATGCTGGACTGCAATATTGAACACCTACTTGTATATACAGGAATCTTTGCTCTTTGACCCTCTCTGAGTTACGGTGAAAGATTACTCTGTACAGTTGCTTCATCCACATACTGTTGCGTTTTAGCATACGATGAATGGTGAAAAGGCTAACTGTTGATGCAGTCATGAGCTTGTGGTTAAGGAACCAGCCTTGTGACCTGAAGGTCTCCGGTTCGATTTCCGGTCCCACCAAGCACTATGGCTGAAGTGCCCTTGAACAAGGCGCCTGACCCCAATTGCTCCCTGGGCGCCATATTCAAGGCTGCCTACCGCTCTGGGCACGTGTGCTCACTTCACCAATGTGTGTATATGTGTGTTTTACTGCACGGATGGGTTAAATGTGGAGGACAAATTCCTCTGTGTGTATGCACAGTAGGCAAAATAAATCACTCACTCACTTCAAAACAGGGTCTTCAATGATTTTCTGTTGTATTTTATTCAGTGTGATCACATTGTTCTGATGGACCATGTCAACAATGAGGATCTCTTGGTGTGGAGACAACATAGATGTCCTCCCCTCCATTATGTGGAAGTCTTGCAATTCTTCAAAAAATAGAAATAAAACATGCAGTTACAAAGTACTACATTCAGCACTATAATGAAATACCTTTTTACAGAACCATATTGAGTCATTTTGTAAACCTGCAAGAAAGGAACAAAGCAATTACCTGTTCTCCTCTCTGAAACGTCAGACTATGGTGGACACAGTGAATCGACTTAGGTTGGGTTGAACACCAAGTCCCGCTTCCCTCATTGTCAAACCGTGGACAAGAACATGATCTATTACAGTTGCCCGTATTTTATCTGAAATAATTGTTCTTTGTCTCATTCCACCTCTTATGCGCCCTCTTCCACCCCCTCTCTGATTGTTTCTCTCCATATTGAAACTTCAAAGGCCAGAGCTCCTTGCACTGGCTTATATTAGTTTGTTCACTTCATTAAACACATATGTGATCAATTTTGAGTTGCTGTGTTTAAGTTGAGACACCTGTTCTTTAATTTTGTGTTAAACTTGCTACTTGTGCTTACCATTGTGAAACCCATGTGAATAACAGAGCAAAATGTTTTTAGTGGGTGAAAATAGGTCTGCATGTTGTGTCTATCTGGGTGAAACGTGGTTAGAGTTCTGACAAAAAGGTGGCAATTTTAATTAATTAGTTCAGGGAACTGAGCATTTTGTTCAGACAACAGTGTTTAGTGTTTTAGCAAATGAGAAAAACTGTAATCATTTAGCAGAATCTTTTATCCATTGTGACTTACAAAGCAAGCACAGGGTTGGCCACAGCATCATTGGAGCAATAAGGGTTAAGTGCCTTGCTCAAGGACTGTCATTGGTAACTTCTGTAGACCTGGGATTTGAACCCACAACCTTCAGATTGATAGTCGAGCACCCCTACCACTGAGCTACCATGGCCTTTTATGTCAGTAGGGGAAACTGGCTAAGCTGTAGTATTATCAAATCTGATTTTCAATGTTTGTTTCAATGTTTAGATTTACCTTTTTTTGCAAGTGCTTGTCAGAGAAACATGTTTTGAGTTTTGAGACTCAGCTTTACGGACAGTTGGGAAGATTTTCCACCATTTAGCAGTGGTTAACGATACGGAGTGAGAATTAGCACCACGGTGAGGTTGAATCACCAGGCAACATTTTGGTCTGTAAGGCACACCAGCGGCTCTTCTCCCTTAGACGTCAGGGAGAGCTGGTCTCGGGAGCTCAGTCCACATCTCCTTCTATAGATTTGTGGTGGAGTATCAATTGTCTCAATTGTCATTGTCTCCTGTGCTCAAGCATCAACGTGTGGCAGTGCTCTGCAGAGAGTGGTGAAGGCTGCACAGAGGACTATTGAAATCTGTCTCCAGATGCAGGAAAAAGGCCTCCTGCATCATGAAAGTCCCCACTCACCCAGCACACCCACTTTTTGTTCCGCTCCCCTCAGGCAGGATAGAACAACCAGACTAATAGCTGCACAGCAGAAGCAGTGAGATTCAAAATCTCCACTTAATAAAACATACATTCATGGACACTTTACACCACAACACTTTCCCTAACTGGTCACCTTATCCTGTATCACCCCAATACTTCACCTCATTTACATGCTACAAAGTTCAGATATATTGCTACAGTTTACAGTCATATACATAGCTCTGCTACATTGCACATTACATATGCTGCTATGATTTTATATTATATTTTACATATCTATATTGTATTTGTTATTTTCTTTTTTCAAAAATTAAGTTCTAACTTTAATAGAACAGAGTAAACGGGGTCCGTCAACCATAATTTAGTTTTTGTCTCATGTAATACATGCGATACAATTGATAATAAAATTTCCTTGAATCCTTGAACATTTATCACTAGAACACAGTGAATGAGTTGGAGTGTATATTAGAAATAGCAAAGGGAAGAAATGGCAGATCCAAAGATTGTACTGTAGGCCAGAGTCAGTGCCTTGTACTAAATGCAAGCAGCTACAGGGTGCCAATGGTTTGAAATGAGTAGTGGAGTGACATGACTATCTTTTGTATTTTTGCATCTAGTGGTGATGAGAAGCTCTTGTGGCACTGCTCTCAAAGAAGAGGCTTTTTTGGCTCCCAAGCAACTCTTAATTTATAATCATATGTAGACTTATATTTTAAATTCACTTGGCAAATATAAATGCTTTGTGTGTTGATAAATCCTTTTCCATTTAAAGTCGATGCCTTTGCGATATACATCACTACACACAATATACATATATTCCAGTGAAGTGACAGGCTTCCATCACCTCCCCATTCCATGCATAACAAGGGGCACAACTGGATAAAAAGTCAGGCACCCTAAAACTAGACATTTTAAAACTGAACTGTAGCTATGGGTGGTAACATACGTGCTGAAGTAGTACTGAAAATAAAAGTGTTTCTACAAATGCAATGTAAGGATTTGTTATGTCCCAGCATCAAACTGAAACTTGGGAACATTATGAACTGCAGATAAACCTGCAGGTGTACCAAATTAAAAGGTGCATCTGTACCATTATCCTGTTGATGTCAAACGCAAACTTTTGTGCAAAGGTAACCTTTCCTGCTCCTAAAACTGCTCCTGAAATTCTTAAGCACAGCCCCCCAGGGTGTTCAGATTAAATAGTCTTCAACCTATTTTAAACACAATTAAATATCTGTACAGCTTTTACATTTAAAAGAATGAGCAGTGGTAATAGGACAAACACAATTAAGAAAAATCTATCCTTTGCGAACCCTTTTTATGATGATTTATCCTGAAAGAGCATTATTTATCCATAGTGCACATGTGCTGAGAGAAAAGCATAAAGTGTTACATTTGTAAAACATTGTATTAAGATTTTGCTGGTACGTAATTTGCAATAGATGGATGGTAGAAATTTAAAGGGGGCAAACACTTTTTTTACACCACTGTAAATGTTTAAACATTAACAAAAAACAGAGGCTTTCAAAGCCTGTATGCAAGAAGTATGTGAGAATTTTATTTTATTTTGTACTTCATGGAACTGTTATACAAGATATGTGTGACAACACAATCTGTTCTGCCATTGATCTCAGATATTCATGCAATTCCATTGAGGTAGAAAGCTAGAAATTTCTTGAAGGTGTTGGGTTGATATCCAGACAATCCAGCAGGTACCTAATAATTAAGACAAAAAATTATGGTAAAAAGCCATAACAGTTTTGAGTAAGTGTACCATTTGTAACCACCAAATATATTCACCTTCAAGTCACAGTTTTAGAATATGAACAACATTTTAGAAGTAAAATAAAGTTGCTTCTATGAAAGACATGGCATATAATAAATTATGCATATTTGGAAAAAAAAGAAGAAAACTATTGTGAAAAACTGGGTGTAATTAAGTTTGGAAGAAATATAATAATCATAACCTGTGACAATGTGCTCTACTGGGACATGGATCATCAAACCACCTGCCTTTTGACTGGATATATTTTATGCCTAATGTTCAGATTAACTCGACTTTAAAAGCATAATGGGCATGATGTCACAAGACCACTTTAGGATCTATAGATCTCAGCAGATGTGATAACTAGTATACAGGATAATTTGGCATGTTGTTCTTGAGAAAGCATTCACTACTCTTGACCAATGAATATTTGGAAATTAAACATAACAAATATTAGAAAGAAAGGGACATTTTAAGCACATACCTTCACTACCTTCTTTTTGATGTAAGGCCGCACCTTGGCAAAGTCATAGAGTGGCTGATCAGCATCTATCCACACCAAGTTCTTTACACCATCGTCTGACTTCAAATCTGTGGTGTTAAGCTGGAAAACCACGAATTGAAACACACGTCCATTAGTGGCAATGCTCTGCACCACAATGGGCTTCTCCAGCACTCCTGACTCCATCTGCAGAAAGAAAAAAAGATTAGTTAATACAATCAAGGACAAGTTTGAAAAGAGAACTCGGACACTAAGTTATTACCTCAAAACACTATGGTACACTTTTGAATTCATATATTTTGAATTATTTGTTCATTGATAGATGTTTTTTTATGTAAGAAAAAGCCAGACAGCTAAGCTAACCTAATACTGGTCATTTTAATTTAGTGCAATCCTATTTTTGCATAAATATAAAATGATGCAAAAAGATTTGATACAGGAAGGAACCTGAAAGTATTGTTTTAAATAAATGCTCTATTCGTTTACATTGTTGTTTCATCTTGTCAATCACATAATTTAAAGAAAATTTATTTAAGACCATTTGAACTGAAAAATCGTTTCTGAATCGAAAATCGATTCTGAATCGAATCATGACCTCAAATCAGAATTGATTCGAATCGCCAGACACTAAGAGATTCAGAATCAGAATCAGGTTTATTGGTCACATACGTAGTTATACCAGCAGTGAAATTTCTTTTTTTGACCTCTCCACAGAAAAATAATTTTTTTTTAAAAAGGATAAGAAAGAAAGGTAGAGTAAGATAAAAAAGATAAAGATAAAAATTGACTATGTATTTACAATGTGCAATGGAATTATAAAGTGTGTTAAAGTTAAAGTGTGTTGTGCTTTTCGTGCAAATATTGCAGTGCAGTGTTACAGGTTAATGTCCTTTTAGTCCTGGTTCAGGGTCCGAATCGCCGTAGGGAAGAAGCTCCTCCTCATCCTCTCTGTGTTTGCCTTCAGGACACGAAAACGCCGTCCTGATGGCAACAGAGTGAAGAGCTTGTTGTCAGGATGACTGAGGTCTTCCACAATCTTTTTGGCTTTGGACCAGCACCGCTTCTTGTAGATGGTCTGGAGGTCTGGAAGTGCTACTCGGATGGTGCGTTCGGCCGAACGTACCACCCTTTGTAGTGACCGTCTGTCCAGATGGGTGCTGTTCCCGAACCAGGTTATGATGTTCCCTGTGAGGATGCTTTCGACGGTGCAGGAGTAGAAGTTCTGCAGGACCTTGGAGGGCAGCCTGAAGTCTCGTAAACGTCGAAGGTGGTAGAGACGCTGACGAGCCTTCTTTGCCAGTTTGTTAATGTGGCAGGACCAAGATAGGTCCTGCGCGATGTGAACTCCAAGGTACTTGAAGTTGTCTACTCTTTCTACTGCAGCGCCGTTGATCCTCACAGGGTGGAAGCTCCTCGTCTGTTTCCTGCTGTAGTCCACTATCAGCTCCTTAGTTTTGCTGACGTTCAGTTGGAGATTATTATCCTGGCACCAGGTCTCCAGGTGAATAATCTCCTCCATGTAGGCCCGCTCATCGTTGTTGGAGATCAGGCCTACTACAACGGTGTCGTCAGCAAACTTGATGATAGTTGTGGAGCTGAAGGTGGCCACGCAGTCATAGGTGTATAATGAGTACAGATTGAGTATAGATTCGCACCCCTAATTCTTAAATAGGTAGGTGTAACAGTGTTTCCTTAGAAATGCTCAGTGAGTATTTGTGCATTGCATACTTCACATCTAGTTTTTCAACTGTTTGAACAGATAATGTCAGAGAACTAAGAGCTATTTCAGGTAAAGCACAGTGTCATATCAAACAACAGTTAAAGATGCCTGTTATGACCCAAGGGTCCACATGATCCAAGCATCAAAATTAGGAGCTTGATATAGAAATGCTCACATTTTTCAGCTAATATGTTAATAACCACTTTTTAAAAAATCCTTACCCCATACTGAGTGTGTGCGCGAGCAAGGGCATTTCCAAAAGTGAACATGATTAGTTTGGCTCGCAGCTGTTCAGAAAGGAGCTTAGGAGTGTCTCCAGCTTCTGTCACAAACAATGTGTGAGCATGAGGGTATGGATAATCTGCTCTGAAACCTGCACACAAACATGCAACCACACAAACACACAGTAAATTTATATTATGCTTTGTAAACACAATTCCCTCACTGCATGTTATAGCAGCTTTTACTGAAATTAATTTTCACCATAAAGTCCAAATATTTAGCACTATATGAACCATTAAAAATACTAACAGTGTAAGGCAGATGGTTTGACAGCAAGGATGTTTAAACAGAGCAGACATTACTCTGTTTACACTGTTGGGCCTTTAAGCAGATTAATAATGACTTCATTAATATAAATGCATTTAGTAACATTTATAATGGCATATGATAAATGTTGCTTATTTAAAAAAAAAACTTTTTTAAAAAACTGGAATGAAAATCATTTGTTCACGATGTTTTATCATGAAAAGATTTTGATTGTTTAAAAAAGATCACCAGTGGGGAATAAAAGGTAAATGATTGTGGGATCGAGATGGGTTATTGAGCAAATATTTTCTGTCACCATTGCACAAGACCCAGAAACATCAAGATCATTTTCTAGATGCACATTTAAATATTCAAACTGTTAGACACAGATCCATCAGTTATCATTACAACATTGACACACTGATATTAGAGCACATTCATGGTTAAACTGCAATCACAAATGGAAAACACTTTTAAGGTCAATGAGGTTAGAAATAAAATAGCCAAACCTACAACCTTAAAAATGTGGTGGAAATGAGGGATGGTAATACTTTGTTTAAACTTTTTAATTAGTTCTAATAAACATAAATGACTAAAGAGCATTTTTGAAGATATATTCAGTTTACCTGAATAGTTTTTTTGATAATAGACATTGGTGTACTGTAGGTCGATGGTGGGTGAAATAGGATAGAATGTCTCCAGCACGTGATCAACAGTGGAGTGGATCTCTTTCTCTCCAGCCAGAGGAGGGAGAGGCGTCATGCTATTTTGCAGAAGCCCATTCTGACCTCTGATTTGAAACTGGGCATCACCTGGGAACAGAGAGGAGGGAAAGTGTACAGACTTGTGTTTTATTTAATTTTGTACTTATTTTGAAGAACATGATTGTCTACCGAGGATTGTCTACACTACAGAGGAACCTGGTGTTGCCTGATAGGTCATTGTGTATTGCAGCCCAAAACAAAATTAAAAGTAATGTTTAGTACTGAAGTTTAAAATTGTAACCAAAAAGTCCCCCGCAGCCCCCTGTGATAGCCTAGATCACACCTCCACCCCACCATCACAAGTCACCTCTACAGTGAAACTCAATGCTGATCAGGTCCACTTAGGATGCAACACTGATTGACAATCAATTTCACATGCTGATGTGCAAATGGAAAAGATTTGCTGTGTCTGTCAGCGTATTGTCCAGAGGCTGGAGGCGCTACCAGGAGGCCAGTACACCAGGAGACGTGGAGGAGGCCGTAGGAGGGCAACAATCCAGCAGCAGGAGCGTTACCTCCACCTTTGTGCAAGGAGGAACAGGAGGACCACTGCCAGAACCTCCAGCAGGCCACAAATGTGCATGTGTCTGCACAAACGGTTAGAAACCGACTCCATGAGGATGGTCTGAGGACCCGAAGTCCACAGATGGGGGTTGTGCTCACAGCCCAACACCATGCAGGACGCTTGGCATTTGCCAGAGAATACCAGGATTGGCAAATTCGCCACTGGCGCCCTGTGCTCTTCACAGATGAAAGAAAGTGCACACACTGAGCACATGTGACAGACGTGACAGAGTCTGGAGATGCCATGGAGAGCAATTTGCTGCCTGCAATATCCTTCAGCATGACCGGTTTGGCAGTGGGTCAGTAATGGTGTAGGGTCGCATTTCTTTGGAGGGCTGCACAGCCCTCCATGTGCTCACCAGAGGTAGCCTGGCTGCCATTAGGTACCAAGATGAGATCCTCAGACCTCTTGTGAAACCATATGTTGGTGCGGTTGGCCCTGGGTTCCTCCTAATGCAGGACAATGCTAGAACTCATGTGGCTGGAGTGTGTCAGCAAGATGAAGGCACTGAAGCTCTGAAATGGTCCAGGGGAGAACGTTTCAGGCGCTGGGCAGATACACCCAGGACAGGATGCCAATCCATCGCTGGGCACTCACTCACACAGACACACTCTATATGGGGAAATTTGGAGAACTCAAATGACTTTATCCATGTTTTTGGACTGTGGGAGGAAACCGGAGAACCCGGAGGAAACCCAGGCGGACACGGGGAGAACATGGAAACTCCACCCAGATGGGGATTTGAACCGGGAATCGCTAGCGCTGAGAGGCGAACGTGCTAACCACTAAGCCACCATGCCGCCCCCAAATCCAGGACTATATTGGTTAATAAATTTGATTTTCATTATTGAATTTCGTGTGGTACCACAAACCATTGCACAGTGTATAAACCTTTTTTGGTGCATGTAAATTTCAAACATTAAAAAAAAATAATAAAAAAACGTCTAGGCTGTTACAGGATTCGGTATCGAACAACAAAAACTTATCTAGTGGCAAAATTACAGAACACAGATTATTAAAAAAAAACAGCTGCAACAGGCAATATCAGGAATCGACTTAGAGTTTATATTAATTCTGTATTCTATGATTTAAAATAATGTACTGTATATCACGCATTGACACGAATGTGAAGCAGTCAGAGGTATGCATTATTTTTTATAATGTCACGGCTGTACAAACAGCTGAACCAATCAGATTTAAGGACCGGAACTGTTTTATTAAAAAAAAAGCAATAACCCATAAGAAGGCGTGCATTACTGTGATGAATCATAAAAGAGTTGTTCTTGGGCACAATGCATAGAGATGATGATACGTTGTGATATATTCACAATAATGCACAAGCTTGAATGCCCAATTGCTTTTATAAAACAGTTATAAAAACACTATTATAAGAAATAAAATTGTTAATAAACTGGTCTTTTGTTTTGTAATTTAATCTCTGTTTTTTAAAGTGAATATTAATTGCTAATTAACAGAATGATGAATGGTTGTACATTTACCCAGCTTACTGAAATTACTGGGAATAAATGTGATAGAGTTACTGATATATGAGTAGAAGTAACTAAAAGCAAATCTGTTACTTTTGTGTTATGAACCCACCTCTGTTCCAACTGGTCGCAAGGCTATATCTTTTTGCCAGCATTCTGTTCGTCAGTGCAGGGTAAATGGCATGCAATCCTCGACACAAATGCATCAGGTTCTGTAGCAGAGAAGGGCTATAACAAGCAGACAAAAATAAAAAACATTTTCTTTTCTAAAATGTACCCATTACATAAATATATGTTAACTTCAACAAATATGAAAACATAAATTGATAGAGCTAAGCTTAATTATGTTTACTGATTATGTTTACTAATTATTAGAATTTCATACTTTATTGACCAATTGAACTTTATGAAAAAAAGAAAAGAAAAAAAAAAGTTTAGGACTTTCCTGTTCTTATATTTTCTTTTGGTGCTGATTTTTTTGTAAAAGCTAAAAGACAAGAAATAGGATATTTCTAAATAGTAGGGGTGCGAATCTCTCAGTGTCTGGCGATTCGATTCCAATTTTTGAGGTCACGATTCGATTCAGAATCGATTTTCTATTCAGAATCGAATCTTCAGTTCAAAAGCTCTTTAAATTTGGTTTAAATGATGTGATTGATGTGAGTGACAAGATGAAACAACAATGTAAACAAATAGAACATTTATTTAAAACAATACTTTCAGGTTCCTTACTGTATCAAATCTTTTTGAATAATTTTATATTTATACAAAAAAATAGGATTGCAGTGTTAGGTTAGCTGAGCTGCCTGCCTTTTTTTTTTTTTTTACATAAAAAACATCCATCAATGAACAAATAATTCTAAATATTATTACCAAAGTTTCCCCATGGAGCATTAGCCTTTAATTGAAACTAAAATACAGACTTTACAGTCAGAGTGACTTTAGATTCTGCAAATCTTTAAAACTTAATCCTTAATCCAATTAATCTTAATCCAATTGAGAATCTGTGGTCAGACTTGAAGATTGCTGTTCACCAACGGAAACCATCTAACTTGAAGGAGGAATGTGCAAAAATTCCAGTGGCAAGATGTGGCAAGCTCATAGAGACTTATCCAAAGCGACTTGCAGCTGTAATTGCTGCAAAAGGTGGCTCTACAAAGTACTGACTTACGGGGGTGAATAGTAATGCACACTGATGTTTTCAGTTATTTTGTCCTATTTGTTGTTTGCTTCACAATAAAAAAATATGTTAAATGTTGAAAGTTGTAGGCATGGTCTGTAAATTAAATGATGCAGACCCTCAAATATTCCCTTTGAATTCCAGGTTGTGAGGTAACAAAATGTGAAAAATGTAAAGGGGGGTGAATACTTTTTTTTATCTCAGGGTGACGTCATGCCAAACGGGCTCGCACATTTGTCGTGTTTCCAAAGTACCTCGAGTTCATGTTACACTCGGTGTAAACAGTTTCAGAGCTCATGTCGAGCTCTCTCTCTCTCTGTCTGTCTCCCTCTTCCTGGCTTTTAAATCCAAACACTGGCCGACGGGGAGGGGGGGGGGGTCGATTCGCGCTCTCCCCCCGCTCCATGCTTCCTGCTAGCATGAACTAGCATGCTAGCGAACTACAATAGGAGCTGGTTAACGAGCGAGCGCGCTATACGCCGGCCGAGCGGATCCGTAATGCGATATGCATTACATTCGGGAGGGGGTGCCAAAAAAAAAAAAAAAAAAAAAAAAAAAAAAAAATATATATATATATATATATATATATATATATATATATATATATATATATATATATATATATATATATAAACACATTTTTTAAAAATCAATTCTTGGACATTTTGAATCGATTCCGAATCGCCTGGACTACGAATCGCGATTCATTGAAAAAAAAATTTTTTTCTGCACACCTGCTAAATAGGTTCTAAAATATTTGTAAATAGTAAATGTAAAATGTACAGATTTTTTTTTTTTTTTTTTTTTTTTTTTGGGGGGGGGGTGGAGAGGTAATTTTCTTACTGTATACCTCCCTGCAAATTTTCTTTAATTCGTGTCTTAGTGTCTATTAAAATGTCCTTTGAGTAAGTGTTTTAATTATATTATATTTAGTGTTTTTATTTCCAATAATAAAAGTTAATAAATTACCGTAGGTGCGCCAATACTTTTTTTGCACATAATATTTTGTCCACACATGGGAGTTTGGTATATCATCCAAACCCCCATTTTACTTCAACAGGGTGAATACATAGGTTAGTTTAAAAAAGTTGTCAAAAAACAGATGCAGTGTTTAAAAGATACAGTGCTTTGCTGTGTCTGCCCTAGATATACTAAAGCAACATAATGTCAGCGTCACTCTAGTATAGAGACCAAGCCACCCAAATTATACTACTGTGGTGGTCCTGGCCATTATTGTAGGCACAGCAAATAGACCTGTATGGCTACCAATAAGTAACTGTAGCTAATAACAGAGACAGCTGACAAATAAACAAGGTGGCTAACGTGATGGAAAATCTCATTAAAGGCAGTCTTATTGTCTAGATTTTATATAAACTTAATATTGGTTTTAAACTGTAAGTGGATGAAGCGTTTTACAGTAAAGCATCTACAGCTTTCCTCACTTACCAGTATTGTTCCTTAGCGGGCCGAGGTTCATTAGTGTTCCAAAATCTTGCATGTCTGATGGCGTTCTGCACTCGCTCGTCCTGATTATCAATATTATTGTCTGATTTCTCTGCCAGCTCCATAACCTGAGCTGGAAAACCCTCGATCATTTTGGCCTTTGTCAGCCACAGGGCCTGACGTACACCTAATACAAAACATAAAAAATGGTAAAAACACAAGCTTTACCACACATGCAACACTGCTTATTTTTACAAACCCACCATGTGTTCCACATGAGAGATTACATGAAGAGAGGAGCACTCACTGAACATCAGTAACATAACACATTTATTGAACTATTAAAATATCAGAATGCAAATAAAACATTTGTCATTTTAAGTGAAATGTCTTAAGATTTCTCACAGCCTAAGTTTTTTACTAGTATATTAAAAAAATGCCCAGCATTACAGGAGCATACCCTCTCATACAGAGCATAAAGACTCAGAGGTGTTTTTTTTCCCCCATTGGGGCTGTTACTCTACTGAATTCCAAATGTGTGTGTGTGTGTGTATATATATATATATATATATATATATATATATATATATATATATATACAGTTGTGATCAAATTTATTCAACCCCCAATGCTGCGAAGGGTTTTATGGAATTCAGTGCACATTTGTAATTGTGTTCATAATGAAATCTTACAAGGACTTGTTAAAGAACTAAATGCAACTAAGATAGCATCAATTGTTTTTGTCATAAAGTATTAAATGGCCTTTTTGTGATTTCTTCATTGACACAATTATTCAACCCCTTTACAACTACCACTCATAAGAACAGAGGTTCATTCCAGTGTTTTCAATCAGGTATTGAAAACACCTGTGGATGTCAACGAGCAGCAATCAAGCATGATAAGCACCAATTAGGCAGATTTAAAAGGACTGTGATACTCAGCTCCTTCTAGACATCTACTGGTGTGTTTACAAGCATGGTGAAGGCAAGAGAATGGTCCCAGAAGACAAGAGAAGAGGTTATTGCTCTTCACAAGAATGGCAATGGATATAAAAAGATTGCGAAGTTGTTAAATATTCCAAGAGACACTATCGGAAGTATCATTCGCAAGTTCAAGTTAAAGGGCACAGTGGAAACGTTACCTGGTCGTGGCAAAAAGAAGATCCTGACCGCGACTGCTGTGCGCTACCTGAAGCGTAATGTGGAGAAAAATCCCCGCGTGACTGCTAAGGAACTGAAAAAAGACCGGTCAGATGTGGGCACTGAAGTTTCAGCTCAGACAATAAGGCGCGCACTGCATAACGAAGACCTCCATGCCAGAACTCCCAGGCGCACCCCCTTGCTGACTCCAAAGAACAAGAAAAGTCGACTGCAGTATGCAAAAAGTCATGTGGACAAGCCACAAAGGTTTTGGGACAGTGTACTGTGGTCAGATGAAACTAAATTAGAACTGTTTGGGACAATGGACCAGCACTATGTTTGGAGGAGGAAGAACCAGGCTTATGAACAAAAGAACACCTTGCCTACTGTGAAGCATGGCGGGGG
Source organism: Corydoras sp. C115 (assembly GCA_019802505.1). Lineage (NCBI taxonomy): Eukaryota > Metazoa > Chordata > Actinopteri > Siluriformes > Callichthyidae > Corydoras > Corydoras sp. C115. The sequence continues at coordinate 77,099 of JAFMOC010000441.1, forward strand.
GTCAATTATGCTTTGGGGCTGTTTTGCTTCTAATGGTACAGGAAAGCTTCAACGTGTGCAGGGTACCATGAATTCCCTTCAGTACCAGGAGATCTTGGAGGAAAATGTGATGGAGTCAGTCACAAACCTGCGGCTTGGGAGACGTTGGACCTTCCAACAGGACAATGATCCGAAGCACACATCCAAGTCCACTAGAGCATGGTTGAACATGAAAGGCTGGAACATTCTAGAGTGGCCATCGCAATCACCAGACTTAAATCCAATTGAGAACCTCTGGTGGGACCTAAAGAAGGCAGTTGCAGTGCGCAAGCCTAAGAATGTGACTGAACTGGAGGCTTTTGCCCATGAAGAATGGGCTAAGATACCCATAGGTCGCTGCAAGACACTTGTGTCAAGCTATGCTTCACGCTTGAAAGCTGTCATAACTGGAAAAGGATGTTGTACTAAGTACTAAAAAATAATGTCACTAGGGGGTGGAATAAAACTGATAATGATGTGAGCACAGTAAAGACATTTGTGGTTATTCCATCATAAATATTATGTTATATTTGTCTAATTTATAAGTGCCTCTTTGATATAATTGTAAATAAGATGACTGAAATGATCCAAATCAATGTCAAACTGGCCAAAACACTTTATTTCAGTGGGGGTTGAATAAATTTGATCACAACTGTATATATATATATATATATATATATATATATATACAGTTGTGATCAAATTTATTCAACCCCCAATGCTGCGAAGGGTTTTATGGAATTCAGTGCACATTTGTAATTGTGTTCATAATGAAATCTTACAAGGACTTGTTAAAGAACTAAATGCAACTAAGATAGCATCAATTGTTTTTGTCATAAAGTATTAAATGGCCTTTTTGTGATTTCTTCATTGACACAATTATTCAACCCCTTTACAACTACCACTCATAAGAACAGAGGTTCATTCCAGTGTTTTCAATCAGGTATTGAAAACACCTGTGGATGTCAACAAGCAGCAATCAAGCATGATAAGCACCAATTAGGCAGATTTAAAAGGACTGTGATACTCAGCTCCTTCTAGACATCTACTGGTGTGTTTACAAGCATGGTGAAGGCAAGAGAATGGTCCCAGAAGACAAGAGAAGAGGTTATTGCTCTTCACAAGAATGGCAATGGATATAAAAAGATTGCGAAGTTGTTAAATATTCCAAGAGACACTATCGGAAGTATCATTCGCAAGTTCAAGTTAAAGGGCACAGTGGAAACGTTACCTGGTCGTGGCAGAAAGAAGATCCTGACCGCGACTGCTGTGCGCTACCTGAAGCGTAATGTGGAGAAAAATCCCCGCGTGACTGCTAAGGAACTGAAAAAAGACCTGTCAGATGTGGGCACTGAAGTTTCAGCTCAGACAATAAGGCGCGCACTGCATAACGAAGACCTCCATGCCAGAACTCCCAGGCGCACCCCCTTGCTGACTCCAAAGAACAAGAAAAGTCGACTGCAGTATGCCAAAAGTCATGTGGACAAGCCACAAAGGTTATGGGACAGTGTACTGTGGTCAGATGAAACTAAATTAGAACTGTTTGGGACAATGGACCAGCGCTATGTTTGGAGGAGGAAGAACCAGGCTTATGAACAAAAGAACACCTTGCCTACTGTGAAGCATGGCGGGGGGTCAATTATGCTTTGGGGCTGTTTTGCTTCTAATGGTACAGGAAAGCTTCAACGTGTGCAGGGTACCATGAATTCCCTTCAGTACCAGGAGATCTTGGAGGAAAATGTGATGGAGTCAGTCACAAACCTGCGGCTTGGGAGACGTTGGACCTTCCAACAGGACAATGATCCGAAGCACACATCCAAGTCCACTAGAGCATGGTTGAACATGAAAGGCTGGAACATTCTAGAGTGGCCATCGCAATCACCAGACTTAAATCCAATTGAGAACCTCTGGTGGGACCTAAAGAAGGCAGTTGCAGTGCGCAAGCCTAAGAATGTGACTGAACTGGAGGCTTTTGCCCATGAAGAATGGGCTAAGATACCCATAGGTCGCTGCAAGACACTTGTGTCAAGCTATGCTTCACGCTTGAAAGCTGTCATAACTGGAAAAGGATGTTGTACTAAGTACTAAAAAATAATGTCACTAGGGGGTTGAATAAAACTGATAATGATGTGAGCACAGCAAAGACATTTGTGGTTATTCCATCATAAATATTATGTTATATTTGTCTAATTTATAAGTGCCTCTTTGATATAATTGTAAATAAGATGACTGAAATGATCCAAATCAATGTCAAACTGGCCAAAACACTTTATTTCAGTGGGGGTTGAATAAATTTGATCACAACTGTATATATATACACACACACACACACACACACACACATTCCAAATGTGTGGAATGTGGATTCCTGGAGTTTCCATGTTCTCTCCGTGTCCGCGTGGGTTTCCTCCGGGTTCTCCGGTTTCCTCCCACAGTCCAAAAAGATGGATCAAGTAAATTGAATTATCCAAAATTGCCCCATATAGAGTGTGTGTGTGAGAGTGAGTGTGTGCCCAGTGATGGATTGGTGCCCTGTCCTAGGTCTATTTGCCCAGCGCACGAAGTGCCTACTAGAGGATAAACCGGAGGATAATGGATGGATATATATATATATATATATATATATATATATATATATATATATATATATATATATATAATTATATATATTATATATAATAAATTATATATTATATATATATATATATATATATATATAATAAATTATATATATATATATATATATATATATATATATATATATATATATATATATATATATATAATAAATTATATATATATACATGTGTGTGTGTGTGTGTGTGTGTGTGTACACACACACACAATACTTATCTAGTTCATCTCTACCCATCTGTGACCCAACATAATGTAAATCTTTATAAAAATGTTGTCTCCCTGATCACCTTGCACTGTATTTAAAAGTACATAATCTCCACCTTGCACATCTGGTTAGATGTTACTGCATTTCATTGGCTTTTTACTTGTTTATTCTGCACAATAACAATAAAGTATTGAATTTAATATAATATTCTAACTTGGGACACATTCGCATGACATTACGCCTACTAGCATGTTGGGAACAATTTAAAGAAATCTATGAGAACATGTAATCACTTGTTCCTTACGCACTACCCGGAATTGCAATAAAACTACACATCCTCTCGATGGCTTAATAAATAATTGTCCTTAATGAAAGGGGGGGGGGAGTTTATACGGGAAAACACAAAGGATAATATGGTTCCGTTACTATTCAGAACTGGTTATTGTTATTATTATTATTATTATTACAAAATTATGTATCTCATATACCTTCTAGTGGGTTTGTTCTCTGTGTATAAATGTAACACGGTTTCTCCTTGTGCAGCTCCATCTGTTCTGCTGGAGGTGATCGGTAGCGGTTTGGTTCGTGCCATCCTTTCTCCCAAGGCGGGAATACGGGCCGGGCCAAGCCGGGAACATAGTGCATCCTTTCAGCATATGTAATCCGATGTAGTCCGCGAATTTCTGGCACTTCTAGAGGTTTGCTCTTAGGCAACGCTTTACCACACACACACGAACTTAGACACACAAAACGGCGTGTGACAACCATCAGCTCACGGTTAGCAGCTCTTCTTTCTAACGATTTTATCCCCACTTTTCCTAGCGCTGACACTACTATACTGCGCATACTGAACATTTTACAGAAGGGTAAACAAATAAAAACGTTCAAAAATACAAGTAATATGACTTTATAAATAGAAAACCCCTCACTGTGACATTCTTGTTTCTCTTTCACACAGCTGCCATTTTGTCTCTTCTTCTGGTGACATTCACAGTGATGAGAACCTTTTCTGACACCTACTGGTGTAAATTTACCTCTAAGTAGAGACTAATAATTTATTATTTGTTCGCGTGAATCGACTAATTTTAATAAATGAAAAACATATTTAATTTAGAACTTTTAGAACATAAACTATTAAAATCACACTATATCTGTTTGTAATTTGAATAGCTTTGTGTTGATTTAAACTAACGAAAAGAGGTTTGAAGTCATTGCAAATAAATTCAATAAATACCTGTTAAATTCATTTTGAAGCGAGTTTTGTGTAAAAGAACTTGACTGGCCTGCACAAAGTTCTGACCTCAATCTCAACCAATTCTCAACCAATTCTCAAAAAAATTGAAAATTGGCATGTGCATATGTATACACCCCCTTTGTTATGAAGCCCCTAAAAAGATCTGGTGCAACCAATTACCTTCAGAAGTCACATGCTAAGTGAAATGAAGGCCACCTGTGTGCAATCTAAGTGTCACATGATCTGTCAGTATATACACACCTTTTCTGAAAGGCCCCAGAGGCTGCAACACCATTAAGCTAACCAAACAACACAATGAAGACCAAGGAGCTCTCCAAGCAAGTCAGGGATAAAGTTGTAGAGAAGTATAAGTCAGGATTGGGTTATAAAAAATATCAAAATCTCTGATGATCCCCCTGAGCACCATCAAATCCATCATCATCAAATGGAAAGAACATGGTACCACAACAAACCTGCCAAGAGAGGGCCGCCCACCAAAACTTTCAGCCCGGTCAAGTAGGGCACAAATCAGAGCGGCAGCACAGAGACCAAAGGTAACCCTGAAGGAGCTACAGAGTTCCCAAGCAGAGACTGGAGTATCTATCCATATGACCACAATAAGCCGTACACTCCATAGAGCTGGGCTTTATGGAAGAGTGGCCAGAAAAAAACCTTTACTTACAGGCAAAAATAGGAAGGCTCGTTTCAAGTTTGCAAAAAGGCATGTGGGAGACTCCCAACCTGTATGGAGGAAGGTACTGTGGTCAGATGAGACCAAAATTGAACTTTTTGGCCACCAAGGAAAACGCTATGTCTGGCGCAAACCCATCATATCTCATCACCCCAAGAACACCATCCCAACAGTGAAACATGGTGGTGGAAGCATCATGCTGTGGGGATGTTTCTCAGCAGCAGGGACTGGAAAACTGGTCCGAGTCGAGGGGAAGGTGGATGGTGCTAAATACAGGGATATTCTTGAGCAAAACCTGTTTACGTCTGTCAGTGATCTAAGACTAGGGCGGAGATTTATCTTCCAACAGGACAATGACCCAAAGCATACTGCTTAAGCAACACTTGAGTGGTTTAAGAGGAAACGTGTAAACATATTGGAATGGCCTAGTCAAAGCCCAGACCTTAATCCAATTGAGAATCTGTGGTCAGACTTGAAGATTGCTGTTCACCAACGGAAACCATCTTACTTGAAGGAGCTGGAGCAGTTTTGCCATGAGGAATGGGCAAAAATTCCAGTGGCAAGATGTGGCAAGCTCATAGAGACTTATCCAAAGCTACTTGCAGCTGTAATTGCTGCAAAAGGTGGCTCTACAAAGTACTGACTTACAGGGGTGAATAGTTATGCACACTGATGTTTTCAGTTATTTTGTCCTATTTGTTGTTTGCTTCACTATAAAAAAATGTTAAATGTTGAAAGTTGTAGGCATGGTCTGTAAATTAAATGATTGAATTAAATGAATGACCCTCAAATATTCCCTTTGAATTACAGGTTGTGAGATAACAAAATGTGAAAAATGTAAAGGGGGTGAATATTTTCGCAAGGCACTGTAGGTGTGGTACGATGCGTAATGCAGGTAAGCACAGTTCCATCTAGTGCCAGGGAGTTCTGGAAATGAGTTCCTTGAGAGACGCATCCAATTGGGAAACAAGACCCTCATGAATAAAATTAATCTCTGAGCCTTAATCAATGAGTGCGGACAGAGACACTTCCTTGTGCGTTGAACTACAGAGGATAACAAGTATGGAAAACGTATGGAGTTTGAGCCCAACAGCAACCTCAAACCTATTGTTGGGCTTGGTCATTTGATCGAATAGGGCATTCCAATCGTCGATGCCCTGGTTTACCACAGTACAGACATTGCTACAACTGAAGCCTCCATGTGCGCTCTTCTGAATTAGTTGCATGTTCCCCAGCTGCATAGGCTCAGTGGGCGTGTCCTGATCTTGTGAATTGGATGGAGATGGGGAAGAATTGGTTCCAGAATGATTGGAAGCACAGCGAGGAAGGGAAAATGATCTCTCAGACCTTGTAGAAAGTTCACTGCACTGGCGTATTCTGTCACCTATGGAAATTGCTAGATTTATGAGGTCCTTTAGGCTGGAGGGTTTGGCACGTTTAGCCAGTTCATCACGTAGGTGATCGTTCAGACCCCGCCGAAATATGGCATGGAGGGCAAAGTCCCCCCAACCTCACGACTGAGGCTAGTGTGTTGAACTCCAAAGAAAATTCAGTCACAGAACGTGGTCCCTGTCGCAAATCCAGCAGTTGATTGGCAGCATTGCCGGCATGATTAGGGTGGTCAAAGGCTGTTCAAAATTGGAGCAAAAAGTCTTCGTATGAACCCACCTGAGGACCAGCTAGGGTCTGTGAAGCCTCTGCCCAGGCCAGGGCTCTTCCCTGCAACAGGCTCAGGATATAGGACACCTTGATGCGAATGTAGACGGACAAATGCAAAACATCAGGGCACACTGAAACAAGAAGCCCCGGCATTTAGTGAGTTCACCAAAATAGAGTTCTGGGTGTACCACCATACCTTCAGATTGAGCCTGGAACATGGGAGAGACAGGCACTAGTGTGTGGCTTGGAGGTGGCAGAGGGCTAGCAGTGGCCAAGAAAGGTGCAGCCACAGCGGAAGGCAGAGAGGCTACACTTCTTTCAATCTCTCCCATCTGGATCATTAGCTGTTGATTACTCTCAACCAGCGACTCTCAACCAAAACTAGATTTTTATAATACTTTTAAGTAATTTAGTAAAAGTAATAATTAGGGGTGAGTTGCAATATTCGCTGATTCGACGATTCGATTCGGAGAACCGTAGTCGACTATGAACCTCATAGTCGAATGTACCATTTTGATCACATGGGGGTGCCCATGGCTGCCGCTAAGCATTAGTTTTTACATGAAATGTCTTTGTTTTCGTTATATATATAGCCTTTTGTCAAATAAAATCATCCTGTCACAAATGTCCGTCTTTCCCCGGAGATGAGCGGCTCCGCGGGGAAATCGCGAACGCCGCTCGCGCATAATGAGCGTCTCCCGGGATCCGGCCACAGCGTCAGCCACAGCGTCAGCCGGTCTAAACAGAGGGAGACGCTCCCACGAGTGCGACCTGCGCGGAACGAATGCGCAATAACACACCGTGGCAGAAATGCTGATGGAGAAAAACTGAAACACCGGGATAAAATCCAAAACTAGAATTTATTTAAAAAAGTGGTGCCGAAGCACCAACAGAACAAAGTCAACGAACAAAGCAACATCGGGTAAGGTAACCACAAATTAAAGACGTGCACTAACCCAACCAATCACCCAAGTGAGATAATCAGAAAGCAAACGAGGGACAGGTGCCGCAGGTGATTGTTACACATCCTAATTTCTGTTAATATATATTTTTTAAATGACGTGTGCGCTTTAACCCATTTACGGTGCTCTAGAAAAACATGTAAAATATAAAAAAAAAATCTTTAAAAAAACACGCTTATAGCGCCATCTTGTGGTGAAATTTTAACTGATTCGACTATCAGTCGACTATAGGGAAAATCTGACGAATCAGATTCGACTATGAAAAACCTTACTTGAATACAGCCCTAGTAATAATGTTAAGTAAAACTCATGATGAGTTAATAGTTCAGGGAACAGAGAAAATGACGATTTGATGAATGAGCATGGGAAAGAGTATGAATGTCCTGTTGCAGGGTCAGCAGAGAGATTTGAATAATGGGACTGTCAACAAGACCCTGTCATAAATTCATACCCCTGAGGGGGGCAGAAAGCAGGACCAGATGGGTTAGAAGATAGAGATGTTTTGGTCAATGTACACATGAGAAAAAAGACTGTTGTCTGGAGGGGGCGCACACACAGAAGAAGCAGGTCACGCCCTCCTGAAAGACTTAAATGGACGAACGAGAGGACTTCGGGCAGAGCTCTCGGGGGATAGCAACGGGTTGCTATCGTCCATATTTTCATTGTTTGATATTTTACACTGTCTATTCAGTAAAATGCATTAAATTATTTTGGAATGGAACCGCCGACTTCTGACCGTTTTTTATGAAACGTAACAGACTTCAGCAGCTGATCATGCTGGCTCAACATAGAGGCCTGTTGGTTAAGGAGCGCTTCCAGTGGGTTCTGATTATCTGGAGGAGTATTCGTTGGTTCCATGTCTGGCCAGAGAATTCTGTTAGAATGTGTAAGGAGGAACCAGGATTCAAACACAATTCACACAGATGCCGGATAGAATACAAAGAGTTTAATTGCAGTAAGGCAGTAAAATAAGTAGAGGCAATGGCAGTAATGAGACAAGGTGTGGCTTTAAAGACGGGTGAGTAATTGGATACCAGCTTAGTGCTCATCGGGAATCAGCTTGCTTTATATGTTAATCTGTATTTTTATTATTGCCACATTATTTAGTTCTGACTTTGCTTTACCCAGCAACATGCAATGATGGCAGCATAAACATTTCATGTAAACTTGCAAGTGTCACCTGTTTGAGCATTCGATACTATTCATTAAAATTTAACGCACAAGGTGAATAATGGTTTCATTATCATGTTCCAGCTACAGGTTTTATGCACTGAGGTACATTGTCAGCTTGTACTTCATTCTTGCTTGCATTACTTAATTGACCTTTTGTCTCACTGGCATGACATTTTAAAACATGGAAATAAGGAATGCCATTTGTTTTCATCTACTGTGCATGATTGCCATGGCTGTTTCCCGTAAAGGTAAGCTTCACAGCTTTCAAAGTTTTTTGTTACTTTAAGTTCATATATAGGTGAACACTATATGCCACACATTACTTGGTTTATCTATTTATAGGCAATATAACTTTTGATGCATAGCAACAAATTTAAACAATTAAAAACTTATAAACATTAAAATGACCATTACCAGGTTAACTATAAGTGTAGGCCAAAAAAAAGTATTTTCATAATGAACTCTCACTCCTTTATGGACCTGCCTAAAGCTGTTCATGCAATTAATTTGGCCACATAATGAACTACTCTAAAGAATAAAGTAGCATATCAGTCAAAATTTATTATTTAAAAATAATTATATATATATATATATATATATATATATATATATATATATATATATATATGTCACGTACGTTCCACCTGGGATTTAAACGCGGCTGCGCAAATACAGCACAGCGCCGTGGCGCTCTAACGCGCAGAAGGGAGCCAGGCACGCAGGTAGTACAAACAAGGGAAAGTTTATTACCGGTGCTAAAACACCAAACATTCAGGTACAAGGGACAGAGTGACATTAAACACAAAGACGCGCACGGAAGACAAGAAACCCCGGAACTAAATACCCTGACATATCACACCACGTGCACAAAACCACCCAACGAACCCGCGAAGCTAATTAACTAAACACAGGAACACAAACACAGAACCCAAAAACACACAACGGCCGGGAAACGGGTGCCCTAGGCACCCGTTACACTACCCCCGCCCTTACGGTCGCGTAACAAGGGGACGTGACCAAGACAACCCAAAAAAACAGTCCTGGGGGAGTGGGAGGGGTCGTCCGCCCCTCCTGAGTCGGGCTAGGTAGGCGGCCTCCGGTGGACACCCTCTGCGGGGGAGGCGTGTGACACGTCCATAAGTTCTGTGTCGGGGTGGGCGCCCTCTGCGGGCGCAGTGTGGAAGGCGCCATCTGCCGACGCGAAGCTGCGGACGCCCTCCGGCTGTGAGGTCAGGTGGACGCCCGTGGCGGATCAGGACAGGGCCACGCCCTCCTAATGCGTGGTCCGGTGGACGCCCCCGTCGGGCGAGGAGTGAGCCACGCCTTCTAGCTGCGTGGTCCGGTGGCCGCCCACGTTGGGCGAGGAATGGGCCCCGCCCTCTTGCTGCGGGGTCAGGTGGACGCCCACGGGCGGCGTGGTCCGGAGGACGCCCCCTGGCGGCGTGGCGAGGCGGACGCCCCCTGGCGGCGTGGCGAGGCGGACGCCCCCTGGCGGCGTGGCGAGCGGCGTGGCGAGGCGGACGCCCCCTGGCGGCGTGGCGAGGCGGACGCCCCTTGGCGGCGTGGCGTGCGGCGCGCGGCCCCTCGACTTCGGGCTGGACGGCGCGCGGACCCTCGACCTCGGGCTGGACGGCGCTCGGACCCCTGGGCCTCGGGCTGGACGGCGCTCGGACCCCTGGGCCGCGGGATGGGCGGCGTGACGCCCCTGGGCCGCGGGATGGGCGGCGTGAAGCCCCTGGGCCGCGGGATTGGCGGCGTGACGCCCCTGGGCCGCGGGATGGGCGGCGTGACGCCCCTGGGCCGCGGGATGGGCTCGCGCGCTGGGCGGACCTCGGCGGGCACGCGCGCTGGGCGGACCTCGGCGGGCACGCGCGCTGGGCGGACCTCGGCGGGCACGCACGCAGGCAGAACCTCGGCGGGCACGCGCGCTGGCATGACCTCGGCCGGCACCTCCGGCTCTCCATCCTGTACACAAAACACATAAACCCCCACCGCAACGCCCAAACACATAGAGACAAACATGTCGGACATGGGGACGACAGACTGGTCACACGACACATAGGAGGAAGGGGGACACAACACATTCGCACACTCAGGCGGCGGCTCCGGTACCGCCCCCTCGCAGCGCGACCCAGACGCGGCACGGACCGGCGCGGTCGCGTCACGTGACTGCCCCGCAGTCCCCGCTTCGCGCTCCGCGGCTGCGCTGTGCGCCCGCTGCAGCTTCACTCCACGCCGTCGCCGCGCTCTGCGTCTGGGTCTCGCCACAGGGGGTTTAACAAACCGGACTGGACCCTCCGTCCAGAACTCCTCAGTGTTGCGGAGGGTGTGTACGGGCAGAATGTGCCCATACAGGTAAGGTTCGCCCGCCTCGTCATCGGAAAACTGAACAATGTCCAGGCCTTCCTCTGCGCAGAGCGCCTCAAAACCATACCTCCACATCCATTCCTCATCGGATTCGCTCCACTCCGCCATGATGATGTTTGAGCCGCTCCCCCGGCTCCGGGACGGCGGGCTCCGCATAACGACGCACTCGCGGAAAAGACGAAGCGCCGCGAGTACGAGGCTATACGGCCCCCCCAAAGAAAAATTTAAAAATAGCCTACCTGGGCTCTGGACTCCCAAAACGTTGGCGCGTCTTACTGTCACGTACGGTCCACCTGGGATTTAAACGCGGCTGCGCAAATACAGCGCAGCGCCGCGGCGCTCTAACGTGCAGAAGGGAGCCAGGCACGCAGGTAGTACAAACAAGGGAAAGTTTATTACCGGTGCTAAAACACCAAACATTCAGGTACAAGGGACAGAGTGACATTAAACACAAATACGCGCACGGAAGACAAGAAACCCCGGAACTAAATACCCTGACATATCACACCACGTGCACAAAACCACCCAACGAACCCGCGAAGCTAATTAACTAAAAGACCTACACGAGACAGCTAATTAACTAAACACAGGAACACAAACACAGAACCCAAAAACACACAACAGCCGGGAAACGGGTGCCCTAGGCACCCGTTACAATATATATATATATATATATATATATATATATATATATATATATATATATATATATATATATATATGACGGCACGGTGGCTTAGTGGTTAGCACGTTCGCCTCTCAGCGCTAGGGATTCCCGATTCGAATCCCCATCTGGGTGGAGTTTCCATATTCTCCCCGTGTCCGCGTGGGTTTCCTCCGGGTTCTCCGGTTTCCTCCCACAGTCCAAAAACATGGATCAAGTTATCTCTAAATTGCCCCATATAGAGTGTGTTTGAGTGTGTGAGTGTGTACCCAGCGATGGATTGGCGCCCTGTCCTGGGTCTATCTGCCCAGCGCCCGAGACGTTCTCCCCTGGATGGGCATGGGGAACCCCACCGCGACCCTAATAGAGGATAAAGCGGGAGATAATGAATGAATGAATTAATTAACTTGATCCATGTTTTTGGATTGTGGGAGGAAACCGGAGAACCCGGAGGAAACCCACACGGACACGGGGAGAACATGGAAACTCCACCCAGATGGGGATTCAAACCTGGAATCCCTAGCGCTGAGAGGCAAACGTGCTAACCACTAAGCCACTGTGCCGCCCGTCTGAGCAACCAATGATTTATAAATGAAAATCATAATAAAATATCAGGGGTGCCCAAACCTTTGCACACCACTATAATTTCTGTTCATTTACCAAGACAAATTTCTTGTACGTGTAGCATACTTGGCGAGATCTTTGCAAGATAAGTAAAATGGTTAACTCTTAAAAAATGGGTGATCACAAACAATTTATTTCTATGGTTACCTAGAAATCACCATATAAACAAAGGACTTCTGGTATTTAGCCATGGTAATGAGTCCTATAGCGTAAGTAATATATATGGCTTCTATAACTGTATCCATCCATCCATTACCTTCTGCTTTATCCTTTACTAGGGTCGTGGGGATGTTCCCCATGCCCATCCAGGGGAGAACGTTTTGGGCTCTGGGCAGATACACCCAGGACAGGGTGCCAATCTATCGCTGGGCACACAATCACACACAGACACACACAAAAACACACTATATGGGGGAATTTGGAAAATTAAATTCACCTTGATCCATGTTTTTCCAAACTGGGAATCCCTAGCGCTGAGAGGCAAACGTGCTAACCACTAAGCCACCATGCCATAACTATATACTGAAGTTCTTAAATTGTCTCTCTCTTTTATTATTTTTTTTTATTTAGGTGTTAAATGTGGAGGCATCCTGTCCACTTCCAGTGGTAACATCTCAAGTCCTAACTTCCCAGGTCTCTATCCATACAATATTGAATGCTCTTGGCTCATTGTTGTCTCAGAGGGTTCTTCTGTTTTGTTGACATTCCATCATTTTGATTTGGAGTACCACAGCAACTGTTCCTATGACTATATCAAAATATATAATGGCATTCCAGAGGATGAAGGGAACCTGCTGGGAAAGTTCTGTGGTGATACAACACCACCACAATTTAGCTCCTCCTGGAATATCATGTCCATCATCTTTCACTCAGATCATCATGTGGCACATAAAGGCTTCCTGGTTGGATACAGAAGAGGTAAAAAGTTTTTTTTGACTTTATAGTGACATTTTGAAGTCATAAATCCAAAAAATACATAATATATAATTATTTAAAACTTTACCATAATACCATAATGTTTTGCAACAATTACATGTAAATCAAAAAAGATAAAAGTATGCAAATGGTAATTTTTTTACTTTAGTATTTCTGTTGCACTGAAACACAGAGACATTTACAAATAAACATTATTATTATTATTATTATTATTATTATTATTATTATTATTATTAAAAAGCATGTACTATCATAGCTCAGGTTAGAAATACTTTTTGATAGATCACAGAGACACTTAAAAATTTTAAGGAAAACTTAAAAAAAGGAGATTATCATAACTGCAAAGTAGAGCAACTCTATTTAAACACCCTCTTTGTTTGAAATTACATATATAATGGTTGGATGTGCTTATATGTTTTCCACATAAAATGTATTTGGGCTACGAATTCTGTGCCCTATTAAAAGTTTTGACTTAAAATGTTTAATCTTTAAAGAGAGGCAGTTTGAAATGGTGGACAGAAATAACTTGTGTTTATGGACTTGAGAAATTACAGGTTCGTGCTTTTTAATCATTGTACTAATGGTTGACTACTGGAAAATGTTAATATAAATGTAGATATCAACCTTGCTGGATGTTAAACATTTCTACTCCATCCTAATACACCTTTATGTGTATGTATAACAGATATGTGTGGTGGTGTGCTGACGAGCCTCTCAGGTGTAATCTCCAGTCCGGGTTACCCTTTGGAGTACAATAATAATGCGGACTGTTCGTGGTTGGTGCAGGTGTCTAATCTCAGTGTGGTGACACTGGTCTTTTTAGACTTTCAACTGGAGAATAATGATGGATGCAATTTTGACTACATTGCTCTTTTTGATGGTCCCACATTGCAGTACAAACACCTTGGAAATTACTGTGGTAATGACCGGCCTCCTACCACTGTATCTTCATCCAATCAGCTGCTGCTGGTGTTCAAGTCAGACTTTAACATTGGGGGAAGAGGATTTAAAGCATATTACTACTCAGGTGAGAGAAATAAGGGGTGTATATACAGACTGATTTTGTGTTGTCTTTAATCTTTTCTCAAAATTTAGTTCCTCATTAATTACAGCTCTGATACTGCTACTTCTAAATTCAGTTTCATGTGCTGCTCACATCTGAACACTAACAACTTTTTCACCAGTTGTGAGATTTGAAAAAATATGGTGATGAATATGAAAGAAATTAACTTATTAAATCGATTTTTATTAAATAGATTTTTCTGTAATTAATGTAACTAAACAAGTCTTGCATACCCATATATAACATTTAATAAAACAAATTACTTAAAGTAATAGCATGAATGTTATAAGATAAAATAAAAAATTGTGCCCAATCTATCGCTGGGCACACACTCACTCACACAGTCACACACTATATGGGGCAATTTGGAGAACTCAATTGACTTGATCCATGTTTTTGGACAGTGGGAGGAAACTGGAGAACCCGGAGGAAACCCACGCGGACACGCGGAGATCATGGAAACTCCACCCAGATGGGGATTAAGCACTAAGCCACCATGCCTCCCCTCAATTTGACCCTTTTATATAAAAAATTAGAACATGATTAATAAATTGGTTAATTCGGGTTATAACAACACTGTAAACTCAATTCATCAATGGTTTCAACAATTGTGTCAATTTGATAATTTTATGTCTATATTTTTATTTGATTTTCACATCATTCATCATTTGTGTGTATTTCAAAATATATTATTAATTTGGATATAAAATTAAGAATGGTCGCATATACTGTATAGCAAATAATAATCAGTATTGCAGATGACAATTTTTCCTTTTTCGTTATTCAATATTTACAAAAATTGTGTAACCCTAAATGAAACTCCCTAAATGGAAGGTTAATTATTTTTTCCCAAGCTACTGACAGTGTAAACTTTTTTAATAAAACAAGCAAACTTGTGAAAGAAACAAAAGGGGATGAAAATAGATGTTAAAAAAAATATACAAAGCTCCTCAAAAAGTTAAGTACATGGTACATAAGTATTACTACTAATAAAACACTAGTACTACTACTAGTAGTAAAACACAGACAAAACCATATAGTTATATATAGTTATATGTACACACAGACAGCCAACAGGTGCCCAATATTCTCCTTAGTTCCATCACATGCTTGCAAAGGAAAATAGGGCCTCAATACCATTACAAGGAAAGACCAACATGGAGAATTGTTTATCACCTAAGTAAAGTGTTGGTATTTAATTTCTGTTTTCATAATTAAAAATCAACTTATTTGTGAACATGTGTTATAAATACTATCACTATTTATAATACGTTTTGTGTTTGTTAGGTGAATGCCAGCAGATGTTTAATGCAATCAGAGGGAACTTCACCAGCCCAAACTATCCTAACTTTTACCCAAATAATATTAACTGCCATTGGACTATTGCCCTGCCACCAGGCTACAGAATTAAACTTTTTTTTCCAATAATGGAGTTGGAAGGGCAAAGCAGCTTAAGCGATTTGTGTGACTTTGACTCAGTAGCTGTGTATGATGGTGAGACTGAGACAGATCCATTACTGGGGTGCTGGTGTGGGACAGAACAGCCTCCAGCTCTATCCTCGAGGACAAATAAGATGCTTGTCGTGCTCACCACAGACAGAAACACAGCATTTAATGGTTTTACAGCTACATATACAGGAGGTAAGAGTCCTTTATAGTGCTTATTAAAAATGTGAAGTCTGTTACACCTTGTAGCCAAAACTTTGTAGTGATTTTTCATTTTTGCTGTTGCTCTCAACTCTCAGTTTGGGCATGGTCTTGTACTTTTTTAAGCTTGACTGTCCCACAAAGTAGGTTCCATAAAGAAGTTTATCAAGGAGAAAGTCCTTAATAAATTCCAGACAGATCCCCCTCTCTCTCTCTAAATTATTTTGGGAATAAAGAGCAGTCTGTTTCTTTCATCCAATATCATGCATTATTGAGGATATAATAAGTTCTTATAAGGTTTTTTTTATGGGCCGTGTTACCCTAGAGGCTAATGGCTAAAATTCCTAGGAATTGCACTGCGTCAATTTGGTCCAAAGAAGTGCAGCTGTCTTGCGCCTGGTAGCACAACTTGTCGCACTGTTATTATGCCACTCGACATTTAAATGTTCAGGAAAAGACTGGTAATTCTGAATCATATTTCTGGTCTGAGGTACACTTAATAATAATAATAATTAGTGGAGATAAGGAAATAAACATAGTGATAATCTTTGTTTTGACACCTTGTGAAGCCTCCCTTGGCACTTAAATTAAATAAGCTATGAGTGAGCATGTGTGACAAAGAGGGCTATGCAGGAGCAAGGTGCACGTGGTGATAATGAGCGAGCCAGGCGACCAGGTAAGCAGCAGAGAGGTGTTTAATAAACGAAAAGCGTAACAAACCCAAAACCGAACCGAGTTGAACGCCAGCGAGACGCCGAACAAAACATCGTACACCCACACTAAGCAAAAGTAACAACCGTAATGCTGGCCTGCTGACTCAGGGAGCATGCGGTCCTTAAGTGTAGTCAGCAGGCCGCATGTGACTAGGTAGGACCCAATCCCAGGTCTCGGGGATGGTCCCTACCTACGGGAACCCCAAACGGCCAAATCCCGAAGTCAGAAAACAGGGGGGAGTGGCCTAGCACTCCCAAACCTGACATATCGCCCCCCTAAAACAACCGGAAGGGTATGGCCACCCGGGGAAAAAAAAAGAAAAAACAAAGGGGGCCAGAGTCCCCCCGGGGCCATATGAAGACGCAACGGCGACAAGGCCCCTTTGAGGGTACGAAGGCGGCATGGCCTTCTGAGGGCGCTGAAGCGACGATGCTCTTTGAGGGCGCTAAGGCGGCGAGACCTTTTGAGGGCGCTAAGGCGGCGAGACCTTTTGAGGGCACTAAGGCGGCGAGACCTTTTGAGGGCACTAAGGCGACGAGACCTTTTGAGGTCTCGAAAGCGACAAGGCTTATTAAGGTCGCGAAGGCGGCGAGGCCTTTTGAGGGCGCTAAGGCGGCGAGACCTTTTCAGGACTCTAAGGCGGCGAGACCTTTTGAGGGCGCTAAGGCGGTGAGACCCTTTGAGGACGCTAAGGTGGCGAGACCTGTGGGTAAATCTACCCGCGCGTTCGTTTGAAAAGGAGGAGATCACACCAACAGTTCTGTGCACGATCTGCCTGTTCTCCGACCTCGCTTTTCTGACTCCATTTTCATATAATCTTCTTATACAGGCCCCCACCTTTGCTGCTCTTCCATCTCAGATTGATCACCTGTGGGTCACCCCGCCCGAGCAGAAGTTAGTGTAAAGTCTGCTTAGTGTAAAATAATGATGCTTCTTGTTGTCAGAACGTTTGTAGTCAACCGACACGTATAATACTACTCCCTGCCGGTGACTCCCTTCTGTACATCCTGACCTTGACACAGAGAACAACACTGCAGTAACTTGTTAAAAGTATGAGAACTTAAGCAATATTGATGCATGAAATAAATGAATAATGCTTTTTCAAAATTTATTACTTGTAAATATTAAATGAGTAATGCTCATTATTTTTCCCTTCAGACATATTGAGGGCGCTAAGGCGGCGAGACCTTTTGAGGGCGCTAAGGCGGCGAGACCTTTTGAGGGCGCTAAGGCGAGGTCTTTTGAGGGTGCTAAGGTGGCTAGGCCTTTTGAGGGCGCTAAGGCAGCGAGGCCTTTTGAGGGTGATACCTGCGGGCTCAGGCACAGGAGAGACTACCGCAGACTCAGGTGCTGGAGAGGACAACGCGGACTCCGATGCTGGCAGGAGCGCGACTGCAGGGGCAACCGGGGTAAACGCGACCTCAGAGGCAACCGGGGTAGACGCGACCGCGTAGGAGGTAACCCGAGTAGGCGTGAGCGTAGCACAGTCCTTGTACTTAGGCTGGGTGTCCGGAATAGAGTCTCGAATCTCCTGCGCGGCGGGCAGTCCAGTCCAGAGCGGGGGGCAAATTGTCCAGAGCTGAAGGCAGACTGTCCAGAGCAGGAAGTAGATGATCCCGAGCGAGGGGCAAACAGTCCAGCGCGGAGAGCAAATTGTCCAGAGCGTGTTGTGGATGGTTTCGAACGAGGAGCAAACAGTCCAACCCGAGCGGATTCGCGGGCAGCTTGCGGGGCGGCACGCTAATGGCGAGCGGCGGAACGCTGACGGAGTCGAACGCCAACAAGACGCCGAACAAAATATCGTACACCCACACTAAACAAAAGTAACAACCGTAATGCTGGCCTGCTGACTCAGGGAGCATGCGGTCCTTAAGTGTAGTCAGCAAATCCCAAAGTCAGAAAAAAGGGGGGAGTGGCCTAGCACTCCCAAACCTGACAGCATGTGTGCGTAGCCCGTGCACTTGTTCCAGTTCCAACACACGCAGATATAGAGAGAACATGGAAACTCCACCCAGATTGGATTCGACCCTGAATTCCCATCACAGAGAGGAAGACGTGCTAACAATAAGGAAAAAGAGTTGGTTGAGTAGAAACAGAAGAGGTCGCTGAGTTGGTCAGGTATAGGTTTAGCAATACAATGTGCTGAAAAAATAAGGTGGGCCATGACCTGTATAGTCAGCTTTAGTCAACTACTGTGGGGAGCCAAGACTGTGACAGAGGTCTCTATAGTGCATTATGCCTCCCCACAACGAAATTGCCTGTTTCACTCCCTGTGTTGTCCTACTATTCCAGTTCATCTGAGGATAAATGTCCACAAGTAGACCCTTAGTCTTTATGTAATTATGGCTACCCAGTTCTTGTTTATTTTAGGTTTCCCATGGTTAAAGCGGCACAACTTGCAGATCGATTGGCAGTCCCCATTTGTGTATGTGTGGGCTACCACCGGAGTACCATGAACTTGGAGTGGTGTTCAGTCTTGCTTGGTCTCAGAACCTCCCACCCCACCAGGTGACTGTGGAATCCCCACCCATGACTGTGCCATCAACCTGCTTCCTGACACCTCAGCACCCAGGGGCAGGTTGTTCTCCCTGAAGCCTTTCGGAGCCCACAGCCATGGAGACCTACATTCGTGAGGGTTTCATCTGCCTGTCCTCCTCAACCAAAAGGGTGGGCTTCTTCTTTGAGAGAAAAAGACAAATCCATACAGGTTTTAAGGCACTGCAATGGGAAAAACTATTTTCACCAAACTGGTACATAGTGTTTAAGTCCTAGCAATTCTGACAAAGCTATAAAGATAATTTCACCATTTAGCAGTAGTAAATGATATAGAGTGGAAAGACCAGGTTACATTCATCCCTAGAGCACAAAGACTTTCAGGTTGGGAGTGCTAGGCCACTCCCCCCTGTCTCCCTTGTTTCGGGCTTTTGGCCGTTTAGGGCTCCCGTAGGTAAGGCCCATCCCCTTGAGCTGGGATTGGGTCCTACCTGATCACATGTGGCCTGCTGACTACGCTTAAAGCGTGCATGCGCCCTGAGTCAGCAGGCCAGCATTGTATGTGTGTGTATCTGGTTATGTGGATGTACGCATAGATGCTACGTCGGGTGTTTCCGTTTTGGTTTGGTTTGGTTATTTTTGTAAGTGTTTTGCTTCCGGCACGTCTCACCGTGCCTTCAGCGGCATTCCCGCTGACTTCTACTATTAAAACTGCTCTTTGATTGCTTACCTTGTCGCCTGGCTCACTTCCTTAAACCGCACCGCGCTGCGCTTTCTTCATACGGACAGTGCCACCCGATCATAACAGTAATGCTGGTCTCCAATCCCTGCGAACTCCAGGAGCTCTCATCCGGGTAAGCGCCCCCGTACTTCCTTATTTCTCCGTGGCCGCGTACTCTGCAAAAACGCAGTAGCGGCGTTAGCTTCGCCGCTAGCCCGCCATTAGCCGCATTTTTTCGGCTGCAGCATCGGCTATATTAATTTGGCGCTAGCCCCGCCATTGGCCGCGTTGTTTGGCTGCAGCACCGGCTGTATTAATTCGGCGCTAGTTAGCCTAGTCCCCGGCTCAGTATCCCGGCTACTTTAACCTGGCGCTAGCCCCGCCAATAGCCATTTCCCCGACTGCAGCAATCGGCTACTTTAGCTTGGCGCTAGCCCCGCCATCTAATATTTGCTGCAGTGCCTGGAGGTTAGAGCGATGAGGGGAATCGACCGGGTCCCGGATTATGGGGAGATTGTGCTCCCTCTCTCATCCCCGATCAAGCTCCCGGTCCCAATCCAGTTCCCTGTTTGAACTGGTGACTAGTCAGGAGCTTTCGGACCGAGAGAGGGTGCAATTCTACCTCTCCCGACTCCTGGGACCTGCGTTGAGGTGGGCCAAGGGCCTAGTGGCCACAGGGGACGTCTGTCTCACCATAGCCAGTCGGTTCGAGACGGCTTTCCTAGCCCGGTTCGTCCCGGGCTCAGATGCCCGCTCCGTCGGCGAGCACCTGGACTGCCTCTTCACCGCGGGCGGGGCAAGGATCCTGCGCACGATCTTCCATGTGAGCCTCCCGGCTCCACGGATCACCCGCTCCGTGAGTTTTTTCTCGTCGCCAGGAATCCGCCGCGTGATCCTGCGCACGATCCTCCGCGCGTTCCTCCTGGTTCCACGGATCAACCGCCCTGCGAGTTGCCCAGTGCTGGCAGAGAGATACTGCACGCCGTCTGTGAGCCGCGCTACCCGCTTATTGAGCCGCGCTGCGCCGCTAGGGCATCCCAGGTCGCCTTCTGCAAGCCGCTGCTCACCGCCAGCGTTCCGCCGCCCGTCGCCAGCCTGCCACTCCGCGAGCCGTCCCACTCCGATGGTGGTCCGTCCTGGGATTCGCTGCGCATCAAGAGCGTTCTGCCACACTTCGTAGGCAATCCTCCGCACGCCGTGAGCAACCCGTGCCACGTGGTTAGCCTACTGCTCCACGCTGAGCGCGAGGCACTTGTCACCCCGCTCAGCGCCACCGGCGGGCTGCCCCCTGATCAAGGGATCTCACTGTCCACGCACACTCACTGGGTTACGGTGTTCCCGTACCCTCATAGGGTCATGTCCTCCTCGCGCTCTCAAGGGGTCACGTCCCCCACGCGCTCACAAAGGGTTACGGCGTTCCCGTACCCTCAAGAGATTACGTCCCTCTCGATCTCACCTGGGGCCATGCCCCCCTCGCACTCACAAGGGGTCACGGCGTCCCCGCATCCTCAAGGGGTCCCGTCACTCTCGCGCTCACAAGGGGTCACGGCGCCCCCGCATCCTCAAGGGGTCTCGTCGCCCTCACACGCTCAAGGGGTCGCGGCGTCGCCGTGCTCACAAAAGGTCACGTCGCTCCCGCATCTTCAAGGGGTCACATCACCCTCGCGCTCACAAGGGATCACGGCGCCGCCGTGCTCACAAGGGTTCACGTCGCCCCCGCAGCCTCAAGGGGTCACGTCGCCCTCGCACCCTCAAGGGGTCACGTCGTCTCCGCGTCCTCAAGGGGTCACGTAGCCCTCGCGCTCTTCAGGGGTCACGAAGTACCCGCATTCTCAAGGGGTCCCGCTGTCCTCGCGTTCACAAGGGGTCACGACGCCATCGCCCTCACAAGGGGGTACGGCGCCGCCGCGCTCATAGTCACGTTGCCCCCGCACCCTCTAGGGGCCTCATCGCCATCCTCAAGCACCCTTTTGTTTTCTTTTCTCCTTTTTTTTCTCTTCCCTGGGTGCCTTTGCCCCCCGGTTGTTTTAGGGGGCGATATGTCAGGTTGGGAGTGCTAGGCCACTCCCCCCTGTCTCCCTTGTTTCGGGCTTTTGGCCGTTTAGGGCTCCTGTAGGTAGGGCCCATCCCCTTGAGCTGGGATTGGGTCCTACCTGATCACATGTGGCCTGCTGACTACGCTTAAAGCGTGCATGCGCCCTGAGTCAGCAGGCCAGCATTGTATGTGTGTGTATCTGGTTATGTGGATGTACGCAGGTCGTACGTCGGGTGTTTCCGTTTTGGTTTGGTTTGGATATTTTTGTAAGTGTTTTGCTCCCGGCATGTCTCGCCGTGCCTTCAGTGGCGTTCCCGCTGACTTCTGCTATTAAAACTGTTCTTTGTTTGCTTACCTGGTCGCCTGGCTGGCTTCCTTAAACCACACCTCACTGCGCTGCGCCGCCTTCGTACGGACAGCACTGCCCAATCGTAACAGTGACAAATTGGGGTGTGTCTTTTAAAAATAGAGCCAGTGAAAACCAAAGGATATAGATAAGTAGTGAAGTAACCAGGGCTTGATTGGGTTGGCTATACAAAAGTTGTGCTGGCGAGTAAGACAAAGTTTAGAGCTGCCAGAAAAGGTTGCTCTCTAGCTGCATTCTAGCCTTAGCTTATTTTAAGAAGTCATTAAACCAGTGGCAATAAGGAAAATCCAAGTGACAGAAAATTGTATAGAAAACTCCTTTTATACATTCATACATTTTAAACAATGATAATGGGCTCATGGTCAGATGTCCTAAAATTTTCCTTTAGAATTTGCTGTTATAATTTAGATTTTATTGTGCCATTAATGATGGCTTGCTCAGAACTAGAAAAACAAGTCCAAACAATGATTCTACGATAAAGTTTTTATGTTATAATGCAGTATTTAATTTAATTTTATTTTATTTAAAAATAAAAGATCTATCTTGGTGACACCAGTGTACAAAACATCAATAGCTTTCCAGCTGGTCCATTTGCTTTCTATTAATTTGCAACTGGGCAGCAATGTTCATTTTGCAGGTCAAGGTATAAATATATAAATGTTTTGTATTAGATTTTGATAGATCAATAAAATATAAAATCATTTAAAAAATAGATTAAATTTTTTGACTCATGTCAATGTGACTAATGTCACCTTCAAATAATTTGCTTATCCTAAAGGTTCACATACTATTGCCATTTACAGATATGTAATATTAAATAGTAAATGTTAGTAATTAAGTGACCAATTAAGTGATTTAGACTTAGAACATGTTTGATAATCTGATGATAATCTGATCAAATTAAATTATTCATTCATTCATCATCACCCGCTTTATCCCCTATTAGGGTCGCAATGGGGTTCCCCATGCCCATCCAGGGGAGAATGTCTCGGGCACTGGGCAGATAAACCCAGGACAGGGCGCCAATCCATCGCTGGGCACACAGTCACTCATTCAAACACACTCTATATAGGGCAATTTGGAGAACTCAATTAACATGATCCATGTTTTTGGACTGTGGGAGGAAACTGGATAACCCAGAGGAAACCCACGCGGACACTGGGAGAACACTCCACCCAGATGGGGATTCGAACGGGGAATCCCTAGCGCTGGGAGGCGAACGTGCTAACCACTATGCCGCCCCAAATTAAATTAAATTAATTCTGTAATGCTTTATTACATAATTGAATATGTAAAGTAGAAATCTACAAGACTGAATATTTCTACTATTGCTTTCTGTTGAGCCAGTTGTACCAGTCAATGTGAGCTGCACCAGAACTGAGTTTCAGATCCAGATTACTCAGCAGGCATTGCCACAACTAGATCGGGATAGCGTGTACCTGGGAAATCCTTCCTGTTCAGCTCAGATGACAGCAGCTGGTTACAAAATATTGGCTCGGTTTGTTAATTGTGGAACAGCTGGTCAGGTAAAAAAAAATCTGTCTAATATATAATACACTATATATGCTTAAAATGTGGTTGAATATGTTGTTGATAGTAGCTAACACATTATTGAATTACAAAGTATTTAATTACAAACATATGTACACATACTCATTTGTCTTACATCTCAATTAGCCAGTAGTGTAGTGTCATTGTAAAATATAAATTCTTGCAAATACAATTAATGTTTACAACAACCATTGTGATTTCAATGATTTGATGGTTGCAATATTGTTTGTGCCAGGTGGACATGTGAATTTTCACAATTAATTTGTCAGAATTAAATGCAGCTAGTGACAGTTTTGCAGATGGAATCTAAAGATAACAGACAATCGCATGACTATTCTGGTTTCAGCAATTTATAATTACTCTGTACAGTTATGGTACATGACCTGTTTAAAGTTATGCCTCAGGGCTCACAGAGGTCCATTAAGTCTGATTGTTCCCGAGGGGGCGTGGGCTAGTTTCATCCGGGCTATTTAAGAATCGTCGATACGCTGACACGACAGCGGAAGCGACAGCCTCTTATGTGAAGACCTATTCATGTAAAGACCTGCGAGTCTACCTGCGCGAGTCCACCAAGGAAGGACAACGACAAGGCAACTAAGTACATTTCTAAGTAGTCAATCCATTTTATACTATTCACACCTTCTTTCTCTTCAGCATGTGTTTTCAGTTCATCCCTGTCATTTTCTCCTCACACAGACGCTCCTTTACTCAAAGATAAGGTGCACTCTTGCACACTCCTGTGAACTCTGCAGCAGGTGAAGTTCACAGGAGTAAGCCCTTTTCTGAAGGACTATGGAACTGTCAGTCAGCCACCGATAAATCTGATTTCATTCCTGCTTTTGCTGCTCATGCTGGTCTTCAGGTTTTAGCCCTCACTGAGACGAGGATTCGCCCAGAGAATTCTGCGACACCAGCTGCCTTTTCAACTAATTTCCACTTCTCTCACTCTCCTTATATCGGCAAAAGCAGAGGTGGAACAGGTTTGCTTATTAATCACAAATGGAAATTTTCTCCTCTTACACTTTTATCCAACACTGTCTCATTCGAATCCCATGCACTGACAATCACAGAACCGGTTAAATGTCATTTTATTGTCATCTATCACCCCCCAGGTCAACTAGATAACTTCGTCAAGGAATTTGATATGTTATTATCATCTCTCCCAGATGATGGTTGTCCTCTTGTCGTCCTCTGCGATTTCAACATTCACTTAGACCGACCATACGCCGCTGAGTTTCTTGATCTTATCTCCAGCCTGGATCTCCATCTACTCTGCACCGCAGCTACCCACCAGGCTGGCAACCAGACTTCATAATGACATGCTCATGTTTCTCTTCGGACATACACATCACTCCGCTTCATGAATCAGACAACTTTTTCATACATTTCTCTGTTTCTCATCCACCACCTCCTGTGATCATCAGTAAAACATCTCATGTACGTTGTAATCTTAGCGCTCTCTCTAACACACTCTTTGCTGACTTGGTTACAGATGCCCTTCCTTGCATCAGTAACTTCTCAACCCTTGACACAAACACTGCATCAAGCATATTCTGCTCAACCTTGTCTTCATGTCTTGACCAGGTCTGTCCAAAATCCACCAGGAAAACACACAGTTTCCGTCCAGTCCCTGGATCACAGAGGTGCTTCGAAAACAACGCCCTTCTCTTTAATCCGCCAAAAGAAAATGGCATAAGTCTGGTCTGTTCAGATTTAGAAACATACCAATCCTCACTTGCCATTTTCTCGAAGGATGTAACTGCTGCTATATCCTTGTTCTTCCAGTCCAAGATAACATGCATCTCAGATGCCCGCACCTTATTTAGTACATAACTCCTAACTAACTCCTCCCTCTCCCCCTCCCAACACCTCTCTGTCAGCTGATGTCTTTGTAACCTTTTTCACAGAAAAGATTGAGGGCATCAGTAATACTCACAATTTCCACAACACTACATCTCGCGCATCCAGCTGACCAACCCTCTCCTCTTTCTCCCCTGTCGCAGAATCTGCGATCCATCGCCTCCTCCATCACATCAGCACTCACACACATCATTAACTCCTCTCTCACGTCTGGTACTTTTTTCTGATTGTTTTAAACAGACCATAGTCAAACTTCTGCTCAAAAAGACAACGCTCAGCTAAGCTAAGCTAAATCTCAGTCCTCATTCTGCTAGACCTTTCTGCAGCTTTTGATACAGTAAATCATCAGATTCTACTGTCCACTCTATCTGAATTAGGCTTTTCTGATACGACACTTGAATGGTTTTGATACTGTCTGACAGGAAGATCCTTCAAAGTGTCATGGAATGGGGAGATCTCTAACTCTCATCAAGTACGCACTGGTGTTCTTCACTTGGTACTTGGTCCTCTCCTCTTCTCACTATACATGACATCACTGAGCATCAAGATCTCAAATCGGATATCTGCCTGCCTCACTGACATATCTGTTTGGATGAAGGTCCATCATCTCAAATTAAATTTAGGAATAACAGAGCTTCTAATAATCCCACCTTAAACTCTCTGATCATGTTATCAAAACCGCCCATTGCTGCAGATTCCTTCTTTACAACATAATGAAGATCAGACCTTTCTTGACTGAACATGCTACCCAACTGCTAGTTCAAGCCTTCATCCTATCCCATAATGCCCTACTTGCTGGTAGCCCAGCCTCTACAATCAGACCTCTACAACTAATTCAAAACTCTGCAGCCCAACTTGTATTCAACCAGCCCAAGCGAACTTATGTTACTCCAGTACTCATTTCTCTGCGTTGGCTCCCTGTAGCTGCTCGCATTCAGTACAAGTCACTGACTCTGGCCTACAGGACCATTTCTGGATCTTCCCCTCCTACCTTCACTCTATCTTTTCAAAATACACTCGTTCACTTCGCTCCAGAGATGATTGCCGCCTGGCCAGGAGCTAATTCTCACTCTGTGGCATTCACTACTGCAAAATGGTGGAACGATCTTCCCAACTCTGTCCGTAAGGCAGAATCACTGGGCAGTTTTAGGAAACTACTGAAGACGCATCTTTTTAACAAATACCTGTTGTAAAAAAAATAAAAATAAAATAAGATAAAAAGGGGAGGGAGGCGCAGCATCAAATAACAATCAGGTTTGATGATTTTACAGTATAGTTGGTTTTCTTCATAACTACTGACTTGTGACATTCTCATTTGTAAGTTTGGACAAAAGCGTCTGCTAAATGACAAAATGCAAGTAAGTCTGATGAATAGCTGAAGGATGAAAGCCTTCTAAGACTGAAAGCCATTTTGGGTGAAAAAGGGTTCAAATTTTTGCGATATATATATATATATATATATATATATATATATATATATATATATATATATATATATATATATATACTGTATATATATATATCTATATATATATATATATATATATATATATATATATATATATATATATATATATATATGCCCACATGCTTATGGTTTCTTGATCACTTAGCAAGTTGTACCTCTTTTACAGAAGCGTCGCAACATTACAATGCTGGTGAACACACTGTACATTGACTTCTCAAATGGTAAACAGCAAAATGTTCAAGAGTATGAAGTGCAGTGCGATGCTCAGAAGAAGGTGGCGACCATCAGCATTATCACTTTGGAAGAGCGGATCCAGCTAAATGAGCTTGCTCGACTCGCAGGTCAATCCAATAGCCAAACCAGTGTAGAAATAGCAGAAGCAGCAGCTCATGAAACTAGTGACATCGTCTTCATCAGTGTTTGTGTGCTGGCTGTCATTCTCATGCTTATTGCGATTGTATGGCTTGTGCTTCTGTAAAGACAGGACTCCTTCCCACAGAAATCCAACCAAAATTGCAATTTGGCTGGTATAATATAAAATAATACTTTACTCATAAAATAAAAACATTACTCAAGTGTGATATTGTTAAATAGACTTGACGTGATGAATTAACATATCACATATTTGTCACATATTTTACAAAGCAATATTACTATATTAGGCGGCTTAGTGGTTAGCACGTTCGCCTCTCAGCACTAGAGATTCAAATCCCCATCTGGGTGGAGTTTCCATGTTCTCCCCGTGTTCGTGTGGGTTTCCTCCGGGTTCTCCGGTTTCTTCCCACAGTCCAAAAACATGTGAGTGCGAGAAAATAAAAATGCCAAAACATGTATTTGTACTCAATAAAGTAAAGTAAATAAAGTAAACTAAAATAAAGTATTTTTAAACCATCTAGTCCAGGGATGCCCACACTTTTCTGGCCCGAGATCTACTTTTCCATTGGAGAGGTCATCGAGATCTACCGGGGTCAATCTCTATTTTTTAGGCTTTTATATTGAAACCTGTTTACACACATCATGTTAGTATTGTCAAATCTGTTAGAATTGCTCTTTTATTAAACACATTACAGCAAATAGCATGGAGAAAACCTGATTTTAGTACACCCAAACCACCAAACACACAGTATACAGCACAAATGTAAAACAATCACTTTAAACCACATTTCCCCAAACAGAACATCCATCCATCCATCCATCCATTATCTTACGCTTTATCCTCTTTTAGGGTCACGAGGGGGTTCCCCATGCCCATCCAGGGGAGAACACTTCGGGCGCTGGGCAGATACACCCTGGACAGGATGAAAATCTATCATTGGGCACACTCACACACACAAACACACTCTATATGGGGCAATTTGGAGAATTCAATTGACCTTGATCCATGTTTTTGGACCGTGGGAAGAAACCGGAAAACCCGGAGGAAAGCCACGTGGACACAGGGAGAACATGGAAACTCCACCCAGATTGGGATTTGAACTGGGAATCCCTAGCGCTGAGAGAACATGTTAATCACCAAGACACTGTGCTGCCCCCAAACAGAACATGAACATTAATAAAAGCAAATGCATTTTGAGTTTGACATTGTAAAAAAATATTCACCCCCCCAACTCTAAATGAAAGTGGAACATTTTAGTTCTTTTTGAGCTCATCCTTCACTCATCTTGTCACTCAAATAAAGTGTAAAAACACAAACAAAAACTATCTAATGTAGATGATTCTTGAGGCAGTGCTTTGGATTTAGGTACGGAGGCGGGGCTACGTGCCGGTTTTGAGAACAGCGAGAGAGAACGACGGCTCACTAGCAGAACGATAGAGATCGCGATTTAGAATGAATCACATTGTGTGTGAATGTGTGCGCGTGTGTGTATAAGTGCTTCCGATACTGTGCTGTAAAAAGCACCGATATGTGATAAACCCTTTTTTTTTTCAAACCTCCATCGCGATCTATCTGACACGTATTGAGCACCCCTGATCTAGTCCAGACTGTTGCTTATGGATTGGAAACTAGTTGAGGGACTCTGTTTATTAACTGTGTAGTGGAAATTCATCATGTATTATATTAATCCATTTTGGTGTTAATGTGACATTTACAAAACTTCTCTA
Organism: Corydoras sp. C115; assembly: GCA_019802505.1. Lineage (NCBI taxonomy): Eukaryota > Metazoa > Chordata > Actinopteri > Siluriformes > Callichthyidae > Corydoras > Corydoras sp. C115. Next base: position 106,291 of record JAFMOC010000441.1, read on the forward strand.
CTTAACCTTGGAGGAAAAGAGAAGTTTGATATGATGGGATGGAATGTGTTGGGAGGATGTTATTTCATAAAAGGAGGTGCATTGCGAGCGGGGTAAGAAAGGTTCAGGGTCAAAGCCTCAAACCTCCCCTATCCGGATGCAAACAGGTTGTGAAGGGTTGGAGCCCATATATGGTATAACTTCCTCTACCTGTGTTTTTTTAAGTATCTGGTCTTCTTTATTATTGGACAGAACTGTATTATCCATTTTTCTATTGGCTGTGTTTTTCGTATGAATACTGAGGCTGAGCAGTCGTGAGTTCAGAAGCTTACAACCTCCATTAGGTTGTTTGTCTGGTTTCTCGATTTGCAAATATTATTAAATCATTTTCTACTTTAACTGTTATTCTGTCATCTGATTATTTACCACCAAATACTGCAGGAAAGGTCAAGGCACCAAAAATGAGGATGAAGGGACACATAACTGAAATAGTTTTTTTAATTCATTGTTTTCTGCACCTTCCTGACAATGGGTATTTAAAAAGATGTGGCATTTGTAATCTGTAATACATGAAATGTGACAGCTGATAATAGAGGCAAGTGGGGCAAAGGGATGTTCAGACAAATGAAAACTGGTTTTGACTCTTCCACTTCACTCTGCCAGCTTCTGTAAAACCACATCTTTGAATGGGTAAAAAGAATCTGTCTGTTTTATATATAGTGATGGTGACATTGAGTCCCGATAGTTTGTTGCACAGTGTATATATACACTCACCAGCAACTTAATTAGGTACACAATCTAAGCAAATACATAGTATATTTTGAAGATACCACCTACCTTGACTTTTTTTACCTACCACCTACCTTGAAAGTTTTTAAGATTTAAAGCAACGTTCGCTCTCACACACACTCTCCATGCACACTCTCACCACCTCCCAGCATGCAAAAGAGAGAGAGAGAGAGAGAGAGAGAATGAGTGAGAGCACTCACACAGGGATAGAGGTCTTTAAAGTTGGCTTGGAAGGGCTGACTGCTGCAAAAAAAAAAAAAAACTAAAAGAAAAAAAAAACTACCAAAAAAACAAACAAAAAAAAATGCTAACTATGCTAATGTGGAGAACATGCCAAAATCACAAAGGTTGACAGTGGCTAACCAAAAGGATAAGCAAAAATACTTAGAAGGAAAAAAGAAATAAAAACCAGTAAAGTTGTTGGAAATTCAAAAAAATGCTAACATGCTAATGTGGAGAACATGCCAAATTTCCAAATCTCAACAAAAGCTCACCAAAAGAATGAAGAAGATTTGGAAGAAAGAAAGGGAAAAAGAAAGAAAAACTTGTAAAACTGAGTGAAAATCTATGGCGCCCCTAAAGGGACATGAGCAAAAAAAATATGGAGAGGAACACTTATGGAACGACTTAATTAGGAACGACTTAATATCTCTTATCATTATTATTATGATAAGAGATCATAATCTGACAATAAACAGACATGACGCGCTGTTACAACGATAGCGTTTACATTGGGACATGCGCTCTCCGACACTATGGCTGTTTGACAGATATATAAATAAAGAACACGAATATAAATAAACGTTTCTTTCTAGGAATCTTTATAGGAATGTAACTCCGGAACGCCGTCTAGTGCTGAGTTCGACCGAAACTCATTTGCATGTTCTCCACGTTGCTTGTTGCTTGGGAATTTCATTTTATCCCACAAAACATTAAAGCATTGGAGTTAAACGTGGCGATTTCACAGTTTGATTCAATTGAATAACCATATTTTAATTTTTTAGCCTTTAATCATGCGCTTTATTGTGCCAACTTTCGCGATCTAACACGAAAATAATATCTTATTTTGAACGACAGTACGCTTTATTTGATGAAATGAAGTGTACATGTCTAGGATGAGATGAAAGTAACCAGTGTTCTTCCGCAGCTACACGTACGAAAAACGGATGCTTTTTAAGAATCTTCAGGGAATCAATTGATTCACATTTCCGATTTGGTTCGAATGTAAAAAAAACTCCAATGCTTAACTGTGTTGGGGTCAAATTAAATTCCCAAGCAACAAGCAATGGGGAGAACATGCAAACGAGTTTCGGTCGAAATCAGCACTAGAAGGCGTTCCGGGGTTACATTCCTAGAAAGATTCCTAGAAAACGGATGTTTTCTAAGATGCTTCAAGGAATCAATTGGTTCGCATTTCCGATTTGGTTCGAATGTAAAACATTCACAATGCGGTACACGTTCACATGTACACATACGCATGCGTGATTCTTAGAAAGCATCCGTTTTTCCACCGCTGTCACGCTATTGTTTTTCCATACGTGTAGCTGCGGAAGAACACTGGTTACTTTCATCTCATCCTAGACATGTACACTTAATCTCATCAAATACAGCGGCCTGTCTTTCAAAATAAGACATTATGAGACATTATTATAAGACATGTTCTTATTATAAGACAGCGCTTCATGTCTGTTTATTGTCAGTGTCACTGCCTACTTGAGCAGTTTATATTTTTAATTGGTTTAAAGTTTGTAAAATTGTATAATAGTGTATTTTATAATGTCTTCTTTTAAGAACATTGACAACATTATTTTCTATAGTTACACTGCTAATTACCGCGGTTACCACGTTCCAAAGGTTCCAAAGTTAGCATTAAGGGTTATTCAGAAGCTGGAAAGCAACTAGTCGCAATGTGATAATATAGCTCTCTTCGATATTTCATGCAGCCAATGAGTTCTTACGGTTGGGTGTAATGTTATGTACAAAGTTAAGGTGCAAACTCAAGAATAAACCTAATCAGTATTGGCAAGAATATTTGTGCTGTCGACTTTGAACCTGAGGGAGCTACAGTCAGATTATAATTCACATAACGACTTACTAAGTCGTGCGCACGATAGAATAATAATAAGAAGATTAAGAAGAACAGTAAGTTGGCTTCTTCCAAGCCAACTTAATAATCTGAAACGTTTACACCAAATTATACATTTTCTCCATAAATCAAGAAATTTTCACTTCATTTTTTTCTATTTATTCTAGCAACGGGCTTAGTGGTTAGCACGTTCGCCTCTCAGCACTAGGGATTCCCGGTTCGAATCCCCATCTGGGTGGAGTTTCCATGTTCTCCCCGTGTCTGCGTGGGTTTCCTCCGGGTTCTCCGGTTTCCTCCCACAGTCCAAAAACTTGGATCAAGTCAATTGAGTTCTCCAAATTGCCCCATAAAGAGTGTGTATGCGTGCATGTCTGTGTGAGTGAGTGTGCGCCCAGAGAAAGATTGGCGCCCTGTCCTGGGTGTATCTGCCCAGCGCCCGAAACGTTCTCCCCTGGATGGGCATGGGAGCCCCACCGCGACCCTAATATAGGATACAGCGGAAGATAATGAATGAATGAATGAATGAATTCTAGCAACGCTTCAAATATTAATAACCAATCTTACTAACTCAATAACCATTCTTACTAACTACAACACAAACTTCATATAAATTAGCCAATTATAAATCCCCTGTAAGAATCTCATAGATTTTAATTAAAAAGTCCATTGAAACAAGTTCATTAACCTCTTTAAGTCCTCTTCTCATGAGCTCATATGTTTTATTCTAAGCAACATCCTCTTATGACTTATATGTGTTATAAATAGATTTTTTCCCCCCAAAAAAAGGTTTTTGAAAACACGTCCTAATAAAACACTTTTATATATACTTTATACGTACTTATTAAATTCAATGGTAAATTCTTAATACAGTTTAGATCAAAATAAACCTTACACAGATAATAACACACTTACTTGAAACCCTTAACTTAGTTTAAACAAAATAAGAATATTTCCTTAATTATCTTAAATGTTTACAACAAATTATACAATTTCTCCATATAGGAAGAAATTTTACTTTATTTAATTCTAGCAACACTTTAAATATTAATAAACTTTCTGTCCATAATTATGCACACAAACCATTATTACTAACTACAAATCAATCGTCTTGGGGGCACATATGAATTAACCAATTCGAAAAAATGTCCTCATAAAACGTTTTTATATCTACTTAATACGTACTTATTAAATTCTACTATATTCATTTTCTCACTCTTGGCTTACGTACCTATTAATTAGAGGTGTAACTGTACACAAAATTCATGTTTCGGTTCATACCTTGATATAGACCTAAAGGTTCGGTCACCTGATAATCTCAATAGAACTTCTTAATACAGCTTAGATCAAATTATTTTTCTATATTTATACTCTCAATATTAGATTAAATACCTATTAATTAGGTGTGTAAAGGTACACATTTAACAGTTCAGTACAAATTCAGTACAACGGTGAGTGTGTGTGGGGGGTTTCCTTAAGTCACCCAATAATCTTAATAGTAAATTGTTAATACAGCCTACATCAAATAATAAAGTTTAAACCAAAAAAGTATATTTCCTTAAATAACCAAATAGTTTACACTGTCAGTCTATTTTAAAAATTATATACCACAAATAGATGTACACTATTAACATCACATTGACTACAAGCAGGCATTTGTCATAGAGTCTGTGGAAAATAAAAAATACGTACAGAACTTATATAGACAGGGATGGCCGTACTGGATTTGGCTCCTCAGTCAGTATGCTGCACTGGGCAGCTGAATGATTGTCTGGTCCTCTCCTTCTTCAGACTCTCATTCACCATTAGTGGAAACAAATCAAAGTTCAAATTTCAATATCTTATTAACACACAGTGCAATAAGCCATTCTTTTTGATTTGGATATTATCTAACAACTGGTCATTCTTATCAACAATTTTTCCCCCTCCTTTAAACACCAAATTATGCATTTTCGGCACCAATTCAGTACCTTAAGTCACCCAATAATATAATAATATTATTTTATATAAATATAATAATAATAGTAAATTCTCAATACACCTTAGAACAAAATTAAATTCTATATTAATATTCTCAACCTTGGCTTATATCGTATATACCTATTGATTAGGCATGTAATGGTACAATTATTTCACAGTTCAGTACAAATTCGGTACAGCGGTGGGGGGCTTGTTTTTTTTTTCATTATTAATATTATTATTATTATTATTATTATTATTATTATTATTATTATTATCATTATTCTCGAGAAATATTATACGTTAAGTCACCCAATAATCTTAAATTGTGTTAATACTGCCTACATTAAAATAATCCACACGCCAAATAAGTACATTCCCTTTATTAACTAAAGAGTTTACCCGGTCAGTCTGTTGCCAAGCTCCTTTTGAAAAAATAAAAACCAGAAATAGATGTACTCAATTAACACCAAATTGACTACAAATATGTGTATTTACATATATGTAGAAAGCAGGCATTTGCCAGAGAGTTTGTGGAAAATAAAAAAACATACACTAACCTTATTTAGACTGGGATGACTACACAGGATTTGGCTCCTCAATCAGAATGATGCACTGTGGAAACAAATGAAAATTCAATATCTTATGAACACATTGAGCGCAATTAATCATTCGGTTTGATTCAGACATTATCTACCAACTCACGTAATTTTTATCAACATAACGTACTCCATACTTATGCACACAACATTTTTACTAACTACAACAAACTTCTTAGGGGCTCATATAAATTAGCCAATTAGAAATCCCTTGTAAGAAGCTCATAGATCTTAAATATAAAAGTCCCTTGAAAGAGGTTCATTCACCTATATAAGTCCTCTGTCATGGGCTCATATGTAATATTCTAATAAGTCCTCTAATCAGGGGTTTATATGCATTATAAATTGATTTGTCCACCCAAATCTTGACTTATGTACCTATTGATTATGGGTGTAACAGTACACAAAATTCACGGTTCAGTTCACACCATGGTATAGACCTCACGATTTGGTACCAATCCGGTACCTTAAGTCACTCAATAATCTCAATAGCAAATTCTTAATACGGTTTAGATCAAAATAAACCTTATACAGATAATAAAATGTTTACTTGAAACCCTTAACTTTATTTAAACAAAAATCTGAATCTGAAAAGTTTACACCAAATTATACATTTTCTCCATAAATTAAGAAATTTTACTTCATTTTCATTCTAGCAACACTTCAAATATTAATAAGCATTCTGTCCATACTTATGCACACAAACCATTCTTACTACAAAGCTAACTTCTTGGGGGCTCATAAATTAGCCAATAAGAAATCCCCTGTAAGAAGCTCATAGATTTTAACTAAAAAGTCCCTTGAAAGAGGTTCATTCACCTATTCAAGTCCTCTGTCATGGGCTCATATGTTTTATTCTAAGCAACGTCCTCTTATCAGGGGCTTATATGTGTTATAAATTAATTTGTCCCCCAACGAAAGGTTTATTGAAAAAAACGTCCTCATAAAACAATTTTATATATACTTGATACGTACTATTCATTTTCTCAATCTTAGCTTATGTAGCTATTAATTAGGGATGTAACAGTACACAAAATTAATGGACCTCAGTACGAATTTGGTATAGTGGTGTGGGTGGGGGGAGGGTGATTTTTTTTTCTTTAAGTCACCCAATAATTCATTCATTCATTCATTATCTCCCGCTTTATCCTCTATTAGAGTCGCAGTGGGGTTCCCCATTCCCATCCAGGGGAGAACGTCTTGGGCGCTGGGCAGATAGACCCAGGACAGGGCGCCAATCCATCGCTGGGCACACACTCACTCACACAAACACACTCTATATTTGGCAATTTTGAGAATTCAATTGACTTGATTCATGTTTTTGGACTGTGGGAGGAAACCGGAAAACCCGGAGGAAACCCACGACACGGGGAAAACATGGAAACTCCACCCAGATGGGGATTCAAACTGGGAATCCCTAGCGCTGAGAGGCAAACGTGCTAACCACTAAGCCACCGTGCTGCCCTCACCCAATAATCTTAATAGAAAATTGTTAATACAGACTACATCAAAATAAACCACACAGAGAAAATAAATCACCTAAGTCACTTAAAACCTTTAATAAAATTTTAACCAAATAAGTATATTTCCTTAAATAACCAAATAGTTTACCCCTTCAGTCTGTTTTAAAAATATATACCACAAATAGACATACTCATCACATTGACTACAAATTGACTACAAATAAGTGTATATACATATACTCTAGTTATTTTTAACAATAATTTTTTCCTCCTATAAACACAAAATTGTACATTTTCTCCTTAAAGGACAAATCTTTTCATCATTTAATTCTAGAATCACTTAACAAACTAGCTAACACTAACAACAAAACAACCTTCCTGGTGGCTCATATAAATTAGCCAATTAGAAATCCCCTGGAAGAAGCTCATAAATTTTAATTAAAAAGTCCCTTGAAAGAGGTTCATTCACCTATTTAAGTCCTCTAATATGGGCTCATATGTTTTATTCTAAGCAACGTCCTCTTATCAGGGGTTTATATGTGTTATAAATTTATTTGTCCCCCAACGAAAGGTTTATTGGAAAAAACAAATTTTACAATGATATTCACAAACTTAGCTTCTGGAACTCACAGTTCGGTGCGAAGATTTTTTTTTATTCTGGGGTACTTTTATCAAATGCTTTAAACCAGGGTTCACCACCGCTGCAAATGAATCAGAATCCTATATTAATTCCCGCGGGTATACTGTATACATATGCGCTCTATATGTTGCAAAATTTCCATAGGTTTAGGAGTATGTGGGAAGGTTGTACAAAGAAACTTAAACAAATAAATAATAAAATAAGTGTAATGCTGCTATATTGCGGGGTGTCTGGAACTTAACTTAAAATGTGAGGGATTACTGTACATGCTCGTAGGATTTGTTCCTGTCTGATGTCCAATCTCATAAAAAAAGATTTAATCAATTTAGTGTTCAAAAGTAACAGAGATTAAGTTTAAGTCAGTTACATGTTTTTAATCTGCTCTGGTTATCGGTACATGAACAACCATACCTTACAACTGCAGCACAACGCCGACAAACCGTCTGTGTTCGATATACCTGCGCTGCTCCAGTGCTGTTGTAATTTACAGGGAACCAAAATCCTCCAAAAACGGTTAATGTAAACACAACAGCGTATGTAATTTGCGTGTATGTTTTCCATGCGTGGTTCAAACTCTGCCTCCAAACTGAGCTGTACTTAGCATGGCATGCTTAGCAAGCAGTGAGTACAGCTAAGGTGCAACTCGCCTACCAATTTTTGTTCCGCCTTGTGTTACTTTATTGCTGTATTGCAACAACACGCAATGCAAAACATCATACAACAATACAAATGTAAGGTTTTTTATAATACTTATAAGTAATTTAGTAAAAGTAATAAAGTAAAGTAAAACTAATGATAGTTTACTAGTTCTGGGAACAGAAGAAAATGACTGTATGAATGAATGTAGTGTGACCATATTTTCATTTGACACAACAAGGACACCTTGGATCCAGGTTGTATTATCATAACAAATGATAATTTTATTCAAAATGCTTAAGTTAACATTTCCTGTAATGAATGAATAACGCAATGAAACAAATAGTGTATCTAAACATCCCTTACTTAACAACGAAAGTCAACTCCAAATAACACATGATGCTCAGTTTCCCCTTAGTAATGAACTAAATATTGTCTGTTTATATTGGAAAAAAAAAAATTTAACATATGAACTAATAACAATCAGCTATTGGAAAAATAAATTAAGAAATTAGCCAATTAACAAAAAAATACCTCTTGTGTGAAATGTCAATTGGACACCGGGACATATGTGCCTGCTTTGCACACTGTGCACAAGGCTTCCCATTTGTCTCGACCCAGGCTGAAAACGGGGAAACTCTTGTAAATCGTCGGTAAACATACACTTGCGCTTCGGCATGTTGCTTGTGTACTGACACGCAGTGCCCTAGTGCCTGTAAATATTATGGTCCAATTAAGGTCATTTAAAAATCAGATTTCCTCATTTCTTTAAGAAAAACTAGGACGCCCGCGACAGGACGTGAAATACGATCATGTCCTGGGAAATATGGACATTTGGTCACCCTAGATGAATGAGCATGGGAAAAAGTAGAAATGTCCAGTCACAGGATGAGTGGGGAGTTTTGAGTAATAGGACAGTCAACAAGAACATGTCATAAATTCATACCACTGAGGGGGGCAGAAAGCAGGACCAGATGGGGCAGAAGATAGAGATGTTTTGGTGAATGAGAAAAAACACTTACATGAGACACATGAGAAAAAAGACTGTTGTCTGAAGGGGCGCGCACACACAGAAGAAGCAAGTCACGCCCTCCTGAAGGACTTATGGGGACAAAGTAGAGGACTTTGGGCAGAGAGCAACGAGTTGCTATCGTCCATATTTTTCATTGTTTGATATTTTACACTGTATATTCAGTAAAACACATTAAAGTACTTTGTAATTTGGACAAATTACAGGTTAGCAAAAGCATACTATAAGAGACTTAAAACAGCAAGTATTCCGATATCTGGTGTGAGACGATTCTAGCAGTTTTTCAATGTTTAAATTTACTTAATGAAGAATCATGATTTAAAATTGTTTATGTAAAAAGAGGAAATAGGGTTTTTTACTTCTGTATGTACTGCAGTGAACGTGGTAATTAGCTAGAAGCACAATTATATTTGTGAAAGCTGAACTTTCTGAAAGTGAAAGCTGAACCTTAATATCTACATAAGATAAAATGGCATTGATATATATATATATATATATATATATATATATATATATATATATATATATATATATATATATATATATATATATATATACAGTGGAGGAAATAAGTATTTGATCCCCCACTGACCTTACAAGTTTTAATGCAAAAAAAATAATGAAACGTCTCATAATTTTATGCCAGCTTTATTTTAACAGTACTACATAGAATATCAAAAGAAAAATGGAGAAAATTACATGAAATGAGAAATAAAAAATAATTTGCATTTCATTGAGGGAAATAAGTATTTGATCCCCTAGTAAAACCATGACTAATATTGGCTCCCACAGACCACTGACACACCCTAATCACAGTGAAGTCATTACCTGGATGAGAGACACCTGTCCCAAATTGTCACCTGTATAAAAGGCCACTGCCAACAGTCTCAGTGACACTCCAACATGGACAAGACTAAAGAACTGTCTAAAGATGTCAGGGTCAAAATTGTTGACCTACACAAGGCTGGAATGGGCTACAAATTTATAAGTAAAGTAAGAAACTGGATGAGAAGGTGACAACTGTTGGTGCAATTATTCGAAAGTAGAAGAAGTACAACATTACTGTCAATCGACCCAGGCCTGGAGCTCCATGCAAGATATCACCTCGTGGAGTCTAATTGATCATGAGGTTAAAAAACAGCCAAGAACTACACAGGAGGAGCTAAGTAATGATCTCAAGGCAGCTGGGACCACAGTCTCCAAAAAACCATTGGTAATTCACTGAGCCGTAATGGTTAAAAATCCTGCAGTGCACGAAAGGTTCCTCTGCTCAAGAAGGCTCATGTCCAGGCCCACCTCAAGTATGCCAATGAACATATTAATGACTCTGAGAGAGACTGGGAGAAGGTGCTGAGGTCAGATGAGACCAAAATTGTGCTCTTTGGCCTCAACTCAACTCAACGTGTTTGAAGGAAGAAAAATACAGAATATGACCCTAAAAAGACCATCCCCACCGTCAAGCATGGTGGTGGAAGTATTATGTTTTGGGGGTGTTTTTCTTCTAAGGGCACAGGCCAACTTCACCGCATTGAAGGGAAGATGAACGGGGCCATGTATCGCAAAATCCTGGGTGACAACCTCCTTGCTTCCGCCAGGGCACTGAAAATGGGTCGTGGATGGGTCTTTCAGCACGACAATGACCCAAAACATACAGCCAAGGAAACAAAGGGGTGGCTCCATAAGATGCATATCAAGGTCATGAAATGGCCTAGCCAGTCTCCTAAACTCAATCCCATCAAAAATCTATGGAGAGAGCTGAAGTTTCACGTTTCCAAATGAATGCTTATAAACCTTAAGGATTTGGAGGTGATTTGCAGAGAGGAGTGGGCCAAAATTACTCCTGAAGTGTGTGCAAACCTTATAAAAAACTATAAGAAACGTCTGACTGCTGTGCTTGCCAACAAGGGTTTTGCCACCAAGTATTAAATTATGTTTTACTAGGGGATCAAATACTTATTTCCCCTCAATGAAATGCAAATTATTTTTTATTTCTCATTTCATGTGATTTTTTCCATTTGTCTTTTGATATTCTAAGTGGCACTGTTAAAATAAAGCTGCCATAAAATTGAGACGTTTTATTTGTTTTTTTTTTGTATTAAAACTTTTAAAGTCAGTGGGGGAATCAAATACTTATTTCCTCCACTGTGTATATACACATATATATATATATATATATATATATATATATATATATATATATATATATATACATATATATATATACAGTGGAGGAAATAAGTATTTGATCCCCCACTGACTTTAAAAGTTTTAATACAAAAAAACTAATTTTTATGAAAGCTTTATTTTAACAGTGACACACAGAATATTAAAAGAAAAATGGAGAAAATTACATGAAATGAGAAATAAAAAATAATTTGCATTTCATTGAGGGAAATAAGTATTTGATCCCCTAGTAAAACATCATTTAATACTTGGTGGCAAAACCCTTGTTGGCAAGCACAGCAGTCAGACGTTTCTTATAGTTTTTTATAAGGTTTGCACACACTTCAGGAGTAATTTTGGCCCACTCCTCTCTGCAAATCACCTTCAAATCCTTAAGGTTTATAAGCATGCATTTGGAAACGTGAAACTTCAGCTCTCTCCATAGATTTTCGATGGGATTGAGGTCAGGAGACTGGCTAGGCCATTCCATGACCTTGATATGCTTCTTATGGAGCTAGTCCTTTGTTTCCTTGGCTGTATGTTTTGGGTCATTGTCATGCTGAAAGACCCATCAACGACCCATTTTCAGTGCCCTGGCAGAGGCAAGGAGGTTGTCACCCAGGATTTTGCGATACATGGTCCCGTTCATCTTCCCGTCAATGCGGTGAAGTTGGCCTGTGCCCTTAGAAGAAAAACACCCCAAAACATAATACTTCCACCACCATGCTTGACAGTGGGGATGGTATTCTTAGGGTCATATTCTGTATTTTTCTTCCTCCAAACACGTCGAGTTGAGTTAAGGCCAAAGAGCTCAATTTTGGTCTCATCTGACCACAGCACCTTCTCCCAGTCTCTCTCGGAGTCATTAATATGTTCATTGGCAAACTTGAGGCGGGTCTGGACATGAGCCTCCTTGAGCAGAGGAACCTGTCATGCACTGCATGATTTTAAACCATTACGTCTCAGTGTATTACCAATGGTTTTTTTGGAGACTGTGGTCCCAGCCGCCTTGAGATCATTACTCAGCTCCTCCTGTGTAGTTCTTGGCTGATTTTTAACCTTTCACATAATCAATGAGACTCCACGAGGTGATATCTTGCATGGAGCTCCAGGCCTGGGTCGATTGACAGTAATGTTGTACTTCTTTCACTTCCAAATAATTGCACCAACAGTTGTCACCTTCTCATCCAGGTTTTTACTTATGACTTTGTAGCCCATTCCAGCCTTGTGTAGGTCAACAATTTTGTCCCTGACATCTTTAGACGGCTCTTTACTCTTGCCCTTCGTGGAGATGTTGGAGTGTCACTGAGACTGTTGCCAGGTGGACTTTTATACAGGTGATAATTTGGGACAGGTGTCTGTCATTCAGGTAATGACTTCACTGTGATTAGGGGGTGTCAGTGGTCTGTGGGAGCCAACATTAGTCATGGTTTTACTAGGGGATCAAATAATTATTTCCCTCAATAAAGTGCAATTATTTTATATTTCTCATTTCATGTCATTTTCTCCATTTTTCTTTTGATATTCTATGTGGCACTGTTAAAATAAAACTGGCATAAAATTATGAGACGTTTCATTTGTTTTTTTTGTATTAAAACTTTTAAAGTCAGTGGGGGATCAAATACTTATTTCCTCCACTGTATATATATATATATATATATATATATATATATATATATATATATATAGTTTCCATGTTCTCCCCATGTCCGTGTGGGTTCTCCAAATTACCCCATATAGAGTGTGTTTGTGTGTGTGTGTCGGTGTGAGGGAGTGTGGGCCCAGCAAGAGATTGGCGCCCTGTCCTGAGTTTATTTGCTCAGCGCCCGAAACTTTCTCCCCTGGATGGGCATAGGGAACCACAACCCCAGCGATATATATATATATATATATATATATATATATATATATATATATATATCAAATCCAAATCTGAGTGGTTTTTCCATGTTCTCCCCGTATTCTCTTAAACTTCCTCCCAAAATCCAAAAACTAGGATTCAAGGTAAATTAAATAATCAAAAGTTGCCCCATATACTGTGAGTTTGTTGGAGTGAGTGAGTGTGTATCCAGCAATAGATTGGTGCCCTGTCCTGGGTGTATCTGCCCAGGGCCCCAAACACTCTCCCCTGGATGGACATCGGGAACACCTCCCTTGATCATAGTCCCTAGCATTAAGGACTAACAAAGGATTAAATGGAAGATAATGTTAGGTTCCAAATCCCGAGCCGACCAAACAGCTGCGGTCCCGATGCCAAATGAAAAGCTGACCCCGTTGTCAGCTATCATTCAGGAAACACGCTGACTGCAAATGATGCTTCTGAACCTGATGCCGGAGCCCTCTGTGTGCCAAAGTGCAAACGTTTGGGAAGAAAAGACAAACACGCGAGTGTTGATCATCAATGCTTCGATTTATTATGATTCACAGCTCGTTTATATAGGTAGATGGAAACGAACAAAACACAAAACAAAGACAGTCTTCCCACAGACTGCTAACCAGGTGCATGTGACAGAACCACAGTTAGTCAATACAACCCATGTCCCAACCGTGTGAAGCTTGAGCCCAATCATTTTCCACAGGACAGTAACTAGCAAACATGTATTTCTCAGCCAGAAGCCAAGGTCAGTTAGGCCTTTCGCCAGAGAAAGAGAGGCCTTCTAAGGGTCATTAGATCAACATAAAGTATCATAGTACATTATAGTATGATATGAATGAAATGCATTTGAATGATTAAGAATAATATAAACATAAACTTTTAAGCATATGACCTCAATCTCTAATATATCAAATAAATTACTCTCCATTATACATTACATCCTTACAGATAATAAGAAGAATAACACATATATAATCAACACCATAATAAATATCAATTTATACTAGTATATACTTATTTCTGTCTTATTTTTAATTAATGTAAAAATGATATTACTTGCAGCAGTTACTACTCTGATGTCAATTTATTAATAACTGTGCTTAACGAGGTGTCATTTACACTGCCTCTTCCTCCCAAAAGGAGGTTTCAACTTGTGTTCCACTCATTCATACTTAAGTTGGGGTACTTTGAATCTGGGTGGGCAGAGAGGAACGTCTCAGCTTCGGGTTCCAACAGCTTCCTCCTCACCTATTGAGTCACATCTCTTTAGATTGTCAAAGGAGGGGGAGGCTACAGTATCTGATGGATTGAGAGGAGTTTGGCTATCCCGCCAATTAGGAAACATCCTCCTTTTTGGGACGTCACTCGTTCGCACCAGTGGCACCTGCATCAGAGCTGACGGAGTTTGGATTCACTGCATCCGCCTTTCCCTTTGTTCTCACTGCCAATGTTTTATGTTGTAGTGAGAGCGCCGACGCATTGCACGGATCGGTAGCATGCATCACATCTATTTCAGTTGTTAACAGGAACAGCTTTGGTCCACATCTTTTGTTCAATAAATCTGTTTTTGGGACATACAAGCCTGCCACTCATTTTTAAGACACACCATGACACAGATATAACCTGAGATATCAGTCACCTTTTTGACATGTGCAATGCTTGTACAAAATAACTTATACAGTCAAATTATATGTAATTGTATGTAAGAAAAGAAAAAAACAAAAACTAAACTAAAAACAAAAAAAAAAAAAGTAACTATGCTAATGTGGAGAACCAAAATTCCAAAATGTTGACGATGTCTAACCAAAAGGACGAACAACTACAATAAAAGGGAAAAGAAAAGAAAAGAAAAAAACCTGCAAAGCTGTTTGAAATTCAAAAAAATGCTAACTATGCAAAGATGGAGAACATGTGGAGAACATGCCAAACTTCCAAATATTAACAAAAGCTAACCATAAGAATGAACAATTGAAATAAAAAAAATAAAAAAAATTAAAAAAAAAAAAAAAAAAAAAAACAATAAGAAAGAAAACCTATAGTAATGGGGAGAACATGCCAAATTTCCAAAAGTTGATGAAGGCCAACCAAAAGGACGAACAACTAAAAAAAGGAAAAGAAAAGAAAAAAAGAAAGAAAACTAAAAAAAAAAACTAAAAAAATGCTAACTTTGCTAATGTGGAGAATATGCCAAACTTCCAAAAGTTGACAGTGGCTAACCACAAGGATAAGCAAAAAGACTTAAATGGAAAAAAAAAAAACTGTAAAGTTTTTGGAAATTTTTTTTAAATGTTAACTATGCTAATGTGGAGAACATGCCAAACTTCCAAAGGTTGATGGTGGCTAACCAAAAGGATAAAAAAAGACTTAAAAGGAAAGAAATGAAAAAAATGAATAAAAATATGTAAAGTTGTTGTAAATTCAAAGAAATGCTAACTATGCTAATGTGGAGAACATGCCAAACTTTTAAATCTCAACAAAAGCTAAGATTTAGAGGAAAGAAAGAAAAAAAGAAAGAAAAACCTGTAAAACAGAGTGAAAATCAACCAAAAAGCTGCGAAAACTTTTTCAAAGGAAGTCAATACGAAAAAAGGCTCCGAAAAAGGGGCATGTGCCAAATTCATCCAAAAAGCACAAGCAACTGTCAGAAATTTTTAATTTCTTATTATACATAATGAGAGTCTCAATATGGCCGAAAGACAAAGGACTTCTGAGTTTCCCGTCACTAGGAAAATACTGGTCTGGGATTGGCTGATTTAAAACCTAGGGCGGTAATTTGTGATTGGCTTAAGCAGTTAAGGGGCGGGAACTAGACGTAACGGATATATACCCAAGTAAACACTGTGGGAGGCGCACTTTCACTCGACCCGGAGGCAGACAGCATTGGAACGCTGAGGATGGCAGACCTGCTGGCCAGCGTGAGTTACTGAAGGTGTCCATGAAGTTTACCTTTGTCCTCAATAAATGAGTTGAGGCGACCATTTTTGCATAGGCTCGTTCTTTCTGCCTTTTTCAAAATCAAAAGATCCTAACACAACTTAAGTGGCTATAGGAACTACGACACTACAAAATTTAAAAGTTCTACGCCAAAAGCTGCGGGACGAGAAAGAGCTAGAAAATCACGCGATAATAATATATAAGATTAAGAAGAACAGCAAATTGGCTTCTTCCAAGCCAACTTAATAATTCAGTGTGTGTGAATGTGTGTGTGCTTCCGATACTATGCATAAAAGTGCTGATAAGTCATTTTTCTCAAACCTGTGGAGTAATTTATGGCGATCTACCAACATGTACTGTGTGATCACCATATTGGGCACGCCTGTTTTATAGTTACCAACCATACCAGAAGCATCTAGACTTTTCTTATACATGCAAAAAACTGAATTACAAGCATTAAAGCACCTTGTGTACCTAATTGAAAAATGACCAAATGTAATGTTATATAACTTGTTAGTAAAACATTGGGCCACATTTTGAAAATACTTAATGCCTGGTGCACAGTTTAACCCAAAAATAAAAGAACATAATGCCTTAAAACAGTACTGCTATTAAAATGTCCAACCAGAAAAAAATTATTTAAGTTTTTTTTAAACCTGGTATTGTAAAAATTTAATGGGTTTTAATCTGTGAAACAAAGCATGACTTTTTAAAAGATTGATGATGTTCTATAGCCACTGTACTTATATTAGTATGCAGCATGTGCATTTGGTCCTTTCTCAGTTTCTCTGTTTCTTCTTGTGGTTGCCAACAAATATGTTAATGGCAATTTTGCCATCCTTCACCTGTGGTCCAATGTCTGGTTTATGTTTAAGAGCAAACACCAGTGCTCTTATAGTCCTTCTGTATGGTACGTTTATGAGACGTGAGCACTGGTAGAACACCTCTTTCTCTATGTTCTCTACCAGTACATGGTCTATCTGTAGGAACAAACAAGACCAAATTAAAACCAGAGTACATAGAGTTTTTAACTGGTTATAAGAGCTATAGCATGCTATGGATAACACCAGAGTTGAAGTAATAATTAATCAAAATCATACAATAGCTCATGAGGCTATACTGAAGATCAACATGGGTGCGATTTTGTTGTTAAGATGTGGCCATGGCTTGCATGTTGCTTAGTAACAAACACATATACACCAGAAGCAAACGTATTAAAATTTTCATATTGTGTTCATTTATAACTAAAATGTACAGTACAAATCTTATTAATATCAACAAATATTTACTCCTAAACTGTTGTCCCATCCAGTTTTTGTAATCTGAACATTCATATGCCATTCCTGATGTGACCTCCACTGACAATAAAATACTTTTACTTTGCTTGACAAAGGAGTTTATTGATTAACTCTAAATTATATAATGAGTTTTCAAAATTAGGTTGTGAGATTAATCCCCAAAAAGACTATCTGTGACTGGAGCTATGAATAAAAATGTAGATTTTTTTAGCAGCAGTAAAAGCAATTTTTTTTCAATAATCTATAGTGATACAGAACTATAGGTTACTAGAGAGATGGGTTAAATGACATGAACTGTGTCTTACTGTCTCTTAATTCTATTAACAGCGGAGATATAAGAACGCATGCACAGCTAAATAAGAGAGACTAACAGATTGCTTTTCTGTGCTTTGTTTGTATGTGTTAACAAATGATGCAAGGCCAGGGTGTGCATAATTTGTGGCAAATAAAGCCTTAAGCTTTACTAAGTATAATTTGTCACAAATCTTTTTTCGCTTCTATTCGTTTTTTTAACATAATCTACTGTTAAGGCTTGACAACGCCTTAGATCATATTTAAACAGAAGACAGAATGTTTTTTTTTTCTTTATAAGGATTTCTACACGTATTTATCTTTTAATAATAAAACAATAATTAATTTTTGTAGAAAGATCACCTGTACCTCTAGTCCAATATTTTCAGCAAGCAGTTTTTTGGCATTGTTTCGAAGTCCTTCGGTCTGTTTATCACAGCGAACCTCGATAGACGGTTTGTTTTCATTTTCCTCCAAGAATGTTATCCATTGTGTGTAAACCTCAAGACCTAAAGACTTCACCTCTGGATCCAGGTCCTGCTTTTGCAATCGCTTTACAGTGTGATCTAAATTGTAAAAAATAATATTATCTTATCTCTAAAGTTTTGCACCAAATACATTTTTTACTTTTTTGATTACTTATTATTACTATTTGACTCTTAATATTTAATTAGAATAGTTTCAAAATAATTGAATTTAGCAATAATGCATTAATATAAACTGCACCATTACCACAAGGTATTCACTTCTGTTTCTAAATACTGGATTTTACCAGGATTTGCACATCTGTTATTGGGGATAAGTAAATAAGACTTAACACTCTGATGCAGGGGTATAAGAATGTTTTATGTTGTGTGTCATCTTGGTGTTAGAAATGGCATCTAATTTTGAATGAATGAGATGCCATTTCCTGCATTCTGGTGTATTACTAATATGTTCTTAAACACCCAATTTTACCTGCACAAGTGACTTAATTCAATTATTATTTTAGAGACAGAGTCAGTAATTTAACAAGTTTTTCGTGAAACAAGATTCTGATGTAATGCCTAACATAATGATATTAATGTGACAATCCATCTCTAACTATGCTTTTCACTTTTAGTTTTAGATGCATCACTACAGCATGTTGTGTTACTCAACTGTATGTTTAAAACTAAGAATATGCATAATTTCACACAATGAATAGGCTTGACATAGAATGTCAAGCCTATTCAGCCTATAACACAAAATAACACAGCCTATAACACAAAATTATACTGTTTCAAGCAATGACACAAGAACAATGAGCAAATGCAGTTTTGACAACTTGCATGCAATGGTAGTACTAAGGTAATATTTACAGTTTATTATAACAAATAGGTTTATAGACAGACTGCACTGACCATCATTTTAATTGCACATGGCAAGTTTTTGCAGGCAACACGGACAATCTGGAGTGGACTTTCCGTGGTATATGTATTCTCCTATCAATCAAGTGGACAGAATACTTTCATGAAGCAAAAGAAAGAGTGCTGGGTGAACTAATATGTTGTGTGAAATGTAGGAAATAAATTTGAACTGTGCAGGGGACACATCCCCCTCAGATTTACTCGAAATAATGCCAGTGGTCTATGGACACATTCAAACAATTTTTTTGTAAATAAAAACTATGTGCTTTTAGATGAGAATTTTAACTTATCTATTGGAATATTTGAGGGACATATACATGTACATTAATTATTGCCAAAGCTAGTGGTGTTAAAGTCTCTAATATGTTAAGAGAATTAACTGTAAAAACTTTAAGTATAAAGTCTGATGAACAAATGACATTGTTACCAATTTTGGTGGACTTCAGGACTTCTCTTGATGGCACTTTTTTGTGTAGCTCTCTCAAGGCCATCAACATGTTCTCTTTGGTCTGACCGGGTAACTCAAGGATTGATTTGTACCTTTGAATGTCTTCGATCACCACCACTCTCTGTTATAAAAACAACAATAAATTTCATGCTACAAGGTGTATTTGCCTTGCGCCTGAAACTGTACCAACTGAGTTCGAAAACTTATTTAACTCTTTTTTACAACAGATACCTGTTGTGTAAAAAAAAAAAAAAAAAAAAAAAAAAAAAGGGGGGGGGGGGGGGGGGGGGGGGGGGCGCAGCTTCGAATAACAATCAGGTTTGATGAATTTACAGTATAGTTGGTTTTCTCCATGGCTTCTGACTTGTGGTGTTCTCATTTGTAAGTCGCTTTGGATAAAAGCGTCTGCTAAATGACTGAATGTAAATGTAATGTAAACTCGTACATTCATGTAAAAGTCTAATTGCATAATGTATTGAACGTCCTAATTTAGCCATACCAATGTATATCAATATACATGGTATCACAATAATAAATAACATCAGTTTGTTAGCAGCATCTTACTGCTGTTTCACATATAGGTGGTTATAGTTTAGTAAAAAGTAGTCAAATCAAAACCACAAAGTGAAGTATAATGACTAACTTCAAAGTTAAAGTAGTTGTTTAGATACTATTCATCACTATGAGCAAGTTCAGGAACTGCTCTCCTTTTACCTTTAATGACTCCAGTGTGGCCTGTTTGTACACTTTCTCCTCATGTTTTGATGTTAGTTTACAGCTATCTTTTTTGGGCAAACGAACCACAAATGCATCCATTCCTTTGTCCCAATTATAGGCGACGTTTCGGACTAAATTGTTTTAAAAGCTTAAGTTTAGCGTTAAAAACTTTTTCATCATATCAAGTTTTAGTACATTAAATCTAAATGTTTTCAGATATAAAGAAACAAATGAAATAAACACCCGTATGAATATAAACAAAACTGTATAGTGAAGCAGACTAAATGCTGCCTTCAGTTTTCACAATAAAAGACCGTCACTCCTTGTTCAACGATTATTTAGGACAGCATTTTAACATTCTTAGTATTAAAGAGCAATTTGGCATTTGTTATTACTTTTATAAAGCAGCAAAGATTTGATTTTTTTTATTCATAATTTATTGAATTATGATTTAGATTATAAATATGTGTGTGTGTGTGTGTGTGTGTGTGTGTGTGTGTGTGTGTGTGTGTGTGTGTGTGTGCGCGTGCGTGTGCGTGCGTGCGTGCGTGCGTGCGTGTGCGCGCGCGTGCGTCTAGTCTTTTCATTATTTTAGAACTAAGTCTGTTTTTTATCTATAGTAAAAAATAATGATACCCAAACACGCATGTAAACCTACGCTAGTGCTAGGATTTAACAAAATGAACTTTAAAACCTTTCATTTGAAATCTATCTAACTTGCGTTGGTTCGTCACCAGTCTAAGTTTTAGCGCGGGATCTTAGGAACAGTAGCGAGTTAGCAATGAAGTTAATCGTTGATAACAAGTAAGTTGTTTAGTGATTGATTTTATTAGTAATGTTTTATTAGAGGAGATATGCTGTGGAGTGAATAGCTCTAACGCTTCGTTATAATTTCGTTTTTTAAATGAACTTTAAGTAGTTGTATTTTCATTTATTGTATAAATATAAACCTTTATGTTATTTTCCAAGCGGCAGTCAAACCAATACACATACAGTAAGCATAATGGAAGCGGCTCATTCTATTTCATCCAATTTTGAGGAATGCAAACAGAAAGAAGAGCAATGTAAAGGAAAAATACCCCGTAAGTATAAAGTCATGTTTAAGCCGGACAGTTTAACATTTTTATGATTTGTTCGTAGAGTTAAACCAGTTTTACTCTTCTACTTGTATAAGATATAACGATAAGCCAAGCTAATATTGTTAAACTATTAGTGTCCTTTTATAGCTTATGCGTAATTCACACCGTTCTTTAATTGCCAGGACCTCAAAAGACCACCAAGAAGATGTTAAATTTGGGTGGTGACTCATGAGCAGTTCTTTCGTGCTTGTTGCTTTGTTGTAACTGTTGACAGTAGTGATCAAAACTACTAGGCATAAATCAGTTTCTTTCCTTGTGCTATTGCATTCATTAAAAGCTGATTAACACTCTGCACATAGTCAAATCTGTAACAAATCACACTTTATTGATTTGCACTCGTGCTACATCTTATTTAAAAATATGCACACTGTACAGTAAATTGTAGTGTTGAGAGTTGGTAAGCAAATATCTTTTGTGTGTAATATACTTGGCCAAAGAAATCTGATTCTGATGTGGACATAACATACATACATTACATTTGTTACATCAGAGATATTAATCACTGTGACCATTTAATATGTGTGTATCTTTATAAGATGCCTATGTTGGTATTAGTTTACCATGTTACTCTCCTGAGGCATCCATGCCAGTTTTCTTTAGTAAACCCCCCCCCCCCCCCCCCAAAAAAAAAAAAAAAAAAAAAAATTAAAAAAAGTTTACAGTTATTTACTTACTTTATTTACTACAACTGAAGTCCTATATTAAAATAAAGTAAGCATCTTGAAATAATTATTTTTATTCATTTTGGAAAGTTTCTTGTTGCCTTAATTCATTGAGGTCACTCTAGGTTGTGCCACAGAATTTCTCAGAAAGTGTAAATTTTGGGCCGTTACAAAACCATATTGCTTTTAATTTGAGTTTTTTTGTACAAGTAATTGGGTACTTGGGAGCATTGTCATGTTGCACCACTTAGTTTTTGCTATGCTTTAAACAATTGGGTGTTTAGTTTTATTTCTTACTCTACAATGCTTTTGTATTTAGAAGAGATTATTTTATAGAGGTACTGTTCATATATCTGAGATATTTATATCTCTCTACTACTATTTATATGTTGTCTGCTCTAACTTTATAATTTATATATTGTCTTATATTGTTTATATACTGTCTGCTTTAATTTATATATTATTTAAATATTATATAATTTACATATTTATACAGTTATATATATATATATATATATATACCTGTCTACTTAATTTTAATCCTTTACAAATCACACTCATTTCACTAATCACATTGTCATTTTCATTTTTTAATCTATGCTGCTGCTGTATATATATATATATATATATATATATATATATATATATATATATATATATATATATATATATATAAATAACACATCCTAGATCTGAATGAATTAAATATTCTCATTGAATACTTTGTTCTGTACAAAGTCGAATGTGCTGACCACAAAATCACACAAAAATCATCAATGAAAAATAAATGTATTAACCAATGGAGGCCTGTATTTGGAGTCACACACAAAATTAAAGTGAAAAAACACACTACAGGCTGATCAAACTTTGATGTAATGTCCTTAAAACAAGTCAAAATGAGACTCAGAATTGTGTGTGGCTTCCACGTGCCTGTATGACCTCCCTACAATACCTGGGCATGCTCCTTATGAGGTGACGGATGGTCTCCTGAGGGATCTCCTCCCAGACCTGGATTAAAGCATCTGCCAACTCCTGGACAGTCTGTGGTGCAACATGACGTTGGTGGATGGAGTAAGACATGATGTCCCAGATGTGCTCAATTGGATTCAGGTCTGGGGAATTGGCGGGCCAGTCCAGAGCTTCAATGCCTTCATCTTGCAGGAACTGTTGACACACTCCAGCCACATGAGGTCTAGCATTGTCCTGCATTAGGAGGAACCCAGGGCCAGCATATGGTCTCACAAGGGGTCTGAGGATCTCATCTCTGTACCTAATGGTAGTCAGGCTACATCTGGCGAGCACATGGAGGGCTGTGCGGCCCTCCAAAGAAATGCCACCCCAAACCATTACTGACCCACTGCCAAACCGGTCAAGCTGAAGGATGTTGCAGGCAGCAGATCGCTCTCCACGGCGTCTCCAGACTCTGTCACGTCTGTCACGTGCTCAGTATGATCTGCTGTCATCTGTGAAGAGCACAGGGCGCCAGTGGCGAATTTGCCAATCCTGGTGTTCTCTGGCAAATGCCAAACGTCCTGCATGGTGTTGATCTGTAAGCACAACCCCCATCTATGGACGTCGGGCCCTCATACCATCCTCATGGAGTCGGTTTCTAACCGTGCAGACACATGCACATTTGTGGCACATTTGCCACAGCTCGCATTGTGTGATTGTGTCTGAAAATCGTTTCTGAATCGAAAATCGATTCTGAATCAAATCGTCACCTCAAAAATCGGAATCGAATCGAATCGCCAGACACTGAGAGACTCGCGCCCCTAGTCTATATGTAGTATATAACTTCAATCAAATGTGCAGTTAATCAAAGTATAATATTAATCTGTAAATATTTAAAAGCATGATACCATGCTGTTTAGTGCAGACACCTTAATGTGGAAGTCTTAATGCAAACACAAAAGAGCACCATTGGCTCTGTTGCTATAAGCACTTGGCCAGATAAGAATTTACAGTGCTGATCTTCATAACATTAATGATCATGTTAGGAGTAATTGTGGCTATGCACAAAGCATAGTAGTACTATAAACACATTTACTTAAATGAGGGGAAATTTATTCTTTATTAAATCTATTATATAAAATGTAGTTTTGGTAATGTTTGCGATTCAAATGCCAACAAAATATTGTTATAATTTAAACACTTAAAACAAATATAAATATAAACAATGATGACAAAAGAAGTTATCTAATAATGTGTCACTTTTTCAATTCAATTAAAAAATTGTATTACGAATAATATCACAATACTGATCTTATGTATAAATGTGTGCGTACACTTGTTTGTGTGTGCGCACACTTGTTTTTGTCTGGTTTGTTACAGGTGCTAATGACATTGAACACCTATATGAAGCCGTGCCACAATTGTCACAAGTCTTCAGAATTACAGAGAAAATTGGAGAAGGTAAATTTTTTCTTTTCTTTCTTTTTTTAAAAATTTCTTTTCTTTTTACTTCTCTATTTTCATTCTTTATACCAACACAAGCAAGTTGGAGAACAATCTGCACTTAAGATGACAGAACAGAAATTGGCAAAACTAAAACATTTGTTTTTAGTTGACATTTTTCTAAAATGCTTTACAGCCTTTTGGCATACTTCTAAAATACTACAACTCCTACCTGCAAAACGTTTTCTAAGTTCTAAAATTAGAAGAATGAAGACAGGTGTGAAAACCTAAAACTGACTTTATTGCTATGAATAATTCCACATTCCAGCCATTTCATTTATAAGGTGCATTACAGTGTACACATTCTCAATACTTTTAAGGGCCACTTGTTGTCAGTGCATTCCATGCCCTCACTCTTAGTAAGAGCTTTTTTACATATATACAGTAATGTAGAGAAGTTCTGAAGGTGCCCACAGGCAAAAAATTGTTTCTAAAATAGACAGTAATTCATTGTCAGTTTCCTGCAGGTTCATGCATTGTGAAAGAAAAGTGATTGTTACACTTTATGTAATACTTTATTTTATGTCTGTCAGATTCATGCTATGTCTTGATGGAACAAGTTGATTCAGCTACTTATCAACAAGCTGTACTGGTGTTCTGTTCTAATAATCTTGTTTATAATGATATGTCATCTAAAGTACTCCAGTTTAAATGTCACATTTATTTTAAGGCACTTTCAGTTCAGTGTATCTGGGCGAGGCTCAAATGAGTGATGGCAGAAGAGAAAAATTTGCGCTGAAGCATTTAATCCCAACAAGCCACCCGGTGCGGATTGCTGCAGAGCTTCAGTGTTTAACTGTTGCTGGGTGAGGGCTGCTTATTGCTATCATGTCTTTTTTGTCAGTAAGCTTGATTCTGAAAGTTAATATGTATATTTTGTCCTTACAGCGGTGAAGAAAATGTAATGGGAGTTACCTACTGCTTTAGAAAGGACCATCATGTGGTAATTGTCATGCCTTATGTGGAGCACAACACCTTTGTTGTAAGTAAAATATCTTATTGGTTTGTATTTTACATTAACCAATTAAGTAAAGAATTTGATGTAGGTATCAATTTTCTGCAGGACATTGTCAACACAATGACTTTTGAGGAGGTCCGACAGTACATCTATCATTTACTTAAAGCTTTGAAACACATACATAAATTTGGTATTATCCACCGTGACATCAAGCCCACCAACTTTCTGTACAACAGGCAGGAGAAAAAGTAAGTACCCCATACCATGTGAAACATTTTGTTTGTTAACATCTAAGACACTACTGATGATATATTCAAGATTTTGCATTCTTTCTGTTTGTGAAACAGAAATTAATATTTTATGGAATACTATCCTATCATGTGTTTTAAATAATTCTAAAGCATTAGAATTTGACCCTTGTATTGGTCTTTAACATGGCATTTACTGTACCTCAGCATAACTGACTAAAGCTGAATAAATAAAAGGGGCATATACTGCAGATCATTTAAACAAGAGGGCTCCCTGGAATAGTATAATTTCAGCCCCTCTCTCTACTTATTCTGAGCTGGGTAAAGAGGTGAAATGCCAGCACTGACTATCCCAGATCACCAACCTAACACTGTTAAACCTGAGATCTACAAGGAATTAATTAAACACAAACGTAAATAGGTGTGTTTTTAATCTACTTTTAAAAGTTGATGGTGATTCAAACTCACAAACAGTAACTTGAAGAATATTCCTGTTAAGGAGCCTTGTGGGAGAACGTTCTTCCACCAGCAGTAATTTTATTAATTCTAGAACCCCCCCCCCCCCCCCCCCGCGACCCCCCGCGACTCCCCCCCCCCCCCCCGCGACCCTAATAGAGGATAAAGCGGAAGATAATGGATGGATATATATATACAGTATTAGCGTATATATTATGAGTGTCAACGTTGTATGTATGATATTGCATAAATTGAATTGTTTTGTGTTTTTGCAGGTATGCGTTGGTGGATTTCGGCCTGGCTCAGGGCACTCATGACACTAAGATCGAGCTTTTAAAGGTGGTCAAATCTAAAGCTCAAAAAGGTGGTGGGTCTGCAGAAAAATGTGACCAAGCACCAGGGAAACTAGCATTAGTTCCCTTACCACCCAACAGCAGGAGTTGTGCATCTCACACATCCACAAGAGCACTGGTTAAAAGACCCTGTCCACAGTCACGCACAAAACACAGCAAGGTTTCAACACACTCTCTTGGGCCTAACAGGATTGGTGTATTAGAACAATGGTCTTTATTCATCAGAGTTTTTATTATATGTAAATATAAAAAAAAAATACTTTATTAAAAATGAGCTTTTTTTTTTGTTTGTTTGTTTTTTTACTTATGCAGGTTACTTTGTATACTAATTTATTGAATTTATATAAAATTTATGTACAACCATTAGTGAATTTTCCTCTATTACATGCAACCCTGGGAAGTCAGGCTACCACACAAACATGTTTTATCAAATTCAAGACCGTAAAAAGTATAAGGATGTTATAATGTCTAATTTTAGGTTGCTGCTTTAATATACCATAGTATTGATTTAATTTATTATTGCAAAAAATAATTATTTTGCTTGTGTATACAATAGGTTTGTTGATGAATAAGGACTGTTGTGTGTGTGGTACTCTAAATTTCAACTCCCTTTCTCTTCTTTTGTGTCGGTGCATTTTTTTTCTTTTCTCCTTCTCTCTTCTATCTACCTGTCTACCCTAACCCTATCTTGTTTGTCAGGAGCTGATGGGACTTTGTAAGACGTTTCGTTCTGTGTTTGGTGAGAGAAACCTCAACAGCATAAATGCTGCTAAGAATCCCACAGATAAAACTGAGGTTGGGATCTTCACCTTGCTCTTAATCCAAAGGAAATGCTGTTTGACATGCTGCAATTTACCATTGAACTCTGCTTTTAGGGACATCTGGTTAAACCTGCAAAAATGGATGATGTTATTATGCGCAAAGTTGCACCAGCTAAACGTCGGCATTTCCCTGTAAAAACACCAATGACTGCTCAGAAACTGAAAGTAGCACCTCTTAATCCCACGCTCACCTGTGACTGCTATATGACTGATCGCATCTGTAACATTTGTCTCTCTAGGTAAAACGCTTTTTGTTTTTAGAAGCCGTAATATAAATACTTCTCAAACATTTTTATTTTGTTATTTTTTTAATTATATTTAATAATTGACACTGTTTTGTCTTTTTTTTTTTTGGTTTGTTTAAAAAGTTTATTTTACTTTATTTTATAAATAATGTAATAAATATTCAAAATTTTTTTTTGCTCTTTAGGAAACAGCAGGTGGCTCCAAGAGCAGGCACACCTGGATTCCGTGCCCCTGAAGTTCTGACCAAATGCCCCAATCAAGGAACAGGTCAGGAGGCATTGATGTTGATGTGCTATTAATGATAATTTTGTAATACAGCGGTGGTACTTGGTTTCAGTTATTGTAGTAAGTACTTTGGTTTATAGTTATAGGGGTGAATATTGTTATTAAACAGTATTATTTGTAGTCAATTTGTTGTCAAATTAAACTTTAAGATTAAAAATTAAAAGTTTTTCATTCTCTGATATTGCTCATTGCGGGAGAATGATTGAATGACATTACAGGAGAATAACTGAACTAATGCTTTTGCATTTTAATGCAGAATATTTTTAAAAAATCTGGTAGATAAATTATTTCAGCATCAAATAAGTACCGTATTATAAGGTGCAGTCTGAATTACGGGGTCTATTTCTGTATTTGACCCACATATAAGGCGCACCGTACTATAAGGCGCAGTCTCAATTACGGACTCTATTTCTGTACTGTCCTTATTCTGTACGGCACCATATTATAAGGCACTTGCTAAAACATACGATCTACAAGAGAAGTAAAGGATGCAAAACGGTGATTTATAATTGAAGTTTATTCTACTACTTGACAAAACATAATTTTTAATCACTTTTCTCTCACAAATCCATTAAAGTCCTCATCTTCTGTGTCTGAATTAAAATGCTGCGCAATTTCACTATCGAGCACTCCGGGTTCCCCCTCATCAATGTCTGAGTCAGTCTCGTCGCCAGGCGATTGCTCAGCAATGATGCTGGCTTTCGCGAAAGCTCAGACAACAGTTACAGCAGAAACCTTAGCCCAGGCATCCACAATCCATTCACAGACGGTGGCGTAACTCGCCCGCCGTTGCCTCCCGAGTTTTAGTAAACGTGTGTTCGCCGTCTATCATCCTTCGCTCCCATGCCGCCCGCAACTTTACTTTAAACGCCCTGTTTACACCAATGTCCAGCGGTTGGAGTTCTTTATTTAATCCTCCCGGAATGAGGGCAAGCTCCGAATTAATTTTCTTCACTCGGCTTTTCTGTGAGATGAGCGCACATGGAGTCACAGATCAGCAGGGACGGTGATGTTTGGAAAAAACCACCCGGTCGCACAACAATACTTTTATAGATTTTGGAACTCAGTACACGAATAAGGCGCACCGGATTATAAGCATGTCCAATTTCTTTTAGGTGCGCCTTATAGTCCGAAAAATACGGTAACCATTTTCCATTCACCTCAGCTGATGTGTCCATTTGTAGAGCTGACTGTGTAGAGATGTGATTTTCCTGTTCAGGAGGCTATATACTTTTATTATACTTATATTATACTTATTATACTTAAAAATGGCAATAATAAAAGCCAGTTCATCTAGTGCCACCAATCATGCCACAATTAAAATCACTAAGCTCACATTTTCTCTCGTTCTTGTGAAATTTATTTTAGGTTATCAGCTGTTAGTTCAAGCCCTCATCCAATCCAGGCTTGATTATTGTGATGCATTGCTTGCCGGTCTCCCAGCTTCCACAATCAGGAAGCTAATTCAACTAATTCAGAACTCTGCTGCCCGACTTGTATTTAACCAGCCCAAGCAAACTCCACTACTCATTTCTCTCCATTGGCTCCCTGTAGCTGCTCGAATTCAGAACAAGTCACTGATTCTGGACCATTTCTGGATCTTATGGGTGATGTACCTGTTGGTATCCCCCTCTTACCTTCACTCTATCTTTTCAAAATACACTCCAGCTCGTTCACCTTGCTCTAGTGATGATTGTGGCCTGGTGATTCCACCTCACCGATGAGCTAATTCTCACTCTATGGCTTTCATCAGTGTAAAATGGTGGAACAATCTTCCCAACTCTTTCCATCAGGCAGAGTCAATTGGCATTTTTAAGAAACTACTGCAGATGCATCTTTTTAACAAACACCTTTTGTGTAAAAAAAAAAAAAAAAAAAAAAAAAAAAAAAAAAAAAAAAGAGGGGAGTGCAGGAGCAGATAACGATCAGATTTGATAATTCTACAGTGTAGCTGGTTTTCTCTATAACTACTGACTTGTGGTGATCTTGGTCAGTCACCTTGGATAAAAGCATCTGCTAAATGACTAAATGTAAATGTAGGTTTCTGATTACATTATATGAAAACATACATTGCACTGTTAATTTCTTATTCATTTAAATATCTTGAATAACTGGTACCTAATAAAGTGCTCGATAAGAGAATGTTTTAAATGTGGTTTGTGCAGTAATGGGTGATGTACCTGTTGGTATCACTTTCATTGAGATTAGTATGTAGTCAGCATAGAATTTCTCTTCTTTTTTTGTAGCAATTGATGTGTGGTCTGCTGGGGTTATCCTGCTCTCACTTCTAAGTGGCAGATATCCATTTTTCAAAGCTAATGATGACCTGATGGCCCTAACCCAGATCATGACCATCCGTGGCTCCATGGAAACAATACAGGCAGCCAAGAAGTTTGGTATGTGTTTTTGTTTAATACGGCTGATTTTCATGTAATTTTATTCATCAAAATTCAGACATAAAAAGTAATACAAAGTGTTGCAGTAACTTAATACAAGTAGCTACTTTTTGGCTACCTGTTGTTTCCAAACTTTAATTTTGCTGGTGTAGTCTGAATGATTGTGTGGCTACCTGCAATTATTTGTTCCCAGTTATATATGAATCATGTAGTTGCCCGCTACAGTTTCTTTAGATGGATGAGCTTTACAACAAATTCAAACCCTTTTTTTATAGGATGTTTATGGAAAAGTGCCTTTTAGGAACCATATTTCTGGCGCAAGTGTTAGTATGAAAGTTCAATAACGCAATAAGGCATGAGAGGGTGTGCATTATTGTGAATACATCACATGAAAGTGGTGTTATTGGGCACATCATAAAGCGTGATTAATTCACAATAATGCACAACCTCGAGTGCCTTACTGCGTTTATTAAATGGTTAAAAACACACTATTAAAAAAATAAGGTTAATTCATAAATGCGTTTATAAAAATCAAAATTGTTGATAAAATGGTCTTCCTAGACATTATCTAGTATGGTTTTTAAAGTAAACATTGATCGCTGAGTAATGGAATTCCTTTATTAATGAATTTATTAAATACAGGCATAGCACTCATAAGTAATTGTCATGCTGTTTATGGCTCAGCCAATTTATACAAGTCACAATTAAATCACAAAATTGACTTCATGACTTTGGACTATCTGGTCAATGGCAAATGGGTATAAATCCTACAAGGTTTTTGATGACTAAATGTGTTTTAAGCCCAGTTGGAGTCCTGCCAATTACCCTAGCCAGAGTTTATTGTTGCTTCAGTTGTATAATCTTATTGATTAAGATGAATGTGCTCAGCCAATCTATCGCTGGGCACACACTCACACACACAGACATGTACACAAACTCTATATGGGGCAATTTGGAGAATTCAATTGACTTGATCCATGTTTTTGGACTGTGGGAGGAAACCCACACGGACACAGGGAGAACATGGAAACTCCACCGAGATTTGAATTCAAACCGGGAATCCCTAGCGCAGAGAGGCGAACGTGCTAACCACTGAGCCACCGTGCCGCACTCGAAGTCTGGTCATGATGCTTAATTACCTTATTCTTGAGTTCACTTCACTGGCAGTCTGCAGCTTTTGCAGCTTTCTTTGTACTACACACTGATGAACAAATGCAAACTTATTAATCTTTGTAGCGCATTCCTTATCACTTCTCCTATGATATTAAACAGACATAGTGAGCAGTTACATCCTCGTCATTGCTGTCTTTTATAACATTGAACTTTTGGCTGAACTTTTTTGAAATTTGTCTTTCCTGACAGCTGCATGATGCTGATTTATACACCCAGGTGTGTATTCATAATAACATGTCAGGGTGGCAGGTAAACTAAGACGTGTTTAGACCTCAATAAATAAGGGGAAAAACGCCTATTGACCTCTCCACATAACAAACAGAAATAGTATCTTGACAAAATTATTCTGTAGATTTGTTTTCTATTTTTCTTAGACCTAAACAAAATTTGACAGAAAATAATTATTTATTTATTATTCCACACACAGTGGCGCTATTCCCACACTTCTTGTTAACGTTCTTGGATTAGTAATGAATATTGTGTGTGGATGAGTTCAGGCATACTGAAAAAAATGAATGTTCTTTTTCACAAATATATATATATAATTAAATTGAGTTATTTGTGGGGATCTCTCTCCATCCATCTATTTTTATCTTTCCATCTATAAACAGGTAAGGCTGTGGTATGCAGCAGAGAGCTTCCTCGCTTTGACCTGAGGACCTTGTGTGAGATTCTGAGAGGTGTGCGGCCCTGTGGGAATAATTCACTACTGCTGGAATTTCAGGGTTCATGCGATCCTGTGGAAGTCAAACCTGAGAAAACAAGCAGCTTGGAGAATGCCAAATCTTCCAGACCTGCAGAATCATATAGCATGGAATGGAAGGATGTTCCTGATGAGATTTTTGATCTCTTGGATAAACTTCTGGACTTGAACCCAGCAACAAGGATTAGTGCAGCTGTTGCTCTGCAGCATCCCATTTTCAAAGATATCAGCCCTTAAAGGATACTGAAGCATGTCCCATTTGTGAGTTCCTCATACTTTACAACAAATCAGTGACGTGCCAGTTGTATAGCTTGATATTGCCCATTCACCTAAAGGTATTATTATGAAAGACTTCAGATCAATACTCTTGCATTAGCGGATATTAAAAGCATGTGACCTAACATCTAAACAAGGTTTCATTCTGTTTAGTTTAGATCTAAGAACTAGATTCAGTTTCTATAAAATATGTGACAATGCTGTTATTATATTGTGTAGTATAGAATGTATTAATTCATATTTTGTAATTTTATTTTTACAATTTTTGGAGCATTTCTGTTCAATAAATGTTAATGGAGCAACACCTCGAGATTTTATCATTTTAAGAATCCTTTAAGATTTTATTACCATATGTGTAGCTTTTTCAAAAGATGTATAGACAAATTACAAGAAGGTAATTTGTTAAAACTGAGGTAATGTGATTTGTATTGAATTAAAAACAAATTAAAAGCACTGAGCCTGAGAAGGGGATTTGAGCCATCTGTATTTACAAATCTCACTTTAGTCCTGAAAAAACAATTTCAAGGTGCAGAAACAAATATATGGGCCAATTAATTTAGATAATTTTTAGTTACAGGCTGAAAATTTTACTTAAAATATTATACGTGTTGTGACCAGTTTTTGAACATGATAAATGTTTATTAGAGTGTTGTTCTAACAATCTGAAGGATGTAGATTCAAATCCCAAGTCTACTGAAGTTCCCATTGTGTAGTAACCACCCTAATTGCTGCAGGGATACTGTGGCTATCCCTGTGATCGCTTTGGATAAAAACTTCTGCTAAATGACCAAATGTATAAGAAACTACAATGCTGCATCCCATTATGAATTGAGAAAAGAAACAATTTTTCTGTATTTTTTTTGCACACAACTTCTCACAAACTTTGTATTATACAGTATATTTATAAAATATATAAATAGTGAGTTTCTACCAAGAATGCTTTTGTCCTATTAAGCACATTTAATTTATAAAAGTAGTTTACTTGTTAATAATTTACAATGACCTGTTTGTAAGCTTGTGTGCATTCCAGTTTTTCTGTTAAAATGAACAGACACAAATAGAAAACTGTTAAAAGCTGATAACAGAGGGATTAATTACCTGTCTTGATGGATGCTTAACCGGGTCAAGAGGCTTTAAAATGAAGTTGGATAGCATTTAAACAACACAATGTTAAATTTGTTGCACAAAAATGTGAAATTACTTTTTTGTGAAAGGGTAATAAAGGTTTTTATATTCATTTGTACTTATTCAAAGATGAAGGTGTTAGACATATAGGTCAGTTTAGTCAATTTCTTACATTTACATTTAGCAGACGTGTTTAAACAAAGCAACTTACAAATGAGAACAAAACAATTCAATTTCTTAGGAAGGAATTTTATTTAAAGGGAAAAAGCTCAAGAGGAATGAAGATCAAAGCACAGGCTGTTGACAAAATAGCTATTTTAATCCAGTCTATTCAAATCAAATTTATTTACAAGGTGCTTTTAACAACACTTAAGCAGCTTAACCCCTTGTTGAGTTACCATCGACTGAGAATCCAGACTCAAACTCCAAAAGAAACTGAAAAAATATTGTAGTCATTAAAAAACAGTAAACTAATAAACATTATCTGGCATTAAAACTGAAATACAATTTTTTGTTTACTTTTCACATTACAGACATAGATTTTATTACTCTTTTATTGGAAAATAATTTTTACAGAATCAATTTAGGTTGAGGACAACACAATGGGGATCCAGAAGTTTCTATGGGTTCTCTGGTTTCCTCCCACAGTCCAAAAACATGGATTTGAACATGAATTGGCTGCTCTAAATGGACCCATATAGTGTGTCTGTGTGAGTGAGGGTGCACCCAGTGACAGATGTGTACTCTCCAGGGTGTACCTGACCAGCACCTGCAACCCTAGCAGAGGATTAAGTGGAAGATAATAGCCATAGTAGCTAACATGTTGAAAACCTAAACCTACTGGTGACAGTATAACTGACTAAAATCACTCTGTATCTCATAGCTTTAAAAAGATTAAATTGTTATTTCCTCATACCCAACTGGGAGAAAATTTGAATCTGAACTCATTAGACCAACAGTAAAGTAAAATAAGTAGTCGTAAACAGCTTGTTAATGATGCAGTTGCAGAACACTAGGACATTAGTAAACATTCTCTACAAATAATTCCATAGTCCAGTCATGATTTCACTCTTGAAATGTAAATCACATCAAATTTATGAATTACTTGTTCTAGAAAAAGATATATTACAGCAGTCAAACATGTAAAACCAGGATTACGAGGAACCTGGAAATAATGAGTGCTGAAGTTTTATAGATACAAATCTACCCATTTGCAAGTGCTGATCAGAAATTACTTTGTTGTCACTAAATTGCATTTTGGCCAGAATGTGGTGGTGATGTTGCACAATACTGAGACATTTAACAATGTAAAGAGTCGGTGTTTAAAAAAAAAAATATTCATCAAAGCTGAAAAGAAGTACCTGAGTAATGCATGATCTCAAATGGAGCACATTACTACAGTGGTGTTTCTGCCTGGTTTGACAGATGAGAGGATTGTTTAGTGACACTACAACAGGAAATAATTTTTCCTGTTGTCCAGTACAGTTCTAATTTTGAACTGTACTGTACTACTACTGTACTGGTTTGGTGGTAAAGCTACTGGATAGGCTTTAATTCTCATGGAGCTCATGGAGTAAATAACGCAATTTTATCCACAAATTTGTTTTTTGCAGGCAGGTCAGGTACTGATCAAAAGTTCTTTAATACACTTTCAATTAAGGACTGAGACAGCTAAAATTAAGACCACAAAACTGGCCACTTGTATGCCCAACTGTATTTACGTCCTTCCTTTTGCTTCTGCAATCTCTTCGATTCTTACCAAGACACTTTTTATCAGGTCAAAAGTATGTAGAGCCGAATGCAGCACCTGTACAAGAGCAAAGAACAGATTATGGTGCATTGTGTTAAAAGGCATGGAGAAGGCTTTTTGAAGTTGTACATTTTGAAGTAAATTCATTAATTATGTATACATAAATAATTACAATATTAATATTAATAAATTATAAATATTAATAAAATGTGGGTGGCACGGTGGCTTAGTGGTTAGCATGTTCGCCTCTCAGCTCTAAGGATTCCTGGTTCGAATCCCAATCTAAAAAAAATCAAAGAGTTCCCATGTTCTCCCCATGTCCGTGTGGGTTTCCTCCGGGTTCTCTGGTTTCCTCCCACAGTCCAAAAACATGGATCAAGTCAATTGAATTCTCCAAATTGCCCCATATAGTGTGTGTGTTACACACGTGGACAAAATTGTTGGTACCCCTTGGTTAATGACAGAAAAACCCACAATGGTAACAGAAATAACTTTAATCTGATAAAAGTAATAATAATAAAAATTCTATGAAAATGTACAAATGAAAGTCAGACATTGATTTTCATCCATGCTTTAACAGAATTATTTAAAAAAATAAACTCATGAAACAGGCCTGGACAGAAATGATGGTACCCCTGAAAATAATGTGACCAAATGGACATGTTAAATCAAGGTGTGTTCACTAATTAGTATCACAGGTGTCTACAATATTGTAATCAGTCAGTGGGCCTATATATAGGGCTACAGGTAGTCACTGTGCTGTTTGGTGACAAGGTGTGTACCACACTCAACATGAACCAGAGGAAGCAAAGAAAAGAGTTGTCTCAGGACATTAGAAAGAAAATAATAGACAAGCATGTTAAAGGTAAAGGTTATAAGACCATCTCCAAGCAACTTGATGTTCCTGTGACTACAGTTGTACATGTGATTCAGAAATTTAAGATTCATGGGACTGTAGCCAACCTCCCTGGACGTGGACGCAGGAGGAAAATTTATGACAAATCAAAGAGATGGATAACACGAATGGTAACAAAAGAGTCAAGAAAAACATCTAAAGAGATTCAAGGTGAACTTCAAGCTCAAGGAACATCAGTCTCAGATCGAACTATCCGTCGATGTTTGAGCCAAAGTGGACTTCATGGGAGACGACCAAGGAGGACACCATTGTTGAAAACAAAACATAAAAAAGCCAGACTGGAATTTGCCAAACTTCATGTTGACAAGCCACAAAGCTTCTGGGAGAATGTCCTATGGACAGATGAGACAAAAATGGAACTTTTTGGCAAGGCACATCAGCTCTATGTTCACAGACGGAAAAATGAAGCACATCAAGAAAAGAACACTGTCCCTACTGTGAAACATGGAGGAGGCTCTGTTATGTTCTGGGGCTGCTTTGCTGCATCTGGCACAGGGTGTCTTGAATCTGTGCAGGGTATAATGAAATCTCAAGACTATCAAGGGATTCTAGAGAGAAATGTGCTACCCAGTGTCAGAAAGCTTGGTCTCAGTCATGGGTCTTACAACAGGATAATGACCCAAAACGCACATCTAAAAAAACTCAAGAATGGCTAAGAGGAAAACACTGGACTATTCTGAAGTGGCCTTCTATGAGCCCTGACCTAAATCCTATTGAGCATCTTTGGAAGGAGCTGAAACATGCCGTCTGGAAAAGGCACCCTTCAAACCTGAGACAACTGGAGCAATTTGCACATGAAGAGTGGGCCAAAATACCTGCTGAGAGGTGCAGAAGTCTCACTGACAGATACAGGAATCGTTTGCTTGCAGTGATTGCCTCAAAAGGTTGTGCAACAAAATATTAAGTTAAGGGTACCATCATTTCTGTCCAGGCCTGTTTCATGAGTTTATTTTAAAAAAATAATTCTGTTAAAGCATGGTTGAAAAGCAATGTCTGACTTTCATTTGTACATTTTCATAGAATTTTTATTTATTATTACTTTTATCAGATTAAAGTTATTTCTGTTACCATTGTGGGTTTTTCTGTCATTAACCAAGGGGTACCAACAATTTTGTCCACGTGTGTATGTGCGTGTCTGTGTGAGTAAGTGTGTACCCAGTGATAGAGTGGCATCCTGTCCTGGGTGTATCTGACCTTCTCCCCTGGATGGGCATGGGGCATGGGGGAACCCCCCCCCCGCGACCCTAGTAGAAGATAAAGCGGAAGATAATGGATGGATGGACGGATGTGGGCGGCCAGTTCGAATCCCAATCTAGGTAGAGTTTTCATTTTCTTCCCGTGTCCGCGTGGATTTCCTCCCACAGTCCAAAAACATGGATCAAGGTCAATTGATTTCTCCAAATTAACCCATATAGAGGGTGTTTGTGTCTGTGTGTCTGTGTGAGTGTGTGCCCAGCAATAGATTGGGTATCTGCCCAGTGCCCGAAACGTTCTCCCCCTAGATTGGCATAGGGAACCCCCCCCCCCCCCCACAACCCTAGTGTGCCCATTTAATAACTGAAAATATATTTCCTGCTGAATACATATTTCTGCTATTTATCTATTTATCTCTTCAATTAGGGTGTAATAATGCAATGTGTCATAATGGCCAACTATAACAGCACTAAATCTGGTAAATATCTCAATCTGACTAAAGGTTATAAACCAGTTTCTCTGCAGATATATCAATCTACTTTGATATAATCTCAAAAAACAGACAGGACAATATAATAGACACCATTTTTCTTTGTAAGAAATAACTGAATCTTTTATCATGCTATTTTTCTTGAATTGGTAGCAAGTAACAGGAGCTGTATTATGAAATGACATGTTTAACCAGTTTAAACGGAGAACAGTGAAACGCTGCTTCACATTCATGCCTTTGGCAGTGGAAACAAAGGATGAAGCTAAATGAGGTAAATGCATCCAAAGTTCTTCAGATCCACACTAATTATTTATGGTTCTGGTAAATACAGTGCCTCCAAGTAGTATTCAACCCCCTGCAAATTTTGCAGGTTTACACATTTAGAGTTAACTTGGCCTTGTCACATTTGGACTGTAGATCAGCCTGGACATGTGAAATGCACTGCAGCAAAAAAGAATGTTATTTCTTTGTTTATTATTTTTTACAATTGTGAAAATCAAATAAGAGGGTCAATTTTTATTCAACCCCTCAAACCACCAGAAATTTGTTTGTTCCCTCAAGTATTAAGAGGTAATAAAGAGGCATAAGAGACATAAAAAACAATGAGCTTTACATGCTTGGATTAATTATTGTTTTTTTTCCCCCACCTTTTCAGATTATAAAAGCCCCTCGCCAAACTTGTGAACAGCACTCACACATGGAAAGACTAAGAAGCATTCCAAGGCCATCAGAGACCAAATCAAGGAAAGTCACAAGGCTGACATAGGGTACAATACCCTTTCCAAGGAGTTGGGCCTACCTGTCTCCATAGTTGGGAGCATCATCTGGAAGTGGAGGGCTTATGAAAATACTGTAAACCTTTGATGCCCAGGACAGCCTTTTAAAGTTTCTTTCCATGCCGAAGCTAGGCTTGTCCGAACGGTCTGAGCTGACCCAAGGACAACAAGGAAGGAGCTCCAGGAAGATCTCATGTCGGTGGGGACATTGGTTTCAATCAATACCATAAGTAATGCACTCCATGCAGGCAATGGTAAGGTACCTTTACTTTCAAAGCGTCATGTCAAGGCTCTTCTACAGTTTGTTCATGATCACTTGGAGGACTCTGAGGCAGACTGGTTCAAGGCTCTCTACCACACCCACACCCAGGATATTTGGCAACAGGATGGCACTGCACATGACCTCAAGAATACCATCCCTACAGTCAAGCATGGTGGTGCCAGCATCATGCTGTGGGGCAGCTTCTGAGCCTGGCCATCTGGTCCTCATCCACGGGAAGATGGATAGCACAGTCTACCTGGAGATTTTGGTCAAGAACCTCCGCTCCTCCATCAAGGATCTTAAGATGGGTCACCCCACAGCATGATGCTGGCATCATCATACTTGACTGTAGGGATGGTATTCTTGTGGTCATGTACAGTGCCATCATGTCCCCAAATGTCCCGGGTGTGGGTGTGGTCTCAGCCAAGGGGTCTGGCCATCTTGTTCTCATCCACAGGAAGATGGATAGCACAGTAGCCTAGTCAGTCTCATGTCCTCAACCCAATTGAAAACTTGTGGATTAGCTCATAATCAAAGTCCACATGAGATGCCCAAAGAACATAGACAACTTGGAGAAGATCTGCATGGAGGAGTGGGCCAAGATTACACAAGAGACCGGTGCTGGCCTGTTTAGATCTTAGAAAAAACAATTATTAGCTGTAATTGCAAACAAGGACTGTTACAAAAAATATTAAATCTAGGGGTTGAATAATAATTGACCATAATTTTTCAGTTTAAAATGTATTATATATATATATATATATATATATATATATATATATATATATATAATACATTTTAAACAGAAATATTATATATATATTATATATATTTATTTATTTATATATAAATATATATATATATATATATATATATATATATATATATATATATATATATATATATATATATATATATATATATATATATATATATATATAGGCATCTGTTACTGCAGCTAATGTTAAAAGTTTGAAGGCTCCAATTTGCCAAATCTGCAGGGGCTTGAATACTACTTGGAGGCACTGTACTCAACTTACAAGTTTAGGTGGCATGACTTGGTGGTTTGATTTTGGTTCGTAAAGTATTTTTTAATTACCTACAGAGTTTGAAAAGTATTGCCCCGTGAAGCCTGTAGTTAGCGCTCATAACTAGAACTAAAAATGGAAGCACAAACTTAAACCATAATGTTAGCAATACACTTCAGACACGCTGCCAACATGTCTTCCTAATCAGTCCATATATTTAACAATCTATAAGTATATATGGAGAAATAAATATACATACTTTATGTTTATTGTTGTGTTGCGGTTGAGCTGGGGGTAGGAAGAAGAGTCGGAGCCGATGAGCTCATCGTCTTCCTGATCAGCGCATTTGCTACATCTCTCCTCCCCACCCCCAGTGCCACCACATTCATCTAAATTAAGTTAATCCTGTCACTTCAAAGCAGACACAGAATAAAGAATTTGCAATGGAATTGGTTCAGTACAGCAAATAATGACCTGTAGTTGCATTTCTGGAGTCATGTTTGGTAACGTCTCATTGCCGACATTAACTGTGCATATTGCTGTGTCCAAACCTGCAGAAATAAATGGCAAAACATTATGAAATACAAAAAAAGAACAAAAATATTTCTCTGATATTATCGTAGTACAAACATGAGACACAAGTGTCCAGTAGTCCATGAAGAAGTGAAATCCTGTGCATAAATAACTACCATCATATCCCAAGATTTTAGCTGGAAATTGTCTTGGAATATTCATACTTAATCTTCCTACAAATTTAAACAGGAATGTTTTGTAAGAAAACAAAATTCAGTTTAAATAATCTACTGACAATTAACGTTGCTTCATTGACAACCTAGGAAAAATAAACAAATGACAAACATAAAAGATAAAACAAAAACAGTAAAAAAAAAAAAAAAAAAAGAAAAAGAAAAGAAAAAGGAAAGAAAAAGATTTTTTTGGATTAATGTAGATTTGTGCAATCTAATGTGGTGTAGTAATATCGCACATTATAAGGAAATCAAATTTAGAAGGATTTGTTGACATTAATAAATAATATATTTGATGTTTACTCTAGAGATCAATATTCTTTTCTTGTATAAATACAACAGGAATCTTATGTTCATGTGTCATCACAAATATATAAATAAAAAATAACTAATTGACTAATTTCTGTGTAGTTTTTCATTATAAAACAGGTATTTCCGGTCCTTCAATCTGATTGGCTGTGTCATTTGTCCAGCCGTCATATTATTGACAATAATAAACACCTCTTAGCGCTTCACATTCATATCAATGTGTGAAATGTGCAAAAGTGGTAGAAAATTATTTTATATCATGTACCATTAATGGAGATACAGATTTATACAAATACTTGTATGGAGTAGATTACAATACAAAAACAATCTTGTTTTTCATAAAAATGTTTTTATATTTGATTTATAAAAGTAATAAGGCATTCTTGGTTGTGCATTACTGTGAATAAAGTCACAGTAAAGAGGTGGAACGACACTCAGCCATAAGTTGCATCTCTTTCCTGTGAATCATTTACAATAAGGCATGCCCTCTCCTGTTTCATTGTTTTATTGTGACACTTTTTTTCCTTTTATTTACAAAAGCTTAATGTAGATAGGGTTTTAAATGACTGACATACACAATCAGTTAATATGTTATAACTAGTAATAAAAAAATAAGGAATTGCTCAATAATTTAAATAATCATAAGTACTAGCAGCAGAACATATCCAGAGAGTCTGAAGTCCTACCTGTCGAAATCTGCTTCCTTTCTTTTGTGTTTTTCAGCTCAGCCTCATAATGTGCTCTGGACATGTTTAACCCAGTGTGCAGTGGCTTTAGGTAGTTTTCCTCAATTTTGTACAGTTCACTCCATATTCCTGTCTGAAAGAAAAAGGCAGTGGGTTTTAATTCTTGGTTAATCCTCCATTATTCAGAAAGTCACGCATATCTCAGATTTTTCCTTTACAGAAAAATAATGAACTAATGAATAACCAGATGTAAAATACACTAAATTAGGAGTAGGCATAGAGAGCTTGGAAGGCATAGAGAGCTAAATCTTGGCATTCTACTACACAAGACCTAGTAAAAGCTGAAATGCAGCCTTAGCCTATACATTGAAAAAAATTTATCACACCGCATTGTTCTGTTCTTTATCTCTGATCAGCAGGTAACGCAGCAAGTTAAGAGACTCCATGATCCTGCATGAGGAGAATATTATTAATACATAAACAACACTACTTCAATTTTAGCTATTGCACACAAAATATATTCCAATGGAAACTTTTTATTCAGAAGTCAGTGAAAATAATTAAGAGCAGTAACAAAACAGAAATGCTAATTGAAATGGATTTTTTTGTCAAAGATAACATTCAACAGAACACAAAATATTTAAGTTTCACAAGAAGCTGACACACACAGAGAGAGAGAGCGAGAGAGAGCGAGAGTGAGAGAGGCAATTTAGTGTTATCAATTTACCTAAAGGTTTATATTACAGACAAAAAGAGAATCCCTCTAAGATGACTATGTTTGGAGAATATGCCAAAGGTATGGTAATTACAACTAACACAAAGATAATAAAAATCTAATACATAAACAAAAGCAAACAAGTATAGGATCTTGCAATATTAAATACATTTGGTAAATTCATACTTACATTTTAGACTTTATTTTATAGGCTATAAATTCAGGCTGTATTAACTACCTGTCTGTTTAAAATAAATTAACAAAAGTAAACCCAGCCTACAAATCGAACTGAACCATGGGTTCACTGGATTCTGGTCACTGTAACTGAACAGTTACTAATTTATTGTTTCGTTAGATATTTTTTTATGGTAAAAAATGTAATAGCCTTTATAAAAAAATAAATAAAAAAAACAACAATATTCTACAATGTTATTTTCTTTTAGTTATCACAAATGTATGTTTTACCTTTATGACTTTTCTATGCTGATTATATTTGCAATAAATGTTTTACACAGTTAATTAACATTCTTTGCCACATTTGTAACTATTTTTCTTAAGGCATTCTTTTTGACAATTAAATTTTGCAAGAATTATTACTATTTGCAAGCAGCATTCATTAAGATAAAACTATCATTTGTTCCTCAAAAATAGCATATTTAATTTTTTTTATAAAATATAAAAATACCTACATATCTTTTCAGAGTGGTCAGAACATATTTTTTTTTCAGTTGGTATATGGCATTTTGTCTAAAAATGCACTTGGCACAGCAAAACCAATAAGCGCAAAATTTGAATCACTTTCATATACTGAAATGTAATATATATATATATATTGGGTGCTTACCTGTCTAAATTGCAGAGCAGGTCAGTTTCTGGTCCCAGAGGAAGGCTCAGGACTTCCCGTAGCAATGGCATGAGATGTTTTCCCAAAAACCACTCATTCTCATGACCTTGCTAACAAAAAAAATTAAGAAAGTTTTGCTTTTAGGTTGGCATGTTCACCTCTTGGTGTTCTTGGTTCGAATCCCTGTGTCTGTCAATATGTGTGTCTGTGTGAATGTGAATGTGCTGTGGTGTGTCTGCACTAAATGGGTAAGGGGATCCCCCACAAGACACTAGTAGAGGATTAAGCTGAAGATAATACATGATTGAATTAATGAATTTTGCTCATAATTAAGATGGATTTAGAACTCACAGAACCACACAGATTTTTGGGGTAATTTGCAGGTTATTCTTATTTGCCCCGATTACTTCCAATCCATATCAGCTGGGTTTAGCGCCTGAACAAACACTTGCTGATAAAAGATAGGGTATTTTTCTCATTCCATAATTTCATTCATTCATTTCAACCACTTTTCTAATTTAGGGTTATAAATGGTATGGTGCTTATCATGGAAATAACCATTCAGATTTACTTTCAATGAGAAGTTTTTTGTAATGCAAGATGCAAACTGGTTTACTAAAATGTGATTTGTTCACTTAGTTGGGGGTTAAGCTGGTGATTAGAACATTAGATTA
This sequence comes from Corydoras sp. C115, assembly GCA_019802505.1. Lineage (NCBI taxonomy): Eukaryota > Metazoa > Chordata > Actinopteri > Siluriformes > Callichthyidae > Corydoras > Corydoras sp. C115. Next base: position 150,269 of record JAFMOC010000441.1, read on the forward strand.
GTCAGATTCTGTTTTTTTCATGCCAATCCAAGAGAGCCTCTTACTGAACTACCCTAACCTCGGGATATGCAAAGAAAGCATTATGCTTCTATGTTCATTTTGTAATTTCCGCCTGAGGATTAATAAAGTATTCTGATTGATACACATACACCAACTGGGTACTACAACTATATGCAATAGAAATACTTGTAGCTCATCTTGTCATCTTATTTCATTATCTTCCACTTAATCCAATGAATTCACACTTACTTTCTATATAGGGGCAATTTAGAGCAGTCAATTCACCTTGAATCCACGTTTTTGGCCTGTGAGAGTAAACCAGAGAGCCAGGAGAAAACCCATTTGGACATGGGGAGAACATGGAAACTCCCAGGTTGCAATTCAAACCTGGATCCCCAGTGCTGAGAAGCAAATGTGCTAACCACTAAGCCAATTTGCCGCCCACACTTGTACTTTATAAATTTTATTCTACAGTCATGGCCAAAAGTTTTGAGAATGACACAAATATTATTCATTATTCATGTAATTCATTACATTTATAATTAAACAGTGGACATATAACATGCTTTTAAAATGCAACACATTAACTAATAATTAACTAATACATTAATAATTTAACAACAATTCAGAATGACTTGGTGCCATTGAATCTAAACAAATATTTACCCCAGCAGCTCTAAAAATCATGCAGCTTACACAATGAAGCATCTAAAATATCTAATTTATTTATAGGCCTAATATTAGTAAGAATGACCAGTTAAACACTTATAACATTTAATTTATGTTATGTAAATATGATAAATTATGCATGATAAAGCTACTTTTTTTGTAAAGATGTGTGTGATCCCATGTTGGACAGTAATGAATATGATTTTTGCAGAATGAATACAAGACTCACACTACCTTTAACGCCAGGTCAATCTGGTTTCTGATGTTTTTGATGATGTAGCCTTCCATTCCTGCATGCTCACTTGTTTTCAGCATGCACCTAAAATATATCATCACATTATCAATAAGAAGCTTTGTCAAGCACAACCCATGGAATATCCACACACTTAAAAAATTATTTTGACCTGAAGAACTTGTACTTGGCCTCAGTGGTGAACTTGTTAATACTCAGCTGGAAAATAAAAAGTCCCTTCGTCCTCTGCAAAAAAAAAAAAAAAAAAAAATACATCAAGTAGCTATTCCACAAAGTTAATGGTAAAGTGAAACATATCTTTTAAATAAGCGAATATGAAATGTGTCTAGACATTTAGATTTTTAAACACATTTGCTTACCATATTCTGAACTGAACAGAGGGTCATAACTTTTACCAAGTGCTGAAAAAGAAAGTAGCAAACAAAAAAGGGGATTACTAACATATACACTACATATTTAATTTCAAGGAAAAATATAGAAAATTTGATTTTAACTTTAGCCATTTATATTCTTCCTAATAGTAAACTCATTATGCACTTTGATAATATTATGATAATAGTTGTCTCATTAAGGACACTATATTTATGGTCGTTTCCATCTTTGCTTTAAAAATTTACTTAAGGTTGTGTTTCTGAGATTGCTCTACGGTTTTGGCATATAAACTCCAGACAATGTTCAAATAATCAGGTCCACAAACTGTCTGGAGTCTGTCTTTTCCTTCTATGCACTGAGGATATGACAGGGAATTAGATGAATTACTATCTACTATATATTGTTTGGTTTGGGTGTAGGTTGGCACCCAGTAAGCAGACTAGACATGAAGCAAAAAATTACTCTATTAATATTACTTATAATTTGTTCTTTTACTGTTCCCTTAAATGTTTTTGTTGTTTAGTTGCCCAGATCTTTTACTTTAAGAAAATTTGTTTTAGCAATGTTACATAGAGGCATGACACCTATACCCCAACATATGGGGTGGTTCACCCGATTCACATCAACATTTCTATTCACAATAGGATAATGACCCTAAAAAGTTTTGTACCAAAGATTAAAGGCTGGTAAACATTTCCAAAAATATTACATTAAAAACTTAAGAAGCTGGTAAAGCTGATCTATATTGTATTATTACTGTACTGTGTTATTATTAGTATCTATTTATTGATCTATCCATATGTATTGATTCGATTTCTAATCCATATGTATTTGAGGTACAGCATAAACTAATGAATTGGCCTTTTTGTTCCAAACCTGTGTTGGGGAGAGGGAATTGTTGTTTGGATGTTTACATAATTTTGACCAAATAGTGTCCAGTGTGAGATGAAATACCTGTGGAACACTTAAAAAGGTTTTCAGATCCAGAAGGTCAACAGGCAGGCTGTTGTTCTCGACTCTCACTAGAGTTTTCTCATACAGCTCCTGTGTGGATCAAGTTATTAACTTTCAATGGGTGTAAATAAAACAAGTGAAGGTTTAAAAGAGTTAACACAGTATTTTTAAAGCAGAGGTTACTCTCCATAATTTGGGACACATTCAAATAAACTTACAAGAAAATTAACAATTTACTGAACAAGTTATTATTCAAATTATAGATCATCATTAAAATTATTATATACCCAAAATTTTCATTGTAATTTTTCATTTCTTTCATTCTACCCTTCTCTTACACACCTCAAACTGCAAACTGCAGAGAACAAACTGCAATCCCAGTTTAATCCATTAAAATTACATTTTATACACACCTACAACCACTTTAATATTATAATATTCTCCTAATTTTTCACAAACACCATTTTGAATTCATACCATTTTAATACTGATAGACATTTGCTTAAAATTTGAAAATGTATAAGTTTCGTCTGTTTTTACCCCCACCCATTTAGTCATATAAATTTTACCCATTCTACTCCCACCACTGTTCAAGAAGCAAATGAGCAAATGTGTTCTCACCAGTCCTTTTCGCAACCTGGCTTCCTCAGTTCTGTCACAGGCAAAAATGACTTTATTACAATACAGTAATAATTACAGTAATAGCATTTTGATAAAACAATTTACACCTTTGATAAAACAGCACACCTGCTGAGTAAGAGCTCAATATATTCCATGTTGCACTGAAGGATAAAAACTGGGCTAAAATTGAAATAAACATGATCAACAAACACAAAACTTAAATTATTTCTAGAACATATCCAAAGTATTGGCTTTTACCTTAGAACTGCAGGGAAAATGTCAATGGCTATGTGATTAACAAACAGTAAATGTGCCATGCTTGCTAAAGACTCGATTGGATATCGAACATCTTCCTCAAGAAACCCTGGCACTTCACGCTTCCGCAACAAATTGTGAAACAACAAATCTGGAAGTGACTCGCCAATACTGGACAGCATAATCTACACACAAAAAGTAAAAAGTGTTTTTAAAGAGAGACACAGATAACAATATTCTGGCACCTGCTGAAGGGCTTTGACACAAAGCATAAAAAACAACTGATTTATTATTTGTACCTGCTGTAATACCAAAGGAAATTGCATATGGTAATTTCTAATATTAAAAAATAAAAAGTGCCACAAGCTCCTCAATATTATGTTTCAACATTGTTACAAAAGTGTTTTATCTCAGTGCCAGTGTTCAAACTTGCAATGCAGATCTGTTTGTTTGGTTGTCAGAAGTGGTTGCAAGAAATGTAGATGAGATGATAAACTCTTTTACACCTAATGTGAATAATTGTCCTTAATAATAACTTAAAAATCTCATTATCTTACACTTAATCCTCTACTAGGGTCACAAGGGGTTTCAGGTGCTGAGATGATGCACGCTGGACAGAACTGCAATCTATCACTGGACACACACACACTGACTCACACAGACTAATTTAAATAAAATTATATCTTGAAATGAGAAAACCCAGAGGAAACCCATGCAGGCAAGGGAAACATTTCACCATGACTGGCATTCGAACCTGGATCCCCAGTTCTGAGAGGTGGACATGCTGTTCCACCACTGTGACTCCCATGACTTCAATATATTTCTTTATATATATATATATATATATATATATATATATATATATATATATATATATATATATATATATATATATTTCTTATATATATATATATATATATATATATATATATATATATATATATATATATATATATATATATATATATATATGTGTGTGTGCGTGTGTGTGTGTGTTTAGTAACAATGAAAGGTTTTTATTTACCAGGATCTCCGTGGCAAATTCTCTTAAAGGTGAAGTTTGTAATGTCTCAGCTTCGTATAGCTGCACCTCTAGGAGAGGCTTGCTTAAACTCTTCATACAGCTGCAAACAAAAGAAAACACTGTATATAAAAGACAACTTTTAAAAAAACTTGAATTTTTAAGGGTGGTTGGAAAAGAATGGAAAGGTGAAAATGTTTTTTTTACTCTCAAAATAAAGAGAGAAGAGTGAGAAAGGGAAGGTACAGAGCTGAAGAGAAAGAAGGAGCGAAAAAATTGAAATTAAGAAGGAAGAAAGTGGAGATAAGGAAGGAGGAAGGAAGCAAGAGGTGGAGAAAAAGAGGTATTAGGGAAGAGGACAGAAAAAGCTGGGGGGGGGATATCTTTGTACTTGTACATCATTGCAATTTAAAAAAAATCATATACTGAAGTAATTTTTTTTTGCTTTTAGAACATTAAGAACTTACAACTTCAAGATCTCCACTCGAAGCTCATCATCTCTACATTTTTCCTGTCGGATTATTAGGCCTTTTTTTATCTCCTCCACGAATGGCATGAGAAAGCGCAGCAGAGCCATGCAGCAGCGACACAGACCAAAGACATCATCTTCCTCCTGCTCTTTGCTATGAGGAACAGGAAGCTTAGCTACCTGACAAAGCACAGTTGAGAGAACGATGCCCAGTGATGATGCTTTCCTCTTTCCCATCTTCAACAGCACTGGAAATATATTCAAAAGAATGGCACATTTTTTAGCTGCAAAACTATTAGCTTAATTAATCAGGTAGAAATATTTTTGATGCAGGCAAGTGTCCAAAAAAAAAAAAAAAAAAAAAAAAAAAAAACACTTTTTCCCCATGCCTTACAGATCTGGTTTTAGGATCATAGCATACTTGATTGTGTTTTATCTTGGTACATATCACATCTATGTTATTTCTAAACTATAATATGGATATAGACACAACAAGCTTCTTTTTGCACAATATCATAAGAGGTAGAAGGTTAAAAAACACTTTGCAATTTTGTACTGAGAAACAGTGTCTAAAAATGCAATGAATATTATGTATATATTAGGATGGCACAATAAGTGGGAAAAAAAACACATCCTTCCTTTTAAAGACTAGACCCTTTGGTGGACACTTCTTTAATACTCAATCTAAATATCCTCATCTGTTAGCAATGAACTAATTTGTAAAACTAAATTAATGATTTCAGCGATGGATTGGCGCCCTGTCCTGGGTTATCTGCCCAGCGCCCGAGGCGTTCTCCCCTGGATGGGCATGGGGAACTCCCCCCTTAAGGAGGTTAAGGAGATTGGCTACACTGTAGTATTTCTACATTGCAGTGATAATTATGGAACATCCTGAACTCTTTATTTCATTGTTGTTTTTTATTGCATTTCTAGCTATTCCTGTTTTAGTGCTGCATTGTGGCATTTTTTTTTTTTAAATATGGCCATATTCACACTCAAAGTGAACATGAAAAAAGTGGGCAAAAATGAGAGTAGTAAAAATGTAAAAAAATGATGGATAGAAAACTTTAATAACAAAAAATAAATTGTTTATATTTTTATTTATATCCTTGATATTAAACTATACATTTATTAAAAAGTCAATGATTAGTTTTGTACAAGTAAAGTCCTTAATTGTAGTAAGTTCACTGGCAAAGGAGGTAAAATATGGTTTTATATTACTAGAGATTAAAGAAATTTCTGTTAATGGCAGTTATTGCAACATGTTTTCACAGCTGATTCAAACTGGTGCCAATTTAATTTATTAATTTATTACATATAAATATTATTGTTATAACCAATTAATATAATCCCCTCTCTGTACACACCTATGCTGAGTCAATTTCTACCTCTAGTATGATTGCCTGCATGTCTGAGTTTACATAAATATAACAGAATGTGTGCTATTGAATATTAAATTTTACAAGATGGTGAGGTTTCAGAATTTATTCCCATTAAAACAAATGTCTGTTTTTTTTCTTGTCACGTTTGCCTGTTTTTACTGGAGGGCTCAGGCTTAAGATACTTTTATGTAATACACCATTTGAAAAAAAATCATCTAATTGTTTGTGTTGTTCTGAAAGTTGCAACTTACACTCTTACTAACTAGGGGGTTTAACGGTCTACTGTATTCTTTGCAAACCATTCGGTACGGGCATCACTGTTGGGTCTGCGCGCTTGTAAGGTTTTTATAATACTTTGAAACAATATTTAGTAATTCACGATAGTTTGAACAACTGTTAAATAGTTGCAGGGAACTGATGGAATGACCAGGTGTGCGATGAGCGTGTATAATTCTAGGACTGTCCAGTTGCGGGATGAACATGGGAAAGGGTAGGAATGTCATAGGGTGAGCTGTGAAATTGTAGACTTAGGGGGCAGGTAACATTTTGTAAATGTATTGGATTATATACCGAAGCGGGATCTTTGTGAATTCAGAGCTCTCTCCCTGCCCGGGGTTGTCTGCCATTGAGGAAACCGCCGACTTATGATCGTTTTATTGGAACATAACAAATGGTGACCTTGATGTGATATAACGGTTCAGGGAGTCACGGAACAGTTTGGATCGCACAATTTGCCTTTTTTTGTCTGTTGCAAGCTGCACTTCATTAATACTGATTTGCACATCAATTTGGTTACAGGAGCCTGTTACAGCAAAATCCTGTATAATGATTTTTGCTAAATTTAATCTTAACGTGTGTACAGTGCCACAACAGATGTTGCAGGGCACAAATGAGTTTTACTGAATAATTTTCTTTCTAAATTACTATTTAGGGTAGTGGTTTGTTGCTGGTTGGCGAGAATTTACAGTGGGTTGCAAAAGTATTCATACCCCTTGAACTTTTCCATATTTTGTCACATTACAACCACAAACATAAATATATTTCACTGGAATTTAATGTGAAAGACCAACACAAAGTGGTATACAATTGTGAAGTGGAAGGAAAATTATACATGAATCAACATTTTTTTTACAAATAAAAAACTGAAAAGTGCGACGTGCAAAAGTATTCAGCCCCCCTGAGTCAATACTTTGTGGAGCCACCTTTTGCTGCAATTACAGCTGCAAGTCTTTTATGGTATGTCTCCACCAGCTTTGCACATCTAGTGACTGAAATTCTTGCCCATTCCTCCTTGCAAAACAGCTCAAGCTCAGTCAGATTGGATGGAGAGCGTTTGTGAACAGCAGTTTTTGAGATCTTGCCACAAATTCTCAATTGGGTTTAGGTCTGGACTTTGACTGGGCCATTCTAACACATGAATATTCTTTTTTTTAAACCACTCCATTGTAGCTCTGGCTTTATGTTTAGGGTCGTTGTCCTGCTGGAAGGTGAACCTCCGCCCCAGTCTCAAATCTTTTGCTGACTCCAACAGGTTTTCTTCCAAGATTGCCCTGTATTTGGCTCCATCCATCTTCCCATCAACTTTGACCAACTTCCCGGTCCCTGCTGAAGAGAAGCACCCCCAGAGCATGATGCTGCCACCACCATATTTGACAGTGGGGATGGTGTTTTCAGAGTGATGTGCAGTGTTATTTCTCCGCCACACATAGCGTTTTGCATTGTGGCCAAAAAGTTCAATTTTGGTCTCGTCTGACCAAAGCACCTTCTTCCACATGTTTGCTGTGTCCTCAACATGGCTTCTGGCAAACTGCAAACGGGACTTCTTATGGTTTTCTTTTAACAATGGCTTTCTCTGCCACTCTTCCATAAAGACCACATTTGTGTAGTGCACGACTAATTGTTGTCCTGTGGACAGTTTCCCCCACCTGGGCTGTGGCTCTCTGCATTTCATCCAGAGTCACCATGGGCCTCTTGGCTGCCTCTCTGATCAGTGATCTCCTTGTTCGGCCTGTAAGTTTAGGTGGACGGCCTTGTCTTGGCAGGTTTACTGTGGTGCCATACTCTTTCCATTTCCGGATGATGGATTGAACAGTGCTCCGTGAGATGTTCAAAGCTTTGGAAATCTTTTTATAACCTAAGCCTGCTTTAAACTTCTCCAAAACCATATTCCTAACCTGTCTGGTGTGTTCTTTGGACTTCATGATGCTGTTTGCTCCTCAATATTCTCTTAACCAACATCTGAGGCCGTCACGGAGCAGCTGTATTTGTACTGAGATTAGATTACACACAGGTGGACCCTTTTGAGTCATTATCACTCATCAGGCAACTTCTGAATGCAATTGGTTGCACTCAGGGAAAAGGGGGCTGAATACTTTTGCACGTCGCACTTTTCAGTTTTTTATTTGTAAAAAAAATGTTGATTCATGTATAATTTTCCTTCCACTTCACAATTGTATACCACTTTGTGTTGGTCTTTCACATTAAATTCCAGTGAAATATATTTATGTTTGTGGTTGTAATGTGACAAAATATGGAAAAGTTCAAGGGGTATGAATACTTTTGCAACCCACTGTATATTTGACAACCCAATGTTACCAGTACTGATCATCGATCACATGCAACTTTTCTTAAACATTACAGTTTGTGGTTTTGTTGCTGGTTGGTGAGAATATAGTATTTGATTATCCAATATTAACAGTGCTAATCATTGAGCAAAGGTAATACTTTTTATTATATTATGCTGGTAGTGTAGGGAACACTGAAAACAGAACTGTTTTTTCGACAACGCTTATTGTCCCTGTTAATTAATTTAAATGGGACACATAGGAACTGAACAATCATAGTTTCGACGAGGTTCGTACAGATTTGGTCATAAGAGGGATAAAATAGATTATGTATGAATAAAAGATTATGTATGAAGTTACTGAATAAAGTGTGCACTGAATAAAATCTAATTAGAATATTGTATTGCAATATAGTTAGTAGGGCTGCAACAACGAATCAATAAAATCTATAAAAATCGATTATGAAAAGTGAAAAGAACAACAAATTACATTATCGATTTGTTGTGTCGCACTATTTACACGTTACTCGCAATGTCGAAACCGCTTACGTCACCTGCAGTGATGAAAAAAAAAAAAAAGAGCAGGTTGAACGGAATGAGGCGGAGGTGGAATCTACGAAACAAGTTTAACAAAGTTTAATAAACTCTACAAATGCTTCGGCTTAAATCATCAAAAGTGTGGGAGCACTTCACGCTTCACACAACAAAAAAAACATAATGTGCAACCTTTGCGAAAATGAATTGACCTGCACCGAGCACCACCGTGATAATAGACCACCTGAAACGGAGACATGTTGGAGTCACAGCAGAGTGAATCACTACAATCATTCGTTTTGAAGTGAATCAATGAAACAATGCACTCACACTATGAGAACCAGCAGAGCACACTTCATGCTGTTTTTGGTTGTTAACTGGATAATGACAGGATTGGAGAACGTGTGTTACTTTTTATTTGCATTCAATTAGATTAAGCAGTGTTTAAATGTGCTTTATAAAATACATACAACTTGTACATAATGGTGGAGATTAATAAATTAAGCTTTAATTTTCTGACAAAGTATGAGTGAAGACACTGCATTCTATGGGAGTCAGGGAGGATGAACTGCATTTAGACGAGAATTAGGTAACATATTATAGCTACTCAAATTTGTGTAATTAATTTATTTATTTCGTTTTTTTTTTGCTTTTATTTTTACACACAATGCTACATATTGTGTCAGTGTGTTTGAGATTTGTGTTTAATTGCTCTTTGGGCTACTTAAATACCTTAAACTCATACTGTAAATAAAACCAGACATTTATTGACCTATTTAACAGAGACATTTACTGATTTTCATTTAATCTGATTCATCGAATAATCAAAAAAAAAAAATCAACCGATTATCAAATTAATCGTTATTTGCAGCCCTAATAGTTAGGTAATTCTTAGTGTTGGTTTGTGTGTGGTACCACAGTATTTGTTAGTATGTTAGTCTGTAAACTTCTGTTAACAGACTTCAAAGTCTGTTGGCATATTTTGTTGTTTGTGTGGATTAGGTCTGAGTGTATGATGTGATGAGATTTGAATCATTTGAATGATTTAGATTTGAAACTAAACCTTCATTCATTTTTTTCTCATCTTATATTCTAGGTGAAAATAATAAAATTTAGAATAATAAACTAGCATGACCACAAGCAAATGAGTAAATAAATAAATGATTTTCTAAATAAAAAAAAACAACAGTAAATATAAGTATGGGTAAAATAACATGATATAATAATACATTAAGAAACACTGTGAATTTGGATAAAGTAAAGATAAAAGATAAATTTAAGCTTAACAATAATGATTCAATAAAGCATTTACTCAGTTTAATAATGGTGAACACATCAGTGCAATATGAAAATATTTTATGGGGACTGTGTGAGAATCGCAAAAAGAGAGGGTGTGCTCGACTAAAGATAGCTGAGGGTCTGTTGATCCCAGACCTGCCCTGATCAGGGAGACGTCGACACTAGGGAATTAAATATAGTCAGTTTCTTAGGATCAGAAGAGCTGTCCAGATCACCAGTCCATAAGGCAACTGTTTTAGAACACAGCCTGACTGATCCTGAACTCTCATCAATCGTGGTTGCCTACCATTGATGATTTTTCCTGTATACTCGGTTGTTCTCTTTAGTAAAACCCATTCAATTCTTTTGGAACGAAACCACAGACCTATGACTGTTTTATTGTAACATAACACGCTCCCATGCAAAGTACAACAGGAAAAAAGGTGTAACTGAAATTAGAGTTCAGTAGAGATGCAGCATGGAGTGCGAGTGGAAACCATACACAGAAATTAAACACACTGCTTCATTCAAATCAACCGTGTGGGAGGAGTTAGGGTTAATGTGATTGACAGCAGCACTGGAGCAGTGCGGGGGCATGGGGTGGCCGATCCAACATGGTCGGCATTGTGCAGCGGTTGGGAGGTATCTTTTTGGAAACATTTAGAACGTGCAAACGTGTATTGGGCAGAATCATCCATATTGATAGCCAGAGCTCATAATCACCACTACTTTTTACACTAACTTGACTAGACCTACATTTTTATGAGTTGACATGTGTGCGCTTAATTCTCCGCTTTGAGATGTGAAATCAGACAGAACTAATCCATTACTGAAGAAATGCGCATGTACAGTAATGCCTATCGTGTGTTACCTTGCAGAGATCCCGTGATGTCATTACATCACCGGATCTCTGGAATGTAACACACATTATTTTATTATTTAAATTATGTTTAAAGTTTCATAAACCTTTCCCACACTCGTATAAACACTTATGCTATAAAACACTTTTAAACCTACAAAAATTTTGAAACATTTATAGCGCAAAATATTCAATTATAATTCCAACCAGCAAGGGAGAACTTTGAAACACATTCTCTTTCGGCTTAGTGGATTTCCAGACATGGAAATGTACCGTACCAAACCGTAAGGTCAATACTGCGGTGTGAACAGAATCTTGAATTTTGTGTACCATTACACCCCTATTACTAACCTGTCTGTAATGGAGTAAGAAGAAGAAGGACAGTTTCAGCAACAGTGTCAGAATTGGCTTCCTCCACTTGCTCCAGCAGGCCAACCAGCAGCTCTTTAGGGCTGCATACCTCAAAATGACATAGAATCATAGATTACTGAGGGTCCTTAATACATATACTTATTGCTGGACCAAAGTACAACTGAACAAACCTCTAATAAGTGTGTAAAGATGGCACGGCAGTGGTGCAGGTTCTCGTCCTCTTGGTTAAGCAGAACTTTGACCAAAGGCTCCAGAAGATTCCATCCCATGTAGCGGGTGATATTCTTTAATAGCAATACAAGACATGAATCACATCAAGTCCCATCAAGGCAAAGCGCAGAGCTTTGGGGCATACATTTTTTAGGGAACCAGATTTTGCAGTTGGCTTTTAAAGCCCATATATTGGTGGGAACAATGAATAGTCTGCATGCTATGTATTGGGGCCCCTATTAAATTCCGATGATACTAGAGGAAGTCCTGTATCGAATGAAATGATTATTTTCATAGCCACACAGACGACACACTTTTGATGTTTTTCTAAAAATACTTGCCAGTCTCTCAGTAGAAACAGCTCTAAATATTTACTAGATGTCTATTAACAGCCTGATGCAAACAATAATGTGCAAAGGTGGCATTGCTATGTATTTTTCATATGCTCATTTGTACCCAATATTTGTTGTACTTGAGGAAAAAAAAAAAAAAGTACAATTTAGCCAATTTCGTATTTCCAGTGTATCTACTGGCATGTCTGAAATGAAACTCACACAGGCAGAAGGACATGCAGAGAGCCACAGTGCTACACACAAAATGCTGATAGTAAACCAGCCAACATTACTTATTACCTCACAATCAATTCACAGTTCTTTAAAAATAAATGGATGTCAGTTGTTCAGTTTTAATCAACACATTGGCCAAGACATGTGATACAACTCACCTTATTTTTGTCATCTATGACAATGCTCAGTACCTGAGCACTGTGACCTTGTTTAATGCAGGCTTGTCCTGCAGTCTGAAACAGGTCAAAATCAGCAGGTGAAAAGTTCTCATCGTGAACTGCTTGCTTTTAAAAAGAAAAAAAGATTATTATTATTATTATTATTTTTATTATTAAACAGTTATATAGGGAAAGTGGTCAAGTGTGGACAAAACAGCTATAATTTAGAGATCTTACACATCTCTGAACAATGTCACAAAACTGCTCTAAAGCCATTGTTACTGCATTATTTCCTTTCTTCTTTTACTCCACTGACCTGTGTAGAGAAATAAAAGGACACATTAATGTTAAATAATATTATTAATTAACTGTCGATTTTGACCTGTCAGATCAATAGGCTACAAATTAATCCATAAACCTACAGTAGGTTGTAGAGGCTGTGTGAATATGCCAACTGTTATTTGTAATACATGAGAAAACTAGTATACATGTAAATATAAATACTACAGCTAAGCATCAAAATATTGGTAAAGAAGAGTACAACTTTTTGGGTGATTGTGTGTTTCTGTATCTTGAGTGATCCACAGGATTCATACAATTCAAGTCGTAAAACAAGTCATACCCTTAACCACTAAGCCAGTACTTAGAAGTACAACTATAATTCGTAATAAACTAGAATTCTACACAGGAGTTATAAATGTAAAAGTGACTACAGTGTGATCTTTAGCATTGTTGTAAAATCAGCATGCCTTTAATATTTAAGAAACATCTCAATTTCACACAATTTACACAAACAGCAGCAATATACAGTAACATTAACTCTGCTTTTGACAACTTTTGAGAGGAATATGAAGTTACAGAGGTCACAGACTTACAAATACTAAATATAATCTTTTAAAATTAAAATACAATTCTAAATCAACTAAATGTCTAATTTACAGTCCCTATAAAATGTGACAGAAGATAGTTCATCAAGCAATGACAATTGAAGATACAATGAATATTCAAGGGCATGGTCTTGAAGAGACAAGGTCAGCCAAGAGGAGCATCCGCTCTCGCAGCAGTAAGATTTGGACTTATTCCCATCGAAATTCTGCTAGCAAAAGGAGTGCAGCTGCTGAAGTTGCTTCCAATGAAGCTACCTTGCAAGTACTGTTAGAGCAAGAACATCATATAGAAGAGTCTGGAAGCTGAAGCTGCCCAGCTAAAGCCTAAACAGGAAGCTGAAAATGCAGAAAGACAAAGAGTGCAAGAAGCGAAGTGCAGAGAATAAGCACGTCTTGAACCAGTTCAACTAAATGTCTAATTTACAGTCCCTATAAAATGCCTGCAGGTCCCACTTATTGCAAACCACAAAAAGTTTAGGGCTGCAACTAACAATTATTGTGATAATGGATTAAATCGTTCGATTATTTTTTTGATTAATCGAAAAATAGTGCGAGTGACCTTTACGTCGATTCACTTCAAAACTAAAGAACCTCGGGATATTGTAGTGATTTATTCTGCTGTTGTGCTCTTTCATCCTAATCTGTGACTCCAACATATTTAGTTTCAGGTGGTGTATCATCACCGTGGTGCTCCATGCAGGTCAATTAATTTTCGCAGAGCTCGCATGTTCCACGTTCTGTAGTTGTGTGAAGCGCTACCGCAGTTTAGAATTTTTTTACAGAGGCTTTTTTTCTGCGTTGATTTGTCAACTTGTTTCGCAGATTCCTGCGCCCCCTCGTTTTGTTCAACCCGCTATTCTTTTTCCAATGTTGTTAAAGCGCTACAGGTGACTCACAACATTAATTCAGGAGCACAATTTATTAACACTTTAACCTACAAAACTAAAATGAATACAATGATTTGTGCTGTTTTATTAATTTATTTTGCACCATTTTTATAGATTTTTTTTATCAAAATGAGGAAGTCAGAACTAATGTCTCTAACGCAACCGTTCTGCAGCGCACAGCTTTTCTGAAGTTTTCATAATGCGGGATGGTCGGTGTGTAATATCTTTAAGTGACACCTTCATCTATTTGGCTTCACGCTGTCCGCTGCCAACATTTTAAGACACAGAAGACACTTTCTTCGTCTCCCACCTCAGTTACCGTGAAGCCAGGCGCTACATACACTTCGACACATTTCCTCGTTTTAACTTTAGGTTGACTTTTGTTGGTCTTAATATCTCCGCCTTCCTCTCCGCCATCTCTGTTAAATATTTTTCCATATTGTTTCTTGAGGGTTTGTTCAGTACACTTAATATCACTTGCTCTGTGATATCTTGTTATGCGCCCCCCCCCCAGGCGCCCCACTATTTGAGAAGTACTGATTTAATTGCTCTATGGATGCCGTAAACTTGGATGCTGTAAACTCATACTGTAAATAAAACCAGACATTTAATGACCTGCTTAGTAATTCTACAGTGTAGCCGGTTTTCTTCATAACTACTGACTTGTGTTGTTCTCATTTGTAAGTCGCTTTGGATAAAAGCATCTGCTAAATGTAAATGTAAAGACATGGAAAAAAATCTATTTATCTGGTTCATCGATTAATCGAAAAAAATAATCGACCGATTAATCCATCCATCCATTATCTTCCGCTTTGTTCTCTACTAGGGTCGCGGTGGGGTTCCCCATGCCCATCCAGGGGAGAACATTTTGAGGTACAAGCTCAAGAATAAAGACATTCAACCAAACACTAAGTGTGTTCAGCTAACTTGTTGAATGAAAATGTTACTAAGGTGAATAATGCCTCAAAAAGCTTGAATGCTGTTTATGACGAGCTAAGACGAACCAGTGTTCCTGATCAAGATACGCGTCATAGAGGCGACATCTGTCAAACAGTGACAGAAGATAGTTCATCAAGCAATGACAATTCAAGATACAATGAATATTCAAGGGCATGGAATATTGAAGAGACAAGGTCAGCCAAGAGGAGCATCCGCTCTCGCAGCAGTAAGATTTGGACTTATTCCCATCGAAATTCTGCTAGCAAAAGGAGTGCAGCTGCTGAAGTTGCTTCCAATGAAGCTACCTTGCAAGTACTGTTAGAGCAAGAACATCATATAGAAGAGTCTGGAAGCTGAAGCTGCCCAGCTAAAGCCTAAACAGGAAGCTGAAAATGCAGAAAGACAAAGAGTGCAAGAAGCGAAGTGCAGAGAATAAGCACGTCTGGAGATGATTAAAGAACTGAAGGCTGCGGCAGCCAGTATATGAAAAAAGTCAATGTTCATGTCGAACATCTAAAAAGGAGTCGATGCTCAGATGATGAAATAAATAAGCTGCTTCATCAACTTGTTCCTGTGAAGGGTAGAAAGGAAATGAAGCAGGAAGTAAGCCCACCAAGTTATTCTTTTCCAACACATGCTGTCATTCAACTGAAGACAACATATTAGCTCTTGTTAGAGCACTCACAGAATCTATTAATGCTAGTCGCATTCCTTTACAAGAACCAGCAATATTCAGTGATGATCCACTTCGATACAATGACTGGAAGGTGTCCTTTCAGACTCCCATTGACAGGACGAACATACCAGCTGAAAAGATATGTTATCTATGAAAATATGTGGGTGGAACTGCGAAGAAGGCCATAGAGAGCTACTTCCTACTAGGAACTGACTCAGCCCATCTTGCAGCATGGCGTATCCTAGAGAAACAATATAGCAGTCCATTCCTCATTGACAAAGCCTTCAGAGATAAGATCAAAGCATG
Organism: Corydoras sp. C115; assembly: GCA_019802505.1. Taxonomy (NCBI): domain Eukaryota; kingdom Metazoa; phylum Chordata; class Actinopteri; order Siluriformes; family Callichthyidae; genus Corydoras; species Corydoras sp. C115. Next base: position 166,500 of record JAFMOC010000441.1, read on the forward strand.
GCCCAAAATAAGCTCCGAGGGTAGTCTAGAACTTTTTGATTTCCTTCGCAGTTGTGAGGCTGCAATGTCTCAAATTAAAGGTCACAAAGTGCTTAATGACTGCAACGAGAACCTAAAAATACTTGCTATACTTCCAGATTGGTTGACTTCACAATGGATCTGGAAATTTGTAGAAATAGAGGAAGAAATTCAAATGTTTCCAAGCTTCAGCCAGTTTGTCCAGTTTCTAATACATGAAGCCAAAATCACTTGATCACAAGATCAACCACCAAGCACATCATGTGAAACAACATCTCATAGAGTCATCCAGAGTAGCAGAGACACCCATGCATCTACAATAATTCCGGTGTGGGTCTCTGCTAAGCCAAATCGTGAAGTTCTTGTGTATGCACTTCTTTATACACAGAGTGACCGCAAAGGCACTCAATGTAAGAAGTGAACCAGTTCAGCTGAAACTTTCTATGCTGGCTTCAAGAAATACAGTCTGATTGGTTTACTAGTAAGAGGGTTCTATTAAGATAAAATAATCCCACTTCCTGTGATTTACTCCAGAGAGTTTATACCTGCAAACAGAAATCACATTCCTACACCAGAGACAGCAAAGGTATGGACTCATCTTGAACATATTGCAGATGAGATTGCCCCTCAGCAAAGCTTTGAAGTTGGCCTGTTAATTGGTTACAATTGTCCTAAAGCTCTTGTACCAAAACAAGTGGTATCTGGTGAAGAAAATCAACCCTTCACACAGAGAACAGATCTGGGATGGAGTGTAATCGGCTGTGGTAATCCACGTCTCAACTATGGAGATGTTATTGGAGTAAGCCATCAAGTCATAGTGAAAAAAGTGGTGCCAGATCTTCAGTCCTCTTTAGATCTCACAAGTGAAGTGTATGTCTGTAGAACACAGATTAAGGACGTCATCTCACCTGTAGATGTCATCTTAGCCCTGGAATCTGATTTTGCTGAAAGAGCTTCTGAAGCTAATTGTATTTCTCAAGAACATCTCAGATTCTTAGTGAAACTGAAAGAGGGCATCATACCCAAGAGTGATGGGCATTATGAAATGCTACTGCCATTCAAGAAAGACAGGCCCAAGCTACCTAATAATAAAGTGTCTTAAGTGGAAAATAACAGTGATAGAGAATGTATCTCAACGTCCGTTATATGAATACGTCCGTATTTCCCGGGACATGTCCGTATTTCACGTCCCGTCCCGGGCGTCCCTTCATTGGAACATTAAATTTACAGGCACTAGGACTCTGCGCACCGTCCGCAAGCAACATGCTGAAGCGCAAGTGTCTGACGATTTACAAAAGAGCCCCCCCCCCCCCCCCGCTTTCAGACCGCGTCGAGACAAACGGGAAGCCTTGTGCACGGTGTGAAAAGAAGACACATATGTCTCAGTGTCACACACAAAAGGTATTTTTTTGTTAATTGGCTAATTTTTTTTTCCCAATAGCTGATTGTTAATTAGTTCATTTGTTAATTAATTTTTTCCAATAGGCTACAGAACAGACAATATTTGGTTCATTACTGAGGGCAACTGAGTATCATGTGTTATTTGGAGTTGACTTTTGTTGTTAAGTGAGGGATGTTTAGATGATACATTATTTCTTTCATTGTGCTTTTTATTCATTGCAGGAAATGTTAACATAATCATTTTGAATAAAATTACTATATATATATAATACTATACTATAGAATAATTTTACTGAAAAACATCACCCCCCCCTCCCCCCCAGGCTTCAAGGTATCCTGGCTTTCCCAAATGAAAATATGGTCACCCTAAAAATTTCCATGTCTTTACATTTACATTTGATCATTTAGCAGACGCTTTTATCCAAAGATGGATGTTTTTGAGTAAAATTATTCTATAGTATAGTATTAGATTTAGTAATTTTATTCAAAATGTTTAGTTAACATTTCCTGTAATTAATGAAAAGCACAATGAAAGAAATAATGTATCATCTAAACATCCCTCACTTAACAACAAAAGTCAACTCCAAATAACACCTGATACTCAGTTGGCCTCAAACAAATTAGGGCAACTGAGTTAGGGCAAAAAAAACAAAAACAAATTAGCCAGTTAACAAAAAAATACCTCTTGTGTGAAATGTCAATTGGACACCGGGACATACAGTTGTGATCAAATTTATTCAACCCCCACTGAAATAAAGTGTTTTGGCCAGTTTGACATTGATTTGGATCATTTCAGTCATCTTATTTACAATTATATCAAAGAGGCACTTATAAATTAGACAAATATAACATAATATTTATGATGGAATAACCACAAATGTCTTTACTGTGCTCACATCATTATCAGTTTTATTCAACCCCCTAGTGACATTATTTTTCAGTACTTAGTACAACATCCTTTTCCAGTTATGACAGCTTTCAAGCGTGAAGCATAGCTTGACACAAGTGTCTTGCAGCGACCTATGGGTATCTTAGCCCATTCTTCATGGGCAAAAGCCTCCAGTTCAGTCACATTCTTAGGCTTGCGCACTGCAACTGCCTTCTTTAGGTCCCACCAGAGGTTCTCAATTGGATTTAAGTCTGGTGATTGCGATGGCCACTCTAGAATGTTCCAGCCTTTCATGTTCAACCATGCTCTAGTGGACTTGGATGTGTGCTTCGGATCATTGTCCTGTTGGAAGGTCCAACGTCTCCCAAGCCGCAGGTTTGTGACTGACTCCATCACATTTTCCTCCAAGATCTCCTGGTACTGAAGGGAATTCATGGTACCCTGCACACGTTGAAGCTTTCCTGTACCATTAGAAGCAAAACAGCCCCAAAGCATAATTGACCCCCCGCCATGCTTCACAGTAGGCAAGGTGTTCTTTTGTTTATAAGCCTGGTTCTTCCTCCTCCAAACATAGCGCTGGTCCATTGTCCCAAACAGTTCTAATTTAGTTTCATCTGACCACAGTACACTGTCCCAAAACCTTTGTGGCTTGTCCACATGACTTTTGGCATACTGCAGTCGACTTTTCTTGTTCTTTGGAGTCAGCAAGGGGGTGCGCCTGGGAGTTCTGGCATGGAGGTCTTCGTTATGCAGTGCGCGCCTTATTGTCTGAGCTGAAACTTCAGTGCCCACATCTGACAGGTCTTTTTTCAGTTCCTTAGCAGTCACGCGGGGATTTTTCTCCACATTACGCTTCAGGTAGCGCACAGCAGTCGCGGTCAGGATCTTCTTTCTGCCACGACCAGGTAACGTTTCCACTGTGCCCTTTAACTTGAACTTGCGAATGATACTTCCGATAGTGTCTCTTGGAATATTTAACAACTTCGCAATCTTTTTATATCCATTGCCATTCTTGTGAAGAGCAATAACCTCTTCTCTTGTCTTCTGGGACCATTCTCTTGCCTTCACCATGCTTGTAAACACACCAGTAGATGTCTAGAAGGAGCTGAGTATCACAGTCCTTTTAAATCTGCCTAATTGGTGCTTATCATGCTTGATTGCTGCTCGTTGACATCCACAGGTGTTTTCAATACCTGATTGAAAACACTGGAATGAACCTCTGTTCTTATGAGTGGTAGTTGTAAAGGGGTTGAATAATTGTGTCAATGAAGAAATCACAAAAAGGCCATTCAATACTTTATGACAAAAACAATTGATGCTATCTTAGTTGCATTTAGTTCTTTAACAAGTCCTTGTAAGATTTCATTATGAACACAATTACAAATGTGCACTGAATTCCATAAAACCCTTCGCAGCATTGGGGGTTGAATAAATTTGATCACAACTGTATGTGTCTGCTTTGCACGCCGTGCCCAAGGCTTCCCGTTTGTCTCAACGTGGTCTGAAAGCGGGGGGGGGGGGGGGGGGGGGGGGGGGGGGACTCTTTTGTGAACACACACTTGTGCTTCAGCATGTTGCTTGCGGACTGACACGCAGCGCCGTGCGCAGTGCCCTAGTGCCGGGCACTATGTAATGTGGTAATGTGAAGCTCCCGCAGTTTGGATTTAAACAGAAGATTTTTCTGCGTTGGCTGTGTTTCATTTGTGCGATTTATCAACTTGTTTTGCAGACTCCGCCTCGTTCTGCTCAACCCGATATTTTTTTTCAGCGTTGTTGAAGCTGCAGGTGACGTAAGCGGTTACGACATTGCGACCCAACGAATCGATAACGGAAATTCATTATCGATAATTTGGATAATCGATTTTTATCGATTTTATCGATTCGTTGTTGCAGCCCTAATTACAACCAATAACTAATGTCTAAATCACCTGAACTGTGAATACTGTGAATAACCTGCTCGTCCAGTCAAATGTTTTGCACTGAATTTATCTTTACTAATTATCTTTATAAGAATGTGCAGTATGACCGCAAACACTAAAAGTGCAAGTGAAAAAAAACTGAAAATGTTTCCTTCACGAACTCTCTGTGAGTTTCATACGTCGGTAAAGTTAGTTTGATATTCGACATTCAGCAGACATTCGCGTTTTGCTCCGTCTCCCACTTTCAATCAAAGCCCTAAAATTATTTTAATTGCATTTTATAAATCACTACGGAATCAAGAACACACTACAAACTTTATATTTTGTCAAAATTCCCGGTGAGTTGATTTATCCGAGTAAATCGTCCAATATAGCCGGAATGGCAGCTGCAGCGTTAGGTGACAGCAAGGGACCGTCTATAAACTACAGTCATTGCGTTAAAAAAAAAAAAAAAAAAAAAAAAATATATATATATATATATATATATTTAAAAAAAAATATATATATATATATATATATATATATAAAGTGAAAATTATAACTGGACATGAAAAATATTTAGTGTTGAATGATGATGATTTTAAAATTCCATGTTATACAAAATTAACTTCAACTGTAAAATATTAATATTGCAATATAGTTTACATATATTGCATATTAATATTGCAATATAGTTTACAGAAGGGCACATGAAAAATATACTACAACCTTCAGTTTGGAAATATATCCATCTGCTGGTTTTTAGTTCATTTTGTAAAGTTACAAATTCATTCTGTGAAACAGCAGAATGACATAATAATAAAAAAGCACTTGTAGTTCATAAAGACACAACTAGGGAACATACTACAACCTTCAGTTTGGGAAAATATTCTTTGGTTGATTTTTGATTCACTTTTGAAAGTTCCAATTTCCTCCTGCGAAAACGCAAAATGACATAATAATAAAAAAGCACTTGTAGTTCACAGAGACACAGCTAGGGAACATACTACAACCTTCTGTTTGCAAAAATATCCATCTGCTGATTTTTGGTGCATTTTTTAAAGTTACAAATTCATCCTGTGAAATAGTAAAATGACACAATAATAAAAAAGCACTTGTAGTTCATAGAGGAACAACCAGGGAACATACTACAACCTTCAGTTTGGGAAAACATTCTTTGGTTGATTTTAGATTCACTTTTGAAAGTTCCAATTTCCTCCTGCGAAAACACAAAATGACATAATAATAAAAAAGCACTTGTAGTTCACAGAGACACAGCTAGGGTACATACTACAACCTTCTGTTTGCAAAAATATCCATCTGCTGATTTTTGGTTCATTTTTTAAAGTTACAAATTCCTCCTGCGAAAATGCAAAATTACATAATAATATAAAAGCACTTGTAGTTCATAGAGACACAGCTAGGGAACATACTACAACCTACTGTTTGTGAAAAAAATCTTTGGTTGATTTTTGGTTCATTTTTTTATTTTACAAATTCCTCCTGTGAACCAGGAAAATAGTATAATAATATAAAAGCACTTGTAGTTCACAGAGACACAGCTAGGGAACATATTTGGCTTAGTGATCTATGCTAGGGATTCTCGGTTTCAATCCCAATCTGGGTGGAATTTACATGTTCTCCCTGTGTTCGAGTGGGTTTCCTCCGGGTTCTCCGGTTTCCTCCCACAGCCCAAAAACAATGATCAAGGTCAATTGAATTCTCCAAATTGCCCCATATAAAGTGTGTTTGTGTGTGTCTGTGTATGTGCCAGTGATAGATTGGCGCCCTGTCCTAGGTGTATCTGCCCAGCGCCCAAAACATTCCCCCTGGATGGGCATGGGAAACCCCCCCACCACCACCCCATGACCCTAGTAGAGGATAAAGTGGAAGAAAATGAATGAATGAATTATATTTGAGATAAATATATGTTTTGTAATTAGTGTAAATTAACTTTGTTATTATTTTTATATTTACTTCTTTGTTTTTTTATTTGATCTTTACCAGGATGTTGCATTCATTAAATAGTTTTTCAAATCTGACACAATTTCTGTCTGTCTTATTTGTGTACACAAATATATTTGTGTAATGTACGACTAAGCACTACTGATCAAATATTGTACATCAAATATTGTAGTAAAACTTCAAAAGGTGTCATAGTTGGGTCAACATTAAATTATATTATAAGTGCAAACTTATAACACTCATAGCCAAAAAACACAAAAGTTTTGTAAATTGTGCTTCCGAAATCATGTTTTATTACAGATTTAATAAGAAAAAGGCCATAATAGAACCAGTTTAATCAACATTTTTTTTTAATGTAACCAATGGAACTATTCCTCAGCTGTGCCTCTGTGAACTACAAGTGTTATGTTATTATGCCATTTCACTGTTTCACAGGAGGAATTTGTAACATTAAAATTTTAACCAAAAATCAACTGAAGAATATAGAAGGTTGTTGCATGTTCCCTAGCTGTTCCCCTATGAACTACAAGTGCTTTTATATTATTATACTATTTTGCTGGTTCACAGGAGGAATTTGTAACTTTAAAATTTTAACCAAAAATCAACTGAAGAATATAGAAGGTTGTTGCATGTTCCCTAGCTGTTCCCCTATGAACTACAAGTGTTTTTATATTATTATACTATTTTCCTGGTTCACAGGAGGAATTTGTAACAAAAAAATTAACCAAATATCAGCAGATGGACATATTCCCAAACTGAAGGTTGTAGTATGTTCTCTTGCTGTGTCTCTGTGAACTACAAGTGCTTTTATATTATTATACTATTTTGCTGTTTCACAGGATGAATTTGTAACTTTAAAAATTGAACCAAAAATCAACCAAAGATTTTTTTCCCAAACTGAAGGTTGTAGTATGTTCCCTAGCTGTTCCCCTATGAACTACAAGTGTTTTAATATTATTATACTATTTTGCTGGTTCACAGGAGGAATTTGTAACTTTAAAATTTTAACCAAAATTCAACTGAAGAATATTTTCCCAAACTGAAGGTTGTAGTATGTTCCCTAGCTGTGTCTCTGTGAACTACAAGTGTTTTTATATTATGTAATTTTGCATTTTCGCAGGAGGAATTTGTGACTTTAAAAAATGAACCAAAAATCAACCAAAGATTTTTTTCCCAAACTGAAGGTTGTAGTATGTTCCCTAGCTGTTCCCCTATGAACTACAAGTGTTTTTATATTATTATACCATTTTGCTGGTTCACAGGAGGAATTTGTAACTTTAAAATTTTAACCAAAAATCAGCAGATGGATATTTTCCCAAACTGAAGGTTGTAGTATGTTCCCTAGCTGTATCTTTATGAACTACAAGTGCTTTTTTATTATTATGTCATTCTGCTGTTTCACAGGATGAATTTGTAACTTTAAAAAATGAACCAAAAATCAGCAGATGGATATTTTTGCAAACAGAAGGTTGTAGTATGTTCCCTAGCTGTGTCTCTGTGAACTACAAGTGCTTTTTAATTATTATGTAATTTTACTGTTTCACAGGATGAATTTGTAACTTTAAAAAATGCACCAAAAATCAGCAGATGGATATAATCCCAAACTGAAGGTTGTAGTATGTTCCCTAGCTGTTCCTCTGTGAACTACAAGTGCTTTTTAATTATTATACTATTCTGCTGTTTCACAGGATGAATTTGTAACTTTAAAAAATGCACCACAAATCAGCAGATGGATATTTGCACAAACTGAAGGTTGTAGTATGTTCCCTAGCTGTGTCTCTATGAACTACAAGTGCTTTTTTATTATGATGTCATTTTGTTGTTTCACAGGATGAATTTGTAACTTTAAAAAATGAACCAAAATTCAACCGACGAATATTTTCCCAAACTGAAGGTTGTAGTATGTTCCCTAGTTGTGTCTTTATGAACTACAAGTATTTTTATATTATTATACTATTTTCCTGGTTCGCAGAAGGAATTTGTAACTTTCAAAAGTGAATAAAAAATCAACCGACGAATATTTTCCCAAAATAAAGGTTGTAGTATGTTCCCTGGTTGTTCCTCTGTGAACTACAAGTGCTTTTTTATTATTGTGTCATTCTGGTGTTACACAGGATGAATTTGTAACTTTAAAAAATGCACCAAAAATCAGCAGATGGATATTTTTGCAAACAGAAGGTTGTAGTATGTACCCTAGCTGTGTCTCTGTGAACTACAAGTGCTTTTTTATTATTATGTCATTTTGCGTTTTCGCAGGAGGAAATTGGAACTTTCAAAAGTGAATCTAAAATCAACCAAAGAATGTTTTCCCAAACTGAAGGTTGTAGTATGTTCCCTGGTTGTTCCTCTATGAACTACAAGTGCTTTTTTATTATTGTGTCATTTTACTATTTCACAGGATGAATTTGTAACTTTAAAAAATGCACCAAAAATCAGCAGATGGATATTTTTGCAAACAGAAGGTTGTAGTATGTTCCCTAGCTGTGTCTCTGTGAACTACAAGTGCTTTTTTATTATTATGTCATTTTGCGTTTTCGCAGGAGGAAATTGGAACTTTCAAAAGTGAATCAAAAATCAACCAAAGAATATTTTCCCAAACTGAAGGTTGTAGTATGTTCCCTAGTTGTGTCTTTGTGAACTACAAGTGCTTTTTTATTATTATGTCATTCTGCTGTTTCACAGAATGAATTTGTAACTTTACAAAATGAACTAAAAACCAGCAGATGGATATATTCCCAAACTGAAGGTTGTAGTATATTTTTCATGTGCCCTTCTGTAAACTATATTGCAATATTAATATGCAATATATGTAAACTATATTGCAATATTAATATTTTACAGTTGAAGTTAATTTTGTATAACATGGAATTTTAAAATCATCATCATTCAACACTAAATATTTTTCATGTCCAGTTATAATTTTCACTTTATATATATATATATATTTTTTAACGCAATGACTGTAGTTTATAGACGGTCCCTTGCTGTCACCTAACGCTGCAGCTGCCATTCCGGCTATATTGGACGATTTACTCGGATAAATCAACTCACCGGGAATTTTGACAAAATATAAAGTTTGTAGTGTGTTCTTGATTCCGTAGTGATTTATAAAATGCAATTAAAATAATTTTAGGGCTTTGATTGAAAGTGGGAGACGGAGCAAAACGCGAATGTCTGCTGAATGTCGAATATTAAACTAACTTTACCGACGTGAATCTCATCGAATACATAAGTAGTGTTGCTGTTTATATACCTCATTTTATTATTCACAATTCACCACCATAATAATGCACAAAGCATGACGTCTAAGCCAAGCATCAATGTAATTCTATACTGGTTCTCCAAGTCACATAAATCTATTATGCGTAATGTGTGATTAAAAAATACAGAATGTCAACATGGAGCAGAATTTTGATGTTGATGACCACATTCCTAACAACATGAGAAGGATTTATATTTAGTTACACTATTAGTCCAAATAAAACGTCCAATTCATGTTTGTAAGTATGAAAAATAAATATAAATATAAACGCGTGAATGACAAGTGCTTAGCCTAGTGGCTAACAAGGAACTTACCAATATCAGCCGTGCGTCAAATTCAGTCGCAAATTAGCTCATCAGATCTCTCATTCCACTAATATACGTTCAGACGTGTAACTAATATATGCCAAATCACGAACCGATTACGCCAATGTTTTTCAACGCAAAAGAAATGTTCTCACTAAACTAGCCACACGCTTGCGCATTGAGCCTCATATGGTCCTTAGCGCTTGCCGTCCAGTATCCGGTTGTGTTCTATTTTACAAATGTTGTACTAAAAAGGCTCCTAAAGTAGCGTTTTGTTCTGCTAACACCCTATTTACCGAGGAAGTTTAGGAACTAGGACGTAACCAGTGTCTGTTTTGAAAGGAACATGGAACTGAGTGAGAGGACGCGCGCTATCACAGCTAAAACTAAAAGAAATGGTAAACACTATTATTTACTATAGTCGTGCTTATCTTAGTACATTGGGTGAAATTATACAGCAACGTTGCACTTATTCTGATGCATTTTATGCCTGTGTAGATATAATATTTTGTTATCACTGTAGGTGAAAGAGGAATTCGGGTGAGATTAGCCGCAGAGGAGACAAGGAGGTAACCTTTGATTTACCCCCATTAACCACAGACAATATGTTTTAAATTTGCAGTTAACGTAAAGCGGTTTTTTTAAAACATAAGAAATTTTAACCAAGTGGTTTTACAAAATTCCCAGTCCTTTGTCCATACGAGCAGATCAAATCAACAAATCAATAACTTCTTAACACGATGTAGATTTAAAGGGAATCAACGGAACGAAATACAAAGTGATAGAATGACAAGTTGGAACAGAAAGAGAGGATCTGACAGACACTGAAAAAGACAGCAAGATGGACAAGGTAAAGGCTTATCTAAATAGAGCAACAAAATAACACAGGATTACAGAAGAAATAGACAGTTAAAGATGGAAGAGCATTTAAACAAAAAGTTTGATACAGTAGGCTCGATATCTATTGTACTGAAAAATATTTAAATAAATCAAATAAAAAATAAAGGAGCACGAGTACAATTTTTTTAAATTAATCAGTTTTTTTGTTAGTTCTCTATCTGATTTACACTACATTTACATTTGGTCATTTAGCAGATGCTTTTATTCAAATCAACTTACATTTGAGGACGATATTATTAGCCCCCTTACGAAATAGTCCTTGTTTTCTAAGGATTTTACAAGTGATATTAACCAAAGCAAAATAAACTGAACACAGCTTTTTTTAGACATCGTAGATTTATTTTGGATGCTTACACTATATTATATTCCACTCAGAAATGAAGATATTACACAAAACACAAGAACTATCAGGGTCAAAATTATTAGCCCCCCCACAGCCTAATAGTCAATTGTGCATCCTTTTTGCTGGATTACTGCCTGCAGACTCTCTCACACGTCATTTAAGGAATCCTGGCCCATTCTTATTTGGCAAATCTCTCAAGTTTCGATGGTTGTCTGGCATGGACATTTTTCTTTTGGTCACCCCACAGATTTTCTATTGGATTTAAGTCAGGGCATTGTGCAGGCCATTCAATGACATTCACTTTGGTCATCATAGGTCTTCACCAGGAGGGATGTGTGTTTAGGATCCATGTCATGTTGGAAAATGAAGTGACATCTCAGACCCAGTTTCACAGCTGACTGCTTAAGGTTCTCATTCAAAATAGCCAAATATTTTTCTTTATTCATGATTCCATCCACCTTGACAAGATTTCCAGTTCCAGATGCACTGAAGCATCCCCATAGCATAATACTCCCACCACCATGCTTCACTGTGGGGATGGTGTTCTTTGGGTTGAATGCCTGTCTTTTTTTTTTTTCTCCAAACATAAGCAGTGTCCCTGTGGCCAAAACGCTCTAGTTTAGTCTCATCAGACCATAAGACACGCTTCCAGTATGAATAATCTTTCTCCAGGTGCCTCCTCCTCAAAAGTGGAGTTTTTCTTGGTCTGCACGCTCGCAGGTCATTCCTGTGCAGAGCTTTAGTGATGGTCTTCTTAGAGACTATGATTCCTGATGTGGCCAAGTCATTTGCCAGTGCCTTGGAAGTTAATCTGGGGTCTCTAGACACATTTCTCACTAGTATTCTTTCCAGTCTCTCTGAAATCTTTCTCTTTCTACCTCTGCCAGGCTTGTTCTGCACTGTGTTGCTGTCTTTGAATCTCTGAATGATGCCTCTCACTCCAGTTTTTGACACTTGGAAATGCTTGGATATCTTTGTATATCCCTCTCCTGCTTTGTGTGCATCAATAATTCTTAGGTCCAAACTGATTTCCTTTGTTTTTGGCACATTGCTTTCTCAACTGCCAGCTCCATAATGAGGCTTATATACCATGTTTTAACTTAAATGAGTTAATTCATTTAACTTAATTTAGTGCAATCATCTGTTTCACCTGATCACCTTTATGCACATCACCTGTAAATGTAAAGCACATCACTGCACAAAAGTGGCTTGTGTGATGACTTAATAAATGTTAATTTCTTAAAGGGGGCTAATAATAATGTCCCTGGTCATATTAGCTTATTCTTACTTAATGTTTTGGTGCACAAATATAAATATTTTGGTCCTTCTAATGAAAAATGTTATGTTCAGAAATGCTCTGTTAGAACTGCCTTGCTCTGCTAAAAAGGATCTTGCCAGAATCTTGAGGAGACTTAAAATTTCATAGGGGGGCTAATAATATCGTCTTTAACTGTACAACGTGAGCACAGGGTTGGCCTCAGCATCCATGGATGGCATCCAATTAGGGTTAAGGGTAAAGAATCCATATTGGTGTCTTCGTGTGGACCTGAGCTTTGAACCCACAACCTTCAGATTGATAGCCAGACATGCTTTGGTAGATTTTTGGTTTAGGGTGCCTTTTACTCTGTACATGTTCCCAAACCCTGGGTTTAGCCAAACAACCCCAGACCTTTACACTTGCTCCTTCTTGTTTGATGTTTAGCTTACTCGACAGCGTACAAATATCCTATGTGGTGAACTGTGTGATAAAGAATTTTTATATATCAGCCAATAATACCTTTTCCAGTATTTCAGGCTGTTCATTGTAGTTAAAGAAATTAAATAGCAATTAAATTAAAAACCTTTATTTAATTATGTTTTATTTTTCCACATTAAATAAGGAATCAGAAATAAATAAGCACATATGCAAAAACTGAATTTAAAATCTGAAGGTTCATGAATAAGATATTCAAGTACAATATTAAGTAAGACATCTACTTTAGCCTGGGTGTTTTATTTTTTTTTTTTATTAAAAATTGTCTTTGAATCAAATGATTTGATTGAATGAGCAATGCTATTTGTCCTGGAGTGAGTGTGCATCACATGATTGTGGTTACTTTTTTAACAGGAAGGAGTTCCTAAAGGAGAAGCTTGAATTAGAGAGAAGATCTCTTCAAGTTGTGGAAAGGCTGCTGGATGAGAATGTGACTGAAGAGTTCCTCACGGACTGTGTAAACATGTGTACAGAAAAACATCTTTGTAAATTTCTCTTTTATTTATTTTTTAAAATTAAGATATCTCGGTCTGTCTGCATGTGCCACAGGTAAGGCTGATCACTACTGCCAACTACAGAGATGCAGTCGAGGAACGCTCTATCAGTAAAGTGTGTGGATATCCTGTATGCTCTAACAAGCTTACCAACGTAAGGTCATTTGTTTCAGAACAGTGTATGTGTGGTCTATTGATGTATGTTTAAAAGTACTCTTGCTTTTTTGTTTTGTTTTTGTTAGTTTTTTTTTTTTTGTCAATCCTGTGTAAAAATCTAGTTTTTAATCCTGCACCGAAATGAAAATTTTGAGCTAAAACCAAAAAATAAAGTTGTGTTTTTTATATATTAATTTAGCCTTTTTTACCACTGCATACATTAAGTAGGCAATTTTAAATTACTTATTTAACAGTGAACAATTCAACATCCCAGGAAACAAACTTTTATATGTTACCAAAAAAAAGAACTTTTTTTTTTTGTTTGTTTTAGCTGATGACATCCAACTACTTAGCACATTCACTCCACATTACAATCCAACTGTGTCAGCAGCAGGAACCTGGTATATTGACTGGTTACTAGAGTACAGTGCACAGGGAAATAAAAAAGAAACCATTTTGCAAGCTTTGTTAAGAAAGTAATCCAAAAAATATTATTCACCTTTATCTTTGTCATTATAGCGCTGTCCAGCATACTGGCAATTATTCACTCTAAATGTCCCTTTAATGTGACCAGTGTACAGAATGATCAATGTTTATACACAAAGGATCAAAACAGTGGTTCCAAATAAGACACTTTGTGCAGTTTATGTTTTTATTATTTGTTTTTTAGGTTTATACTCAACGTTACAAAATTTCCACCAAAACCAACAAGGTCTATGACATCACAGAGCGTAAGGTAAAACTGTTTACATAATGCACTTTATAGCAAAAATATTATATGAACACCCATTCCAAATACTGTTTATATATATTTTTTTAAATCCATGGAACTAGATCATTTTATATTAATTTAATTATAACTTATTCTGCTCTCTTAACTTACTGACTTAAGCTGCATTGTACTCTTATTTCTAACTTGCTTATATATATATATATATATATATATATATATATATATATATATATATATATATATATATATATATATATATATATACATACACTCACTGGCCACTTTATTAGGTACACCATTCTAGTAACGGGTTGGACCCCCTTTTGCCTTCCAAACTGCCTCAATTCTTCGTGGCATAGATTCAACAAGGTGCTGGAAGCATTCCTCAGAGAGTTTGGTCCATATTGACATGATGGCATCACACAGTTGCCGCAGATTTGTCGGCTGCACATCCATAATGCGAATCCCCCGTTCCATCACATCCCAAAGATGCTCTATTGGATTGAGATCTGGTGACTGTGGAGGCCATTTGAGTACAGTGAACTCATTGTCATGTTCAAGAAACCAGTCTGAGATGATTCCAGCTTTATGACATGGCGCATTATCCTGCTGAAAGTAGCCATCAGATGTTGGGTATATTGTGGTTATAAATGGATGGACATGGTCAGCAACAATACTCAGGTAGGCTGTGGCGTTGCAACGATGCTCAATTGGTACCAAGGGGCCCAAAGAGTGCCAAGAAAATATTCCCCACACCATGACACCACCACCACCAGCCTGAACCGTTGATACAAGGCAGGATGGATCCATGCTTTCATGTTGTTGACGCCAAATTCTGACCCTATCATCCGAATGTCGCAGCAGAAATTGAGACTCATCAGACCAGGCAACGTTTTTCCAATCTTCTATTGTCCAATTTCGATGAGCTTGTGCAAATGGTGTGGTCTTCTGCTGCTGTAGCCCATCTGCCTCAAAGTTCGACGTACTGTGCGTTCAGAGATGCTCTTCTGCCTACCTTGGTTGTAACGGGAGGCTATTTGAGTCACTGTTGCCTTTCTATCAGCTCGAACCAGTCTGGCCATTCTCCTCTGACCTCTGGCATCAACAAGGCATTTCCGCCCACAGAACTGCCACTCACTGGATGTTTTTTCTTTTTCGGACCATTCTCTGTAAACCCTAGAGATGGTTGTGCGTGAAAATCCCAGTAGATCAGCAGTTTCTGAAATACTCAGACCAGCCCTTCTGGCACCAACAAAACTATGCCACGTTCAAAGGCACTCAAATCACCTTTCTTCCCCATACTGATGCTCGGTTTGAACTGCAGGAGATTGTCTTGACCATGTCTACATGCCTAAATTTACTGAGTTGCCGCCATGTGATTGGCTGATTAGAAATTAAGTGTTAACGAGCAGTTGGACAGGTGTACCTAATAAAGTGGCCGGTGAGTGTGTATATATGTGTGTATATATATATATATATATATATATATATATATATATATATATATATATATATATATATATATATATATATATATATAATATGAACTCACAAACTAATTGGAATGTTTACGTTTGGTCACTCTAGTTATTTGTTATACTGCTTCCAAAGAAAACTGTGTTCAAATACAAACATTTGTATATGGATAAGTTAGTTGTGTCTTGTTGTCTTATGTACAGTTGTATGCAGTTTGGGTGCCTCTGCTTTTTTATATTAACAATTAAAATAAATGAAAAGATCTGCAGGATACAAACTAGTTACTATGTATTAACTGTCAATTATGAAAACAGAGATGAAAAGATGAAAACAATAATAAAACTATGGTCTGAACAGTCTAGGTGCATTTTAAAGTTGTATTATTTCCCCATCCACAATTATTCAAATTTAGCAAAAGATTAAAATGGTTAATTTAAAATGTAATAGTACTGACCATTACAAAATGAACAAAACATGAAATTTAACCTTTAGATTGTTTTCAGGTGAATGTTATGTCATATAATAATGTTACATATATTCACTTTATTTTTTTTAGTTCTTTTGTAGCAATTTCTGTTTCAAAGCCTCCAAATTCTTGGAAGTCCAGATTTCAAAATCACCCCTGTGGCTGAGAAAGGAGGAGAGGTAATACCTGTAAAAGTGTGGGGGCTTGGTGGGTTCTAGACCAGAAGGTTGAAGCTTCCAAAACTAAAACAAACCATGTCTAACAAACTACTACTGCTATACAACTATTGATAATACATTATAGAAGTGGAAATAATCTTGCATTTATGTGTATATATACAGTGGCAGGTTTTATATATCAGTTAGTTATGGTTGTAGCTGAACCATTTTCTATAGTTTGATTTCCCTATAAATTATGTGAAATCAGTAGTAAAGTTTTGTTGAATTAATAATTTGACATTTTATTCATTTATACAGCCCTCCTGATGTTCAGTTAATGACAAAAGCAGATGGGTATGTATGCATTTTATTAATAATTTTGTAAAATGTTGTGTCAGAAAAACATCACATACTGATTGGTATTCCATTTTTGTATAGAAGAAGCTCAGGATTAGAGGTGAAATTTTTCGACAGACCTGTGAGTCACACAGACGTTGACAATCCCATTCCACACTCTTCTGTGCTTAATGAATCTTCCAGTGAGCTTGCAGGTGACGTTGATGAACAGGACTTTGTTTCTAGTTTGGTTTCTTGGCAGTGCCCAGGTCCTCAAGTACACTGGGGGAACCTACCTAAAAATTATAATGAAGAACCTACAAACAAAAGTGATAGGAAATGTGACTGGTGGGAGCAAGCACATGGTTATGAAGCCTTACAGAAACCTCAGCTTATCAATACCTCACAAATTAGTCAATCAGCAAAACCAGATGTGGAGGAGACCAGAAACCTTCTGGAACAGTTTGCTTTACAGGATAATGCCGGTTCCACATGCAACGATGCCGGTGAGCTTGGTGAAAATAAAAACACTACAGAAAGAGGTCTGAACATCTTACAAGTAGGTATGAGTAGAATAAACACAACTGGATTTAAAAACATCCTAAAGAACTACTCAAGAGAGATGTCCAAGCCGCTAGTCACTCTCAGCCTGCCTGAGGCTCTTAGATGCACACTGATGGAATGGAGAACCGAGGAAACAATAAGGTGAGCACATTCAATGTACTGTGCAATGCAGTTTTATAACCAAGCTATACTGGTCTATGTCTGTTAATTTTTTTTCATGTTGTAAGATACCTAAATTATAATATTAGAAACCTGTTAGTGGTAAAAACAGTAATTTCCTGATTTAAATAAATTTTGTCATTGCTGAGCAGTGAAGGAGAGCTATGTGGTTTTGTAACATCTTATCAAAAGCTATGTCCTGTGAATAAATACAGTGGAAATGAGTTTTAGAAATTAAATATTACATCTTGATCTTTATTTTGTTTGTACAAAGTGATTACCTTAATTACTGTAGTTATTCTGTCAAATCCAGACAGTCTAACCATTTCATCAGCATGGATTTTTGTCTGCACAATTGTTACATGTTGTATTTTTAATTTGTTATCAAATTTTAAGTTACTACGAACTGTTGAGGCTGACAATCCCATGATATTAGCATCCATCCATACATTATCTTCTGCTTGACACGGGGCAGCAACCAAAGGCGAGAGGCCCAGACCTCCCTTGCCCCAGTCACCTCCACCAGCTCCCCGAGGTGTTCCCAGACCAGCTGGGATATATAATCCCTCCAGCTTGTCCTGGGTCTTCCCAGGGGTCTCCTCCCAGCTGGACTTGCCTGAAACACCTCCCCTGGGGAGCCGCCCAGGAGGCATTTTTACCAGATGCCCGAACCACCTCAACTGGCTCCTTTCAATGTGGAGGAGTAGCGGCTATACTCTTACTTCTTACCCTATCTCTAAGGTAGAGCCCAGACACCCTGAGGAGAAAACCTATTTTGGCTGCTTGTATTTGCGATCTTGTTTTTTCGGTCATTACCCAAAACTCATGACCATAGGTGAGGGTAGGAACATAGATTGACTGGTAAATCGAGAGCCTTGTCTTCTGGCTTCTCCTTTTTCACAAAAACAGCCACTTCACACTTGGCTGCAAACCAATATGGCAAGAGCTAAAGTTCGCAGCCTGATGGGAAGCCTAATAAGACCACATCATCTGCAAACAGCAGCAACACGATCCTCAGATCACCAAACCGGACACACTCCATTCTCTGGCTGCACCTAGAAATACTGTCCAAATTATAAACAGAATCGGTGACAAAAAACAGCCCTTAGAGAGTCCAAACCTCACTCGAAACTAGTCAGACTTACTGCCTGCCATGAGAACCAAGCTCCTACTCTGCACGTACAGGGACTGAATGGCCCATAGTAGGGAGCCATGTACCCCATATTCGCGAAGCACCTCCCACAAAATAACCCAAGGAACACAGTCGAAAGCCTTGTAGTGTTTGTGATGGAAAACTGAACACAGCTTGGGATTTTATTGGAAAGGTCGTTCCTCCAAATCACAAGAGTCTCTGTTCAAGCAGACTCTAAGAAGGCTGGTTACTCTAAACTGCTTCCACGATGGAGGTATGAGCGCTCCTCATGTATCAGCGCTTTTTTGCAGCACAGTATCGGAAGCAATTATACACACGCGCACACATTTTCGCACACATTGTGAGTCATTCTGAATCGCGATTTCTATCTGAATCGCTGTGCAAGCGAGCAGCCTGCAACCCCCCCCATCTCTCTCGCTGTTCCCAAAACCAACACCTGGCCACGCCTACGTGCCTAAATCCGAAGCACTGCCTCGCGATTCATGTACATTAGATAGTTTATGTTTTTACACTTTATTTGACTGACAAGACTTGTGATGGTTTTTGCTCCAAAATAATTAAAATATGGGAGGCACAGTGGCTTAGTGGTTAGCTTGTTCGCCTCTCGGCACAAGGTCTGAGTAAATCTGGGTGGAGTTTCCATGTTCTCCCCGTGTCCGCGTGGGTTTCCTCCGGGTTCTCCGGTTTCCTCCCACAGTCAAAAACATGGATCAAGTCAATTGAGTTCTCCAAATTGCCCCGTGTGTTTGTGTGTGTGTCGTTGTGTGTGAGTGTGTGCCCAGCGATAGATTGGCGCCCTGTCCTGGGTGTATCTGCCCAGCGCCCGAAACGTTCTCCCCTGGATGGGCATGGGGAACCCCCCCGCGACCCTAAAATAGGATAAAGCGAAATATAATGAATGAATGAATAATTAAAATACCACTTTCATTTAGAGTGGGATGATGAATATTTTTTTTGTCAAATGTCAAACTCAAAATCCACTTGCTATTATACATATTCATGTTCTGTTTGGTGAAATGCAGGTTACAGTGATTGTTTTACATTTGTGCTGTATACTGTGTGTTTGGTCGTTTGGGTGCACTAAAATCAAGTTTTCTCCATGCTCTTTGCTGGAATGTCCATCCATCCATTATCTTCCGCTTTTTCCTCTATTAGGGTCACGGGGGTTCCCCATGCCCATCCCCATTCCCCATGCCGTTTCGGGCGCTGGGCAGATACACCCTGGATAGTGCGCCAAACTATCACTGGGCACACACACACACTCTATATGGGGCAATGTGGAGAATTTAATTGACCTCGATCCATTTTTGGACTGTGGGAAGAAACCGGAGAACCCGGAGGAAACCCACACAGACACAGGGAGAACATGGAAACTCCACCCAGATTGGGATTCAAACCGGGAGTCCCTAGCGCTGAGAGGCGAACGTGCTAACCACTAAGCCACCATGCCGCCCATTTGCTGGAATGCTTTTAATAAAATAACAATTTCTCTGAAAATGGCAATCTGAAATGGCAATCTTTTCTATGCTGATTCAACAATACTAACATGATGTGTTTAAACAAGTCTCAATATAAAAACCTAAAAAAAGATTAACCCTGCTAGATCTCGATGAACTGTCCAATGGAAAAGTAAATCTTGGGCCAGAAAAGTGTGGGCACCCCTAGTATAAGCAGTTATAGAAATACATAAACTAGCCCATGTGGCATCAGCAATTATACTGATGTTTGATGTGACTTTAAAGTAATATTCATTTTACTTGTGACTTGACATTGTTGCCATTTTTTCCCCTTTTTTAATATTAGGTTCCTGTATGGATCTAATTATACTTTGCACACAAATTCCACAAAGCAAAGTGACAAGGAAGAAGAGGAGCTGGATGAAGATGACCTAGAAGACCCAGAAGAGGTTTCAGAGAAAATGAAGCATTTTGGTGAAAGCAAATCCACTTGGCCCCCTGCTGCTGCTCCAGATTATGAGGCTCTGAAAAAAGATACTGAGATTTTGGAGCTCAAAGTGCAGGAGTTTTACAGAGGAGTATGTGTGCTTCCTGAAGAGGTGGAAAATGATGTTGTGAAAGAGAACTTCATCAAAAAGGTGAGCAGCTACACAACAATTAAATTAAATGATGAATTTGAGAAAGTTAAAAAGTGAAGTACTGATGACAGCAACACATCTCAAACAAAGTTGGGACAGGGCAAAAGTTTAACTAAAAGTTAAAAAAATACATTGGCACAAATCAAAAACAACTGGAGGAGCATTTAGTAAATGCTAAGGGTAATCGGTAACAGATCAGTAACATGTCTGAGTATATATAACCTCTCAAATATAAAGATGGGGAAGGGTTCACAAGTCAAAGGTGACATACTGCATCAAAAAATTATCAATTGGTTATGGAAAAATGTTCCTCAACATAAAATTGTAGATAGAATAGAATCAGGAGTAAAATGAAAGGAACAAGGTTAAAACTGGGTTATAAATGGCACTGCATTAAAAACAGGTATATAAAACTTCACAGGTCTTGAAGACTATATGAAATGTAGTTATTGAAGCACACAGTGCGGTGCGAAAGTTTGGGCAGCCTTGTTAATTTTCCTGATTTACCTTTATAAATCATTTGTTGTTTGGATAAAAAAAAAATCAGTTAAATATATCATATAGCGGACAAACACAGTGATGTATGAAAAGTGAAATGAAGTTTATCTGATTTACAGAAAGTGTGCAATAATTGGTCAAACTAAATTAGACACGTGCATAAATTTGGGCACTGTTGTCATTTTATTGATTTCAAAACATTTAGAATTAATTATTGGAACTCAAATTTGGTTTGGTAAGTTCAGTAATCCTTGACCTCCATACACATGTGACTCCAATTATGTGAAAGGCTATTTAAGGGGGCAATTGTAAGTTTTTCTCCTCTTGTCTGAAGAGTCGCAGCATGGAAGTCTCAAAACAACTTTCAAATGACCTGAAACCAAAGGTTGTTCGCCATCATGGTTTAGGGGAAGGATACAGAAAGCTATCTCAGAGATTTCAGCTTTCAGTTTTCACTGTGAGAAACATTGTGAGAAAATGTGTGCCACAGGCACAGTTCATGTCAAGGCTCAAAGTGGCAGACCAAGAAAAATCTCAGAAAAACAGAAGTGAAGGATGTTAAGAACAGTCAGAGTCAACCCACAGACCAGCACCAAAGACCTACAACATCATCTTGCTGCTGATGGAGTCAAAGTGAATTGTTCAACTATTTGGCGTACTTTACGTACACAAGGAGATGCTGAATGGGAGAGTGATGCATAAAAAGCCTTTTCTTCGCCCACATCACAAACAGAGCCGCTGGAGGAATGCTAAAGCACATTTGGACAAGCCAACTACATTTTGGAATAAGGTGCTGTGGACTGATGAAACTAAAATTAGTTATTTGGGCATAACAAGGGCTGTTATGCATGGAGGAAAAAGAACACAGCACTTCAAGAGAAACACCTACTACCTACAGTCAAATTTGGTGGAGGTTCCATCATGCTGTGGGGCTGTGTGTCCAGTACAGGTACTGGGAATCTTGTTAAAGTTGAGGGCAGCATGGATTCCAATCAATATCAGCAGATTCTGGAGACCAATGTCCAGGAATCAGTGACAAATCTGAAGCTGCGCTGGGGCTGGATCTTCCAACAAGACAACGACCCTAAACCGTGCGGTGCCTGGGGGGGACGCATAACAAGATATCACAGAGCAAGTGATATTAAGTGTACTGAACAAACCCTCAAGAGACAACGTGGAAAAATATTTAACAGGGATGGCGGAGAGAAAGGTGGAGAGACGAAGATAACGAGACCAGCAAAAGTCAACCGAAAGCTAAATGTCGAAACGTATGTAGCGCTTGGCTTCACTGTAACCGTATACTTCACTGTAACTGAGGTGGGAGACGAAGAAAGGCCGGTGTGTCTGCTGTGTCTTTAAATGTTGGCAGCGGACAGCGTGAAGCCAAATAAATGAAGGCATCACTTAAAGACATTACACCCCAATCACGCTGATAACCACTTGAGTTTTTTTAATCGTAAACGTGACGCGTATAAACAGCAATCATAACATTTTATGAAAGCTACTACAGAAAAGCTGTGCGCTGCACAACGGGCGCGTTGGAGACATTAGTTCTGACTTCCTCAAAAAAAAAAAACAGCACATTTTTGTATTCATTTTTGTTTTGTAGGTTAAAGTGTTAATAAATTGTGCTCCTGAATTAATGTTGCTGGTGAAGTTGAATTTATTATTATTTGTTAATTTTATTTAATTTCATTTGTCAGTATCAAATGGCAGTCAGTTCAAAAATGTTTCTAGTTTAAATACGGATTTTATTAGTTTCTGTTACAAACTAAAAAACAAAGTTAATAAAATTATTCTGTTCTAAGTTGATCTATATTTCTTTATTTTTTGTTTTCTTTATTGTTAATATGGATACATTTTTATAAAAGAGGTGTACTTATAACAAATTTATAGAGAAATCATACTACAGTGGGCGTGTAAAAATACTTTATCCCATTTTGTCATTTTTGGGGGGCGCAAAATGTTTTCTTCTTCCTAGGGGGGGCTTAACATAAAAAAATTGAGAATCACTGGATTAAGGCATTCAACGTTCTGGAATGGCCATCTCAGTCCCCAGACCTGAATATTATTGAAAATCTGTGGTGTCACCTAAAGAGAGCTGTCCCCTATTCGGAAACCATCAAACCTGAATGAACTAGAGATGTTTTGTAAAGAAGAATGGTCTAAAATACCTTCAGCCAAAATCTCATTAGAAGCTATAGGAAGCGTTTACAGGCTGTTATTTCTGCGAAAGGAGGATCTACTAAATATTGAGTTGTTTTTTTTTTTTGGTGCCCAAATTTATGCACCTGCCTAATTTTGTTTGACCAATTATTGCACTCTTTCTGTAAATCATATAAACTTCATTTCACTTCTCAAATATCACTGTTTTTGTCCCCTATAATGATATATTTAACTGATTTTTTTTTTTTTTTTTTTAACCCAAACAACCAATGATTTATAAAGGTAAAATTAACAAGGCTGCCCAAATTTCGCACCCCACTGTGTATATATACACACATACACACACGTTGCTATTACATATTTAGCTTTTATTTAGCTTAAATATTAAATATTTAGCATATTTAGCTATTACATATTTACCATTTTAATCAGAAACCGTTTTTCATCTTTTGCTTGTGCATTTTCCTGTATGTGTATAAATATACATTTGGACCTCTGGGAGGTGCTGTTGCGTCATAACTGCCTCAAAAACGGAAACCCATGTCATCTTAAAACCTTAAATGATTAGGCATAAATCCTTGGCTTTACAATGCTCAGCTGTGCTGAATGTTCATCCAAATTGTG
Organism: Corydoras sp. C115; assembly: GCA_019802505.1. NCBI lineage: Eukaryota > Metazoa > Chordata > Actinopteri > Siluriformes > Callichthyidae > Corydoras > Corydoras sp. C115. The sequence goes on from JAFMOC010000441.1 coordinate 190,312, forward strand.
TCATTTTTTTCTGTGTAAGGAAGAAAGTGTGTCATATTATGTACCCTATCCATAAAGCTTTTTTTTTTCACCTTCCAATACTTCTCCTCCTTGGCATCTCCGACTTCTGAAACCTTCTACCAATATAAATCCCTATATATTTAACCTTTGCCTACAGCTGCATCTCTCTGGAGACCCCTTTCTCCCTCTTCTATCTTCTATTAGATCCTTGATTTAGCCCTAACTCTCTTTGTGTTCTTCACCACCAAAGCCATTTTAACAAACCATCTGATATTGTCGAACTACTCTCATCTCTGATACCATCTTTCAGCTCCAATCTTTTTTAGGTTTTGTCTCTGGCAGTATATAATATAATATACATTTATCTGAATCATCATTGCACAATTATAATTTTTTCCAAGTCTTTTACTAGCTCTTCCATGTTCCTGTCATTAACAACATAGTGAATCAACACTGGCCAAATCTGTATACAGATGTTTGCAAGTTTTAGGTAAAATGTTTCCACACTGCTGTTTCTTTGCCTAAACATAACAATAACTCCACAATGCATATATTTTTTATATGCATATATTTGCATGTTCACCAAATCTTTGCATTGGTTTTCTTTAAAGGACATGTTAACAAAAAAATCCACCCTGAACCTACCAGTCCAACTTAACAGGTGTGTCTGAGAAAGTGAATCATTTATTAATAGGAATGTGCTTTTTAGACTTTTTAATTTGTCTGGATTAGAATATTTGAAATATGTGATTCACATGTGTGAATCTGTGTTGAAAGTTGAAAATGTGTTTATATGTTGTTTTTACTTAAAAACTCAAGTCAAGGAACTTTTGTAAAAGCATACTTTCAAATCCCCACCTCATCTATTCAACCCTGACATAATTACTGACCTTTAATTTGTTCTTCTCTGAATCTTGTCTTTTTGTAGAACAGTGTGACAGCCTCTTCACTTCCGCTGGTGGATTCCAAGGCACCGCAGATCATCCAGAAACGCATTGTTGTAGATAAACTTTGCAGAAGGTTAGGCCTCATCAAATTTCCCACAATTATTACTTATATAATGCAATTTATAAGTACACAAACAGCCTAAAGTATGTAAAATGTTTTAATTCTTATAAAAGTATTGTCTACAGCAAGCAAATTTTTCCACCATTGTTATCCCGTTCTATTATACAGATGTAATGGACAACAAACATACTAGGTTTTGTTACTGATTTTAGTATTCCAACATTGTTAAAAACAAGTTTGTTTATTAAATTTACATTTAGCAGATGCTTTTATCAAAAGTGATGTTAATTTGGTTAATTCAGCTTCAAGTACTTGTGGTTTATAGAAAAATGTCCTGTTGCTTTTGCAGTTTAAGAGACATCGTAGGACCTCTGGGTGTGACCATGAGTGAAATCATCAATGACATCAACAACTTGGTTAGGACTTTTAGGTATGAGCTTTTTCTCCATTTTAATAATAAATAAATATCTTATTTGCGTTTTGTTAATTTGCACATATTACCATTACCTACTATAAAAATTTCTACAATATTGTAATATAAATAATAATAATAATGAAAATAATATATTAATAGTGGAAGTCCCAAAAGACACTTCTGATTGATTTTATTTTGCCTACACACTGACGAGTTTGTCCTCCACATTTAACTTATCCGTGCAGTGAAACACACACATATGTACACACACTGGTGAAGTGAGCACACGTGCACAGAGCAGTGGGCAGCCTTAAATAAGGCGCCCGGGGAGCAATTAGGGTTAGGTGCATTGCCCATGAGCACTTCAGCCATGGTACCTGGTGGGATCGGGAATCGAACCGTGGACCTTCAGGTCACAAAGCTTGTACCTTAACCACAAGCCCATGACTGCCCTATGGGTGATATGTGTAGATATGCAGTGTTTTGTCTAAGGAGAAAATGAAAAGGAGCAAATTGATGAAGCCTGTGTTAGAAATGTGACATTTAGAATTGAACAAACCACTGTCCTGATGAAATGATAGAATTTACTACCATTAAATGCACTTCTTATCCAAACATTCCTGAATTCGTATGAATCAAAAAATGGTTCATTATAATGAGAGTAAAACCTTTAATTAAAACCAAAAATGCAGACACATAATTGTCTTTAAAATTATTTAATTACTGAATAAAGTCAAGTTATGTCCCTTTTATCAGCACATGTTGCCCCCCATACCTTAAATGAGTTTTGTTTTACTATTCATAAATTATGAATAGTAAAACAAAACTATTATACTAACAAATACACTTTCATTATTAATCTATAGATCTGTATGAAATTAATCCAATGCCAATTTATTTAAATGAATACATGTTTTTTTTTCCCTAAAGTAAAACTATCCCCAAGGTAATAATTGTGAAATATATAAGGTCAACTGTTTATGATTCAAAATGGACAATGATCCAAAAACAAATATATGTATATATTTGTACATACCGTCCAACCTTTAATTTGTATGTGTCTTTGTGGAAACCTTCATGAAAACCTATTTGGCAAATATTGTACAGCAGAGAAAAGCACCTGTTTTTTCCCTTAAAATGCTTAACAAGGTAGGCTATATAACTTGGATGGGGGGGGAAATTAAATTGGCTTTTTAAATTAATTCATGCTACTAATTCAACAACATATGATAATTATAAATAATAGCAATTAACTGTTAATAAGGCATCATAATGTATTAATAAAATTTACATTAATTAGTGTGACATACTACCATAAATAGTACTAATAATGATACAAAAATTGTACAAAATCAGCTCTGCTACTCTTGCTACATTTAGTAATGTATCAAAAGTATGAAAACACCCATATAAAATGTGAACTATAATTATCTAATTTTATACACAATCTGTGGGTAAAAAAAGTGAAATAGGATGCCACATCAACAGCCAGAAAGTTGTGACCTCGAAAAAATTTACTAAAAAGATCGATGTGCTTTATTTAAAAAAATAAAAGTATTTGGAGAAATACAATCATGTTAAAATTATAATTGGAAAATTCACCATAAAAGCTTCATAATGTTATGTGGCTTAAAAGCCACATAACTCTTCACCATGTTTTTTTATTTATTTTATTTAACCTTAATTTTACCAGGATAAAAATCATTGAGATTATAAATATAAGTGTCCTGGAGGAGTGGCAGCAAGCCAACCCCAATGTTTGAGTGTTAATATTGGCACATGCATCAACAATTGTCTTCTGTTCCATTCCAGAGTTAGATGGTGAGTGCAATGTTAATCTGCTGTTAAATGAGGCTAGAAGAGAGATTGCTGTTGATGCATCTGAAGCAGCACTTGGTTTATTGGTGACAAAAACTGTTCCTTGGATTTTAGCAAAAATTCAACTGCACTGTGGGTAATAAGAAATCCTTTTTAGGTAGTGCTGGTTAAAATCACCACGTGCTTTTTTCCATTTCATAAAGATGAATGGCATTCCTAGCTTGTCTGTCTGTCTGTCTGTCTGTCATACCATACATCAAGATGACATCAAGCAGGAAGGTATCCTTTTTCCACTTTAAATGTGTTGACCATAGTATTTGTTAACTCAACTGATTTTAATACATTGTGTTAAAAACAATGAACTTCTAAGGTAATTATGAGATAATGAAAAATAATACATTTTATAGCATTTCAGAAAGATGACAAGGATTTAATGTGTCAACTAATAGTTCTATATTATTTTGCAAATCTTTATAAAAAAATTTTACGTTTATGTTAATATCAGAATACCGTACTTTATTAATCTCCAGGGGGAATTTCCGAAAGGTAAAATGTTATGCTGAAATATGCACTGGTACAATAAATCAAAGAATCTAAAATAGTAAAATAATCATTGAACATTCTTTGAAGAAAAAAAAAACATTCTTTGTCTAGTATTGTTTTACTGTCATTTTTATCTTTTATTTTTAATGACATGACCTAAACCTGTTTGTCCAAATGTTTTCCATCAACAGGATGTTTTCTTTAAGTCGTTCTTTGATTTACTGTGGCTCCGATGGGCCCACTTCATTACTAAATTGAAACTGTTTCCAGCAATTCTGCTCTTCCTGTTAAGAGCCACTAAATCTACACAGCGCACACAAAGACTGTAGTGTAATGTAGGATGTTTAAGTGCTAAGATTTTGGCTTGTTATTGTTGCTACATTTTATAGAGTAGTTGAACTACAGAGCCAAGCTGTATACATTGCTGTGCTTACTGATAGCCATACAGTCTCTCCTAATTGTAATTTTATTGTGATGTGTATTGTCTCTTACAGATTCACAAATGTTAACATCATTCACAAACCTTCTGAATGGACACTGATTGCAGTAGTTCTTCTTTTAGTGTAAGTGAACTTTGTGTGTTTGCGAGAGAGAGACAGACTATTATGACTGCATGTGGGGTAGTTTCTTTGTCTGGAATATGAGGCATCATGTTCACACAGGGACAGACAAAAATGCAAACTCCACCTTTAATCAGAAATTGAACCCGAGCACTAACCGCTGTGCCCCCATGCTGCTTGTTGTTTAACTTTTTAGTATTTCAAAACAGGATTTTAATTATTACTTATTAATTTTCATTCATTATTTCATTATTCATTTCATTTTATTATGCACTATATTCATTCATTCATTCATTATCTTCCGCTTTATCCTATATTAGGGTCGCGGGGGGGTTCCCCATGCCCATCCAGGGGAGAACGTTTCGGGCGCTGGGCAGATACCCCCAAGACAGGGCACCAATCTATCGCTGGGCACACACTCACACACAGACACGCACACAAACACACTTCATGGGGGAATTTGGAGAACTCAATTGACTTGATCCATGTTTTTGGACTGTGGGAGGAAACCGGAGAACCCGGAGAAAACCCACACGGACACAGGGAGAACATGGAAACTCCACCCAGATAGGGATTCGAACCATGAATCCCTAGTGCTGAGAGGCGAACGTGCTAACCACTAAGCCAGCGTGCCGCCCCACTATATTCATTATTAAGTACATTTTTAAACTCTCTTTATGGTGAACTACATGAAGTTCATAGTTTGTTTCCATGGGGCAGTGTATGTAAAAAATAAATAAATAAATAGAAAATCACAGGTTTAAAAATTTTAAAATGAGCTAGGTTACACCCTCACATCCCACCATTACTAAAATCTGAATTCTACAGTGTAGCTGGTTTTGTCCATAAATACTGACTTGTGGTGTTCTCATTTGTAAGTCAATTTACATCTGCTAAATGTAAATGTAATGGACATAGTACAACCCTGTTTTTGTTTCATATCTTTGAGGTTCTCTAATTGGATTCCACTGAACTTTTTGGAACTGTTCCTCAAACAAAGGTTTATTTTTTTAATAGCTCAGGATTTCTGATTGAGGTTTATGGTCTTTAGGTATGTGTGTTTGTGAGAGGGGTCTAGAACAGCTAGAGTATAGGGTGAATGCTGGCTGAGGAAATCAGGGAACATTGTTTTCTCTGCAGGAACACCCTCTCAGTAAAGCCATTACACCATAGTGATTTGTGTGCTTAGGTCCTGATCTGGATTGAATTTTACTACTTGATTTTAATCTCACATATATAAACAAATGTGTAGTGTTTAACTCTTATTTTGAATGTTATTGTATTGACAGTTCAAAGCGGTATAATCACAGCTTTTATCAGTTTAAAACTAATTTGACATGTCCAGTCCCAGGACTATCCACCACAGGTGAAACTTAACTACACAAAGCGCTTTAAGAATACGGGGCACCAATATTTTACCCCATGCACTGAAAGTTGCCATGGGTTCTCATAATTTTCACCTAGATAGCTCTGAATAAATAACCAGTTTGTTTGGTACACAGTAAAAACACTTACCATTTTGCAGAGATAAAAGATATCGCTTCCACTTTTAAGAACTATAGGAAGTTTCTTGTCCAAATGAACCATTAGTCAATTCTGTACTTCTATTTTAAAGTTCATGGTATGGGTAGTCCTGTGAAATTTGTGATCTGTATATTTACAAGTCCGCTTTAGCGATTTTGAGATTTGACCTTGATGCCTTTTGGCTGAATTAGAGCCAGGCTATATCCAAATTATAGTCACTGCCATGAGGCTGGCAGCAGTTATTACTACAATTAAAGAAGTATGAGAGAAAAAAAAGATGAAAAATTTGAGCTCAGATCTGAATATAAGCACTCCAATAATGCATTTTTGCTGATGGCACAGTGCTGGCATGTTTTAGTGGATCCTTTGAGTGCATGTTTGGATGTCGGTGACTGTGCAGTTAAAGTGGTTGTTTGCATGCGACAGATGGTATATGAGACTTCATCAGGTTTATTAAAGGACCGGACGAACCCTGGAGTTCCGTGCTGCTCCCGTCTGAGTCAACATAGGCTAAAACTTTATCTACGCCTGATTACTATGGATCCGTGATAGAGCAGCAGGGTAGCATGGGAAAAATTCCACCTGATGAATAACAAATTCCCTGAAAAACTGTTCTAAAACATGGCTTTGATTTATCATTTACTGAAACGTGACTCAGCTTAGACCCTGGGTCCTATGCCATTTGCTTTAAAAAAAAAGTGGTATTTAATTAATTTTTCTTATATTTTGTTCTAAATTTTTGACCTCATGTTTCAGATTAGTCCATTATACAATCGCAATTCCAAAAACGTTTAGACACTGTGTTAAATGTAAATAAATTCAATGATTTGTGAATCTCTGAACTCATAATTAACATTATCAGACACTATAACTAAAACCGTTTACCATTTCAAATGTAGGTTTTTTAAATTTTATGGCAGCTATATATCTTGTTGGCATGTTCAATATTGTATAGCCTCCTCTCTCTGTTGCTCCAGTTGCTTGAGTTTTGTTAAAGGAATATTATTCCATACTTGTCTGATGCAAGATTACAGCTACTCAACAGTCCTGGGCCATTGTGGCCAGATTAAAATGCGCCAAATGTTTCACTTTATGATGCGCCTATTGTTGAAATGTCTGGACTGCAGACAGCTGTTCTATGTATGAATTTTTCTAATGGGAAGCAAAACTGATAGTCATGCAATACTCTCTTGCTGAAATATGCAAGGCCTTTTTTTTAAAAGAAATGTTTCCAGATGTTTAAGTGGACCACCTCATAAGCACTAATGACTACAAACCAGAGTAGCCATACCACCCTCCCCCCAAACTGTTTAGATCACTTTCTGATGGGCACCCTTCATCATTCCAATTTATAATTGGATTAGGTTCAATTAGAATGTAGAAGTTTCAGTAAAATGACAGCGGACTTTTCCATTCATTAATAATTTAATAGCAGGTTTTGTTTTACCTTATGTCAGAGTCTTTTGTTTGCGGCTTTCTGAATAATGCATAGCACAGCTGAAATGCTAGACCAGATGCAAACTGAGCCACACAGCATCTTTAGAGTGAGAGCGAGGTAAATTGGCAGCTATTTTCCAATACCTGTTGGCACTGCTGCCTTCATACCAAAAACTAGGTTCTCATTTATCATGTATTTTATTAAGAAAATGATAACGGCCTCTCAGGTGACATGGTGACCTGAATTGTATCACACTACCATGGGAAATCTGTTGTCATGTCTCAAGTCCTCTGTCAACTTTTTCATTCTATTATCGCTGCTGATGTCTCAGTTTATTGGCAGCGGGTTGGATGTTTGCTATTTTACTAGTTTAAAAGCACTGACAGCTTTTATATGGTGGGGATGGTGAGTGGGATTTGTATGGAGAAATTTATGTTCTTTATGTAATACTCAACCACTGTTCAATGATAAAAAAGTAGTTATTGCCATTGTGCATATGCGAAGAATCATACATTAGCTTCAGCAGTGCAGTGAAGTGTTGAATCATAGAACTAGAAAAAAAAGTGAATACAGAAAACCTGTCACATAACATTTCATTTGATCTCCCAAAATGTTGCATATTTCTTCAGGAAAGTGCTTCCACAACAATTTTGAGTGTGTGTTTTATTAATAATGGCATATAAGCTTGCTTGTTTGCAGTTAAGAAGCACTCTGTTCTGTATATGGCAAATGGGTTCTGTGGCATGTGGTAAATGCAGTTAGAGAACCTTAGATATGCAACATATTATACTGAATATGACAAAATTGGTAAAAAATATTTACAAAAAAGAAATGGTGTGTAAGGTAAATGTAATTAATAAAAAGTCTAATGTATATGAAGGTCAGTCAGTTTCAAATATTTTATAGCTTTTATTGACACCGCCCCCTTCCCCATATGTAATGATTTTTAATATGAAGAGGAACTACCCAAGAAAATAACCTCAATTGGATAATTTTTGTTTATGGGATCCCGAGATGAGGTTGTTCTGATGTTTGTCAGCAGTGGCTGTGTATCATACTTATTATGAGTTGTTTTCAGAATATGTGTGGTTCAGCATAAACCTAAAATCTTTAAAGACTTCTTTATTACTGTATGTTGGACAGGTTAGCAGACGTGTCCCCAACACTCAAGATGGCAATGATAAAGGCATCTTCCACAGAGTACATGTCTGTTTTATTGAAGGCGCTCAAACTTCAAGAAGAGGATCTGCCAAGCCTTGTGCAGCTCTTTAAACCCGAGCAGCAAATATGCTCTTAAAAACGAGATACAGCACACAACATCTAGGTAAATGCAAAACAGTGATGGAGAGGAAATGTGCATAATCTGGACAAAAATGTATACATCCATTTAATTAATGTAATGAGTTTGCTTATTTTTATTATTATACACAACAAATATGTAAACAAGTCAAGTGTTTAATAAATAATTGAATTATGCCTTTTTTAATTTATTTTCGTAAGAACATTTGCCATTGGTTTTGCTTTTCCACCGCCAGCACAGTTATGCTTCGGTCAGTATCGATTACACTATATAAGGTGTTGCATGACCTAAGATTTATGTTTTAAATTTTAATATTAAAGAAATTCATAAAATAATTTGTGCTAAACGTTGAGTAAATACATGAGTCAAATACATTAACATTCTGATTTAGTTTAACAATGATACCAAAATCTCTTGTTGTTTTTGTTGTTCTCTTAAGTCAGAATAATATTTAGCCCTAGCTGCATTAAGTGCATGTTTATACTATGTCTTTCCATACAATCTTTTAATACTTCTAATTTAATTTACAGGTTATTTTCTCTTCTTATTTCAGGGTTTAATAAGTAGATTGTTCCCAATCCTTAAATGATAAGTTATTAAATAATGATATAAGGCTATTGTTAATGCTAGTGCTAAAATTAAATCAGATGTGTCGCCTGAACCAAGAACTGAGTTAAAAACTAATTTGCTAGTTTTCATTTTTCAGCCATTATTTTCCACTTAATCCTCTACTAGGGTTGCAGGGGTTTTGCCATGCCCATCCAGGGGAGAATGGTTTTGGGCGCTGGCCAGATGCACTCATGACAGGAGACCAATCTATCACTGGGCACACACACTATTACATTTACATTTGGTCATTTAGCAGACGCTTTTATCCAAAGCGACTTACAAGGTGAGCACAGGGTTAATCACAACATCCCTGGAGCAATGAGGGTTAAGGGTCTTGCTCAAGGACCCACATTGGTAACTTCAGTGGACCTGGGATTTGAACCCCCAACCTCAGATTGATAGCCCAACACCCTGACCACTGAGCTACCGGACCCACTATGTGGGGCAATTTTTTTGGAGCAGCCAATTTACCCTGAATTTCATGTTTTGGGTCTATGGGAGGAAACCGTAGAACCCGAACTAAACCCACATGGTCATGGGGAGATTATGGAAACTCCACGGAGATTGGGATTCGAACTTGGATCTCCTGCGCTGAGATGCGAACATGCTAACCACTACACCACCATGCCACCCTCAGTTTATATTATGAACATTCAAGTCATCCACAATGCCTAGTCAAACAATTCTACTGTATTTGAAATAGAATCTTCAATAAACTCTGTATAAGAAAACCCAGGGGTGGTGTACAGAAATTACATTAATAAGATTTATTCTTATTTGATGGTGAATTGGTTATTTGATTGATTATTATTTGGACCTAGTTATAATGGGAACCATCTTCTGGCATCTTGCAGACAGTTGTTTAGGCCATTCTGTCTGCTGCCTGTCTTTGCCTTTGAGTAGTCCATTTTTATTCCTTATCAGCTATATTCAAGGGAGACCATGGAAATTCCACCCATATCCGTATTCAAACCTGGATTCTCAGCGATGAGAGGAAAATGTGTTAACTACTAAGCCACCATGACGATCTCTTTATCGATAAAGACAATGTTCTCTAAGCACCACTTAGACATCCAGCAGTTCAGAGCCATAACCTGCTGTAGGTTTTGCCACCACAACTAATTGATTTCTTCTTTAGGTTTTACATTTCATATTTATTCCTTATTGTTGTTCAGTATAGCTTATCCAATAATTTTTTAACAGTAAATATTTGATTTGAATAAAATAAACTTCACCTTGGTTTTTAACATTCAACTTTGTACTGCTTCTTTAAACTTGGCACATTAGAACAGAATTCAATTGTGCACATTTATAATTTAAACTTACTGACAAATAAAATACTACCAAAATGTTTCAACTGTTATTTAAACATGTCAAAGCACTTAACCTAATGTGTTACTGTTTTCCATTCACTTCTCTTATTTACAGGCAGTTTCTGCAGAACAGCCACCCCTCAATGTTTAATTTTTAAGATCATTTTGAAAATGTGACATAATTGGTGCTGCCAAATTTATCAGTCATTTTTTAATTTACCCACTTTTATGGTTTATGGTGAACCTAACCTGAAGTTATGATTGTATATGCTTTATTTATTTCGTAAAAACCGTAGAGCCAAAAGTCTCATTCTCATATTTTTAATTTCATTTACATTTTATTTAACATTTTTATTTTAAGTTTAGGTTAATCAGCACAAACACTCTATTCAACAGATTTACCAGCTTAACTTAACATCCCACTCCTGCCAAAGATAACATTGTCTGTGAACATTTGCTTCCCTAACAGCTGCTTAACAGTTTGCCATAAAAGTATTTGAAATGTCACTATTACTTTTCATTTAGCTTTTCCTAATCAAGAACTTCAGGTTTGACATCATAGTTCTGATGAAGTTTAGTTTTTTACAGGTGAAAAAAAAAATTTAGAAATAATTACTTTCAGCTTTATGGTTCTAGTATGGATATGGCTTTGCCTTTGTGAACTGTGTGAGAATAAAAATAAGTTGTGAATTGGAACTAAAGTGACCCCACAAAAACTGACCCCAACACTGAATAAGCCAATGGTAAGCCAACATCTATCCATCTATTATGGGGGGGGAGGGGGGGCACAGACAGACACACACAAACACACTCTATATGATCCATGCTTTTGGATTGTGGGAGGAAACCAGATAACCCGGAGGAAACCCACACGGACACGGGGATAACATGGAAACTCCACCCAGAAGCCAACGTATTTAACATTAATCTTACAAATGATTTTTGAAGGAGTGACAAATTTACAAAACTTCTTTCTCCAGGAAGGGATAGAAACATTTCTGTCACAAGACAACAGCTCCATGCTTATGCCCATAGATGCAATGAGATAAGATGTTTACACAACTGTTTGCCTATTAAATAAGACCCTAATAAAAGTGTATAAACTTTTTTATAATTGCTTATTAATTGCAAATTGAATAATTTGTTATTAGAAATCCATTTATTTTTAACCCATACAAAATAGCAGTAGGTAAAACAAACATTCCTGAACACATTTAGACCTAGGGGAACGTTTATATGCCAAGGCTGTCCTCCGTGGGAAATAAACATAGGACCATTGTGGTATGAAGCATTGCAATCTGCTAATTTTTAGCAAATTCATAAATTATTATCAGACTAGGTCAGCACTAAAAAGGACTTGTCTAAACTCCTGAGTATTTAAAACCAAAGCAGTCCTCTTTAGCCCAATTAAGGTGCAAGAGTTTAAAATTTGCACAGTTTTAAATAAATTGCAGAAATGGCACTTAAGAGGAACTGTGAAACTCATGGCCAACAGATTCATGACAAAGCAATAGAATTCACCATTCTAACAGCAGTATCGTTCACTGAAATTTAAAAAGCACAAGCGGTGGTACTCAAATGTGAAAAACCACTTCATTGAAACCAGACCTGTGGCCCTATCAAAACAGTCGATTTCTAAAGCAAACCAAATGCAATTATATTTTAGCTTAAATATATTTTATATTTTTATATTTTGAAATCCCATCTTATCTCATTATCTTCCACTAAATCCTTTATTAGGGTCTCAGGGTGTTTCTCATAACCATCCCGGGGAGAACAATTCAGGCACTATGCAGATTTACCCATGACAGTGCCCCAAACATTACTGGGCAGTTTAGAGCAGCCAGTTGACCTTGTATCCATGTTTTTGTACTGTGGAAGGAAACCCCGGAGAACACCCACACTGACACGGGAAGAACATGGAACCTTCACCCACACAGGATTCAAAATGGATCCCAGTGCTGAGAGGCAGACATGCTAACCACAACACCACATTTTTTTTCTTTTGTAAATTGTACTTGCCAGATTGTACTTGAGGATGATTTTGAATACTGTAGTGCACTGGCAGTGAGAACCTTGTGGCTTCTGTTTAGGAGACCATATAATGACTACTCCTTTAAATTCTAGAACCATTTATATGCTATAAATAATATATAGACAGTTGATACATGTGTTTATCATTTATTCATGCGGCTGGCAAACATTAAATCACAAAAGTTTATAAATAAGTAAGTCAATGCCAAAAGTAAATATATGAGCTACCTATTTCTACACTAGTGTTTATAATGATCTGTAGTATCCAGATAGAGTTTGTACTGCAAGTCCTTCCTTTTTATTGTTTATGATTCTATTTTATACCATGTTGTGTTTCTTTGTGTCTCCGCAAATCCACTTTGCGTTGGAAGCCTTTGCCACAAGAATCACAGCCAAAGGGTTTAAAACCAGTGTGTTTTCGGCTGTGTGTGATCAGGTTGGAGCTCTGACTGAAGGCTTTACCGCACACTTGGCACTTGTGTGGCTTTTCACCTAAAAATAAAAAGCATATAGACAGATACATAGATGTACATCTTAACAACACCTCTTTCCTGTGAATTATTTACAATAATGCACAACCTCAAGTGTCTTATTGCTTTTATAAAATGGTTGCAAACACAGTATAATGGAAAAAACAAGGTTTGATTCATAAATGTGCAGTCATAAATGAACTGAACTTCTGCAACATAATCTAGTCCAGTTTTAGAAGTGAACTTTAATTACTGAGTAATGGGACCGACTTAGTGCTCATCGTGAATTTATATTCATCTGTATTTCATGATTTAAAATAATATATTGTATATCACACTTTGATATGAATGTGAAACAATCAGACGTGCATTATTGTTAATGATGTCATGGCTGTACAAACAGCTTATCCAATCAGCTTTAAGGCCCAGAACTACCCTTTTTATAATGTTGCTTAATTTTCAGACTGTTGGTTTTGTACTTTACAACAGTCCAAGTTTCTCAAGTGACTCCCCTGTCCTAAACCTAATAAAAACAATCACATTTACATGAACAACTGAATACAAGTTCGGTGAATAAAAGTCAAACAAATTATTAATAAGTTTTCTAGTATTTAACCAATTTAGAGACAGATCTTCAAACGTCATTTAAAGCACAAATATCAACTCAGACAGGTAAGATAAGAAGACCAGTAAAAGGAATACAGAGATCAGGCTGGGAGATGTTAAAAAAAGGACTGGCATCAGTGACATATTATTAAAGTCAATGTTTCTTTGCTGGAAAGCAAAAGCCTTTACGCAAAGCGGTAAAGGTTTCTGAGTGAAATGTTTTGACCAGCTAAAGGTTTTAGCATTTTGAGGAAACCACTATAGTAAATCCAGCAATATTGTACCTGTGTGTATGAATGTATGTTTCTTCATATCTGACTTCTGGTGGAACCTTTTGCCGCAGTATTGGCAGGGATATGGCCTTGTGTCTGAATGGATGAGCAGGTGTGTAGACAGAGTGGATGATCTTTTAAAGCTTTTCCCACAGATTTTGCAGCTAAAAATTCTCTCCTGTTAAAAGAATGTAATTGGAAGTACAATAAAAATGGTCAAAATAGCAAAAAAACTCAATCTAGCAGGTCCACAAAGGTGTTTAATAATTTCGTGATTATCAACCAGTCTGTGAAGGACATTGTCATTGACTCAATTAAAAAATAACATAATAAATGTGCTCTTACTTGTGAATGAACAATTTTGTGTTGTTCTAAACTGACAGCGTGACCGAACGTTTTCCCACACAGCTCACATGCAAAGGGTCTTGTCCCACTGTGTGAGCGTCGAGCATGCACCTCTAATCCATGAGGAGTTGAAAACACCTGAATAAGATCAATTATAAAATCAGGTTTTGCCCCTCATCAAGACAGTTGAAATATGCTTACTGAACAATTCCAATACCTTTGAGCATTTAATGCATTTGTAAGATGTATTTAGCTTGAGACGTTTGCAGAGACGCTCTGAGTGGGACTCGCCATAATATCCTGACCCTTGTCTCTCTAGTAGATCTGTAGTCAGTCTATAATACTGCTCTGGGCACAGTGCCCGTGAGTGACACTTGTCAGTAATAAATGCCTCAGTTATCCTTTCTTTGGGTGTGTATATAGCAGTTGTTGGCATTTCAGGTGTCAGGGGTTCTTGAAAGGATCTGACAAGGTGCCTAAGCTGGGGATGAGTCCAGGAGCGAAAGGTCAGGTGGAACGGTTGGATGTCATCCAATGACGATAAAGTATGATCATCTACTTCTGCTGAGGAAACAAATTATTTATCATTTTAATTTTTAAGTACACGATGTGGCCATAAGTATAATTACTGACTTCACTTCAGACCATTGCACTTTGTGACCATAAGTATGAAGACAGACTAGTTCCTGATAACAATTTAAACAGCATGAGAAAGGCCATTAACTATTTTTTTCATGACTGTACACAAACACACGGCCCTTACCCTATTAAATGTCATGGGATGAATTGTAAAGCTGAGTCTTCTGTCAGATTTACCTGTCCAGCACCAGCAAGCCTTGTGCATGCCTTATAGACTCATATTAAAATCCATAAAAAGGGATATTTAATAAATATTTTTATGCCCACATACTTTTTATCCATATAATGATAATGATAAATAAACTAAAAGTCAATACAGTAACTCCAATTGGGCTGCAAGACTTTTTTAAATGAAATATTTAACCATTAACACCAGATCAAATTATGTAATCTAACAAAAGTTTGAACATATTACATTTATTTTTCATTCATTCATTATCTTCCGCTTTGTCCTCTATTAGGGGCGCCGTGGGGTTACCCATGCCCATCCAGGGGAAAACGTCTCGGGCGCCGGGCAGAGACACCCAGGACAGGGTGCCAACCTATCGCTGGGCACACACTCACACAAACATACTCTACATGGGGCAATTTGGAGAACTCAATTGACTTGATCCATGTTTTTGGACTGTGGGAAGAAACCGGAGGAAACCCACAAGGACACGGGGGAGAACATGGAAACTCCACCCAGATGGGGATTCGAACCGGGAATCCCTAGCGCTGAGAGGCGAACGTGCTAACCACTAAGCCACCGTGCCACCATATTACATTTTTTTTTTTTTATATTTGTCATGTAATTTAAAGCTAGTTTAAATCCTGATGATGCCACAGCCATCCATGGCTCAAGCATAAAAACAACAGAAATTTGTGAGGTGTTAAATGTGCTCTTTTTTCAAACTCATGGCAAAATATTACTTCATTCATCTGTTCACATTTTATGTAAGCTTAAAGCAAATTGCCACCATGAGAACTGAAGCTGAGAAACTTTCCGCCACGACTGTACTAACAGCATTAACTTACATTATAAACAAATATCCTACCTGTAGAAGTAGGTGAAGATTTAGGTGTCCATGGGTCCATGTAATCCGTAGGTTGGTCACACACACTGCCTTTACAGGAGAGAGGAGAGTGCTGAGCTTTATGTTCAGCAGTAAATACAACACTGCCTTCAGGTGAACATCCACCTGCACTTTTAACAACATCCTCACTAATCAGCTCCACTGGGATTTCTGTTCAACCACAAAAGCCACTTATATCAATGTAATACTGCTATAAATAGTAATTATGCCAAAAGAAAAAACTATTTTTGTCTAATATGTTTTTTTACTTTTTGGTTTTGTATTTTTAATCATTCATGAATTAATACTTAAGATATATAGTATCTGGATCATTTTATAACTCATATTTAAAAATTAAAAAAATATTTACTAGGTTAAAAAAAACATTTGAATACATATATATATATATATATATATATATATATATATATATATATATATATATATATATATATATATATATATATATATATATATATATTGTATTATAAGAACTATAGATGACCGTTAATTCATTACTTTTGAAAAATACATGTCTTTTCATTCTTTTTGCATTGATGTGTTCTAAGTATGTCATTGCTCTGAAATTCATAAAATGTTTGCTGAAAATGTAACACTTAGCAATCATTTTATTAGAAATGGAAACAGTAAAATGTATAAAACCATGCAGCTTCACATCAGACTTTCAAAAAAGATCAATCAGAATTAAGAATAATTTAATTTATTTTTGACTGTAGCATTTTGTTGGTGCCACAAAGGTTTGATTTAAATATTTTTATAACTGCTGATGCTTTGGAATTTTTACACACAGGTCGCTAGGCTATTTAAAATTGTGCAATAAAAAATATCATCTAGTGGGCAACATTGAAAGCCCAGTCTATGAGTGATGGGAATGGAAAACAGCTAACAAAAAGTATAAAGTAACTCAGATAACCACATAGAACAATTAAAAACAAGAGTCTTTAAATAGAAAAGCGAGAAACTACAAAAGTATTAGTATTATTTTGTCACTATTTATAATTTGGTTCCCTTTATATATGTGACGGTGGGACTTAAGGGGAAGAGAGGCGCAGCCAACACGCTGATCAGGGAGATTATCGCACCGGCTGATGATTGTGTGCCTTTATAAACGGGCATGAAACATGCTTCGGGGAGAGTTTTGCAACACGTGACACGACTGATGGGATGGTGGACACGGCATGTCTACATGCACGTGTACTGTTAATGCTAGGTATATATGTGTGTGTGTGTGTGTGTGTAGGCATGTTCATGTCAACAAAAAAGCTGTTCCTGTTGTGGTGCAATCCTGTATACAGTCCTCATTCCCTTCCACCCCGTGAAAATATACATTTATATCTGATGTATTCAATCAAATTTGTGCAGAGATGCAGAAATATCCAAAACATTTACAGACTTTCAAGTGACACATTATAACAATAAAGTAGAATAGAATTAACATATGTGCCTAATAACATATTCAGTAAAAAAAAAAAAAACTAAAATGAGTATGCATATGTTTCTTTTACTCTGGAAATGTAATTTACAAGATTTTGAAGTACTCAGTTAATGACTGTGTCACAAAGTACAACAACAAATCCTTGCATAGAAATAGGTAATCACGGGAATTTTCTTTCTTTTATCTAAAGAGGACCCAGGACCCTATTTGATCCCATCCATTAACTTGTATCCAGTATATCATATATCAGCACTACAATTGCCTCTTCTATAACTCATCAAAGACAGCCACAGTGGTCATCACACAAAGTGGACATCACACCTAACCTAACCTCTTATTTTTAACCAGTTAAAATAATTGTAATTTTTTACAATTAATTTAATTATAATTATGTAATTATATTTAGAATTATAATTGATTTCAAAAGACACCTTTGTATTATATACTGTTTATAATAAATTTGAAAAAAAAAATCCACAATTTTCTGAAGACTTTCAATTTTTGAACATTTAAT
Organism: Corydoras sp. C115; assembly: GCA_019802505.1. Lineage (NCBI taxonomy): Eukaryota > Metazoa > Chordata > Actinopteri > Siluriformes > Callichthyidae > Corydoras > Corydoras sp. C115. The sequence continues at coordinate 208,231 of JAFMOC010000441.1, forward strand.
TTATTATACATTCATCAGATTCATTAGTTTCAAAGGCATTTGATTGATTGATTGATTAGACACCTATGTAATGTCCTAAGGTTTTTTATAATATTTGGATAAAATTAATCTTGTTATGACGAGCATACTCATTTTTATTGTGCACTTTAATTTGGAATTGGATCTTTTATAAAAAAAAAAATGTACTTACTTTGGTGTGATTTGCTTACTCACTAATTGCAGTACAGGTGAAAAGAAAATATGGAAATAATTGTGCATGTTTCATTTTAGGTAGAATTAGACTATTTTAACATACCATTACACACGCGGGTTAGCAGGGTATTCAGCTGCATGCATTCATTCTCATGGCAGCGTGGCTGATGATAGCTGTAAGCCCTTTTGCTCTTCACCAAAAATGACCTAGGCATGCTGGCTGTGAGGATTGGTGGCCAGTGTCAGTCACTGACACTGACAAAGCTGTTAATACTGAAATAAATATGTATTAGGAGTTGAATATCAGACAAAACGTATGTGTACACCCAACTATTACTATTATTGGTAGGACAGACACCACCCCCACCTCAATTATATGAAACAGTAATTTTTTGGGAAGATTTCCAAATGATTTTGGAATGGGTTTGGGTTAGTTTTGTGAAAAAACCTGCCTCCTCCAACAAGAAGCGACATAATAGCTGTATAATTAAAGCTATGCTTAACTATAAATAAAATGTGCAGCCTAGCATAAACCCTGATACAATGAACAGAGTTCACATATTTATTGGTTCAGACTTTTTGAGTAAATTGATCTATATTTTCTGGATGTTAGGTGAAACATCACAGTGCATTGATGATGTAGATATGCACACACCGCTGCACTCAAAAGACTCTCAGCTTTGGTGCTGGTAGTGCATTGCACTTCAGAATCAGGTCCTATTGCATGACACTAAAAAGTATAGATAGGATATTTTGTAAAACATCTATATTGATTTTTAGTCTTGTGTGCTACCTTGTTCACATTGGCTTTAACATAATACATATAATTGTGTTTTTCTGTCAACACAAATATTTTGTCTGGTTGTGAGGCAAAGTTAAACCTATGGTGGTTTTATTTATTATATTATATCCATTGTTGGGTTAAAAATTATGGAGGAGTAGTAAATTCTCAGATTAATCACAAGTCCATGACATTGATCTCAAATAAAAATACACAGTTCAATTATGTCACAACTGGTTGCTTTGGTTGGTGGCCCAAAGACTGTGTTGCTGAAAGTCACCTCTACTGGCTGCTTAAAGAACCAGCACTAGGAAGGCAGAAGGCCAGAGTGCACATTTTCACTGAATGTTTGTATATTACCCTTGCTACTATGTTTAAGAATAATTATTACATTTCAAATTAGCATGTTAACACACTTAATTTATCTGAAATTCAACATGATCAAAAAACAGGAGCATTTAGTCACTTCCTGTGGTCGGTAAGAAATGTTTTCAAACAATTGTTTCATGTCATGTAATTAATTCTTTATAGATGATTATTACAAATAGCATAAGTATCACACAGATTTAACCAGACTTTAGCATTTATGAGAAAATCTACAAAAGGAGGAGATGTGAAAATATTAAAAATAAACCATTTACAATGCATTTGTAATGCATTTACACAAGATACATGTTATTTCAGATATCTAATTTAAACATTTTAACATTTTTTTTTACAACTGGCTCTTAATATTTGTTTTATTTGGAAGCTGTAGGGGTAGTTTAAAGATTTACTGTTTAACATGATATTAAATGTAAATGTTTGACTTATTTGTATTTAAAATGTATTTATGTTGATTTAACTTTATATTTGTATGTTAATTATAATAACCTTTATATCCAATAACATCGATTATTAGAAACGATTATTAGTAAATGTGTAATTGATTAAAAGCCCTATTTCAAAGATATGCAAATAATGTCATATTTAAATATTTCCTTTTGGTAGATGACAGTTTTATTGACACTTGGAAATCAGAGAAATGTACATTAAAGTTTTACATAACTGTACTTCTATTTATGTTTTTAACATAGCATATAAAAAATTTTTATTACATTCATTATTTATTGAAAAATTATAGGCTGGTTTTACAAACTCAAGGTTAACACACACGATTTTCCATTAATGTGAGAAAAAGTTGGTGGTTCAACAGCTGCATTAATGATTGTAAGACCACAAACAAAGACCTAAAAATTACATTTTCAAAAATGAGTACCTTATATAATGGTGATTTAATGCTACAAACATACTAATTCCATATACCAGCGCAACTGGACATATTTTATTATTATTGTCAAACGTGCCATTTTAACAAAATAAAAATCCAGGACTGTAACTAAAAGTGAAATAAAATTTCTGAATGAATTTTTATTTTGTTATTTTTAAATGTTTTATCATTTTATATTTTGAATCATTTAACATATTACTTTGAAATTGTGGGTTTAAATTGGAGGTGTTATTAAATTAATGTAATAGTCATAATAATTAAAGGTGACAGAATAAAAGTAACCATGAACATTACATCTTAATAGTTTTTATTTATTTTAAAACTCAAACAACCTAATGCTTAAATCTGAGCACACTTAATGGGTTTCCTAAGGTATATTGATTATATTAGTAAAAATAAGTCAACATATTCTCTATAGGAAGGAAATAGTATTATTATAATATTTTATTAAACCACTTACTGAGTGCACATTCAGAGGAAAACCAAACGAAATTCAGTCAGACAAAACTAATGGTCCATTTTCCTCATAAGTTTATATATAAGTTTTTACAAACGTATCTTAATAGATGGTGTATTAACTTTTTAGAAAATCGACACTACGTGTGATTTAAAGAGGATGTCTAAGCATTTGCACCAGATTATAATTGTATTTAAAACATAGTTGTGCAAACAGGATAGCATAATAAACTATATTTCGTCACCACTGATTTATAAAGGCGCATTTTTATTTAAACACGTCTCTGGAGCTCAACTCTCGAAAGGCATTATTGAATTGTGCTATGCAAACACGCAGTTACCCTCACATGTGCGTTTAAAGTACAATATTATGGTACGTTGTTGTTCTCTGAAGCAACTTTAAGACCAGGATTAAGCGATGTTAAAACGGTGACTTGGATTATGATGAGACTATACACTATATGTAGCATTTTTTAAAATCATTGGTAGATACCACTTCAAATCCGCGCCGTGTTTCTAAGTACGTGTGTGTGTGTGTGTGTGTGTGTGTGTGTGTGTGTGTGTGTGTGCGTGCGTGTGTGTGTGTGCGCGCGCGCGCTGACCCACCTGTTGCCTCGATGCTGCTCTGTAAGCGCCTGCTGACTTCTGACTCCCACTTGAGTGAAACTCTTATAGCTACTGGCGAGTCGCGAACTTCCTGTAGGAGGTTTAACACGCAAAGTGCACAGTAGGCCTACAAAAACACAACAAAGCACACAATGTAAACGCCTCACAAGCTACAACTAGCTACTATACACATTGTACACACGTCATTGTAGGCTCACACAGGATTAATATTGTACATACTCCACACCCTGTGCATAACACCACACACAACACACTTTAAAATATGCACACTGTATTTACTATGAACACTGTACATTTTTGTGTACATCCTGCAGGCACAACTAACACACTAGCACACAATGTATTCACTACCCACACTGCATGCAGACTACACACAATTGCAAAAATTGAGCGTGGTCAGGTACCTGATTATTTGGATGCTATAAACTGCACTGACTTGTCCAGTTATAGATGCATGTGATTATATGGAGACGCCTGACACAATAATCCTGAATCAGATCAGGATTTATTTTTGCATAGGAAGATTTCATATTTGTCCTCTGTGGGCTGCTGGGCAATTATCCCAACAGGATGAGCAACTGTAAATGGGTCCATACATGATATTTTAACTTTATGACTTAAGAATTGGCAATGTAAGTGTAATTGGAAGTGTAATTCAGACCGCTCACATTTTTTTTACATTCTCCAATGTATTCTCAATCATTCACAGTTGTTACAAATACACACACACACACACACACACACACATATATATATATATATATATATATATATATATATATATATATATATATATATATATATAAATGATATAATTGTTATTCATATGTTATGCAGTATTTACAGCTTTGTACATGCTTTCTGTAGCTCTTCCTTGAGGTTAAACAGACAAGCTAAATGGACTAAAAAAAGCATGAACAGTATTTTTTCCTGAACAGCTCCTTAGTTATTGACCAGTTAATATTTAGAAAAGCCAATAGGTAATATAAACTTTTAAGGCTAATGAAAAGCCATCAGTAATTTTACATTTATACATGTAATTCAATGCACAGAATGTTCTTAAAAAATCTCTGAGTTACTGTAAAAAACCTTAGCTTTTTACCTTTTTTAGCTATTTTCTATCTATCTATTAGAGGGCATGGTATGTTGGTGAGATATGTGGACATTTATTTAATTTAATCAAGTAAATATAGTAAAGCAATAAAAATCATCTCAGAGCACATGCACATCTTGTATACCACTTATAACGAATTATGATAACTTAGATGCTTACCTCTGAAAGCATTTGAACTCTACAGAAAATAAATAGAAAAAAATAAAAAGACCAAATGGAGCTGACTGTATCCGGATTCTACGCTGGTTTTTTCTCCAAACATGTCCTCTGCTGTACATGGAGTAGGACAAGGAAATTGTCCAGTGCACTGGCAAACCACTTGTCAGTCCAGGCAGAAAATTTGGCTGGCCATGAGCAGTAAGACGCTAACAAAAACCAAGGGCCATCTGTGCTTTTTCCCTATTGGCATTAGTGATGCAATTTCTGTGCCACACTCCATAAATGACGCACTCCATAAGGAGTGTTTGGGGAAGACAAGGGCTCTCTCCATTGTCATCATGGTCAGCAAAGTAGCTTAGGATCAGATCGGTAAGCACCTTTTTGTCCTTTTTTTGTATGGTGCAAGAACACTGAGGTAAATGTGTTTGTGCTTTGCAGTAGATATGTTTTGTCTAAGGGGTTTAAATGTGCATCTGAGGTATCATCGACTGATATGACATTGCTATGCAGGGTATTCAAGATGTGCACATGCGCTGAAATGAGTTACATTGCTTTTAATGTAGTTATATGTTAAAATGAAATTAACATTTAAAACTTTTATTTGTATTTTGTGGTTTTGGGTCCTGTATACCCACATTAACTAATTCTTTGTAAAATGCAACTGAAAACTCTACCATGTAATTTGTTAATACAATTAAACCTTTAATTCAATAAAAACTGAAAGATTTTTTTTTAATTAATTTCATATAGATGAATAAAGTGTTATTTTGATACAAAAAATAAAGAAAACTGCAACAGAACAAAACATTTGATATTTTGCAGACATTTGGTCATTTTGCAGACACTTTTATCCAAAGTAACCCACAGGTATCATAACTTGGTTGGGGCCAGAACACAGGGTTGATACAGCACTCTGGAGCAATTAAGGGTTTCACTCAAAAACCCACATTGGTAACTTCAATAGACCTGGGATTTGAGCCTACAAACTTCAAATTAAAAGCCCAACACCCTAACCACTGAGCTACCACACATCTAAAACACCATTAAAACAAAAGTTAAATAAAAAATATATATATTAAAATGTAAATAATTTTGAGACATTTTTCAGTATTTGGTAACAATAAGAGTAACATAATTTTGTTGTAAAGAAATATTCATCAAAGTTTCTGTTTCTGTCAGGGTTGTGGCTCATAATTTTACAGCTAAATTTTTGTGAGAGATGTAAAAAATTTAATAATTCAAAATCACTAATAATTTGCACAACCAAAGACTAGCAAATTTTAAGAAATCCTAGTTTGCATCAGGCAGGGTTTAAAAGCCACAAATATATGTATTTTGTATATGTATATGTGTATGTGGCCAGGAGTAGAACACGTTTTCAAGTTATATTTTATTATTGTTTTTGTTGTAAAGTTGTTTTTACTTTATCCAAGTGTAAAAATATGTTAGATGCTTATATTCCAAATTAAAATGTTTTAACAGCCTTTTAGCTAAACTTTTTGTCATAAGCTATGTTATAACTTAACTTAAATAAAAGGCAAGTCATAATATAGCCAAATGAAATGAAATGCAAGCTGAATAATAGGCTAAAAGACAATAGAAATGTGTGTTGTGTTCAGATAAGTCAACAAAAGGAAGCAACAAGAATGTTATTCCTTATCACACCTAAAACAAAAGCTAATATCTGTAATGAAATGGTTGTGAATCAATATGTGTGTTTATGTGTGTGTGCAGGTATATATACATTACCATGTTTGTGTTTCTGTGCACACTTATACAGTCCTGAATGCAGTCCAGCTTTGCATAACATATCATGAAGGGGAGAATCAAACTATGGAAAGCACTGAGCAGCTGAACTCTTTTTAACCAAGAAAGTTAAACACTTCATTAATCAGTACTAAGCTATTTCATCCTAAATTAAATGATAATAAAACAAAAATAATATATTTTATTCATTCATTCATTATCTTCCACTTTATCCTATATTAGGGTCGCAGGGGGGGTTCCCCATGCCCATCCAGGGGAGAACGTTTCAGGCGCTGGGCAGATACACCCAGGACAGGGCGCCAATCTATCGCTGGGCACACACTCACACACACACACACTCTACATGGGGCAATTTGGAGAACTCAATTGACTTGATCCATGTTTTTGGACTGTGGGAGGAAACCGGAGAACCCGGAGGAAACCCACGCGGACACGGGGAGAACATGGAAACTCCACCCAGATGGGGTTTCAAACCGGGAATCCCTAGTGCTGAGAGGCAAACGTGCTAACCACTAAGCCACCAAAGGAAGCATCAAGAATGTTATTCCTTATCACACCTAAAACAAAAGCTAATATCTGTAATGAAATGGTTGTGAATATGATATATGATTAATATATTTTATATTAATCATAATAAATTGTATATTATCAGTTTTATTGTGATTTAAAATAATCAAAATATATGAACCTGTCCTATGTCATTTACAACAAAAAAATAACATTTGCAACATTAATAATACCTTTTAATTATGCAATGTTTGGATAGCATTGGTCATTTTATTTAAAAAATGCACACATCATTATCATACATTTTATTTATTATGTTGAAATAATTTTAAGAAAAATTTATATCTTCGGTTGAATCTTTTCCAGAAAAGCAGCAAGAATTGTTGCCCAGTGCATCAGAACAACATAGTCCAGGGGTTTAAACATTGTGTATTGAGTGGTGTAGAATATAATTGTTTGGATCACAATATCCAAACTTCACAATATCCATAGCTTCACAACATACTCTTGATTGCCACTCAGAACTTAATGTATGTCTTAATGTAAAACTATGTGATACAATCAGTAAAGGCTTATAGCTTCAGTGACAGTTTGGGGGTATTTCCTGTTTCAGCATAACTGTCCCCCTTGATACAAAGAAAGGTCTATAAAGACATGGTTGGATGGCTTTGGTGTGAAGGAACTGTGAGTCCTGACTTTGCAATAAATTTCAACGTGGATTGCAGCCATCCAACATCATTACCTAAACCCACATCCTTTTCTCACTAAATCATAAAAAAATGAAACTTCCTATGGAGACCCTCCAACTTCCAAAATCTGGGAAAGACCTCATTGAACATAGGGGAAAAATATTATACAGGTTTTTTTTATGTAAATATCACAATACTGTATGTATTACAATACAAAGTATGCATACAACAAAACATAGTGCAGCTACAAAACATTGATTACATTTTGAAAGTGAAAAGTTTCAGAATTCATCAGTCTATAATGGAGGATGAAGCAAATGTATGAAAGTCATTAGAAGTAAGTAAGTAAGTAAGTAAACTTTATTTATATAGCACTTTTCTTAGGCACAGGCCACAAAGTGCTTTACAAAAGGAAAAACATAAAAAATAAAAGAGAATAAACACAATAAAAGCACAATTTACACAACATAAAACATAAAAACATAAAAACACAACAACCAAGACTACTGGCTATCCCATTTGCCCAAATGCCTGTTTAAACAGATAAGATAAGATAAGATCTTTAAATGTTTTTTAAAAGAGTCCGCAGAGTCCGCCAATCTTAAAAAAGGGGCAAAGAGTTCCACAGTTTGGGAGCAACAACCTCGAATGCTCAATCCCCCCGAGTCTTTAACCGAGTGCGAGGAACAAATAGTAAGTTCGAATTGTTGGACCGGAGCGAACGAGCTGGTACATGTTGATGGAGCAGACCAGACACATACATAGGAGCCTGATTGTGTAATTCTCTAAAAGTAAGAGTTAAAATTTTTAAATAAATCCGGTATTCAACAGGAAGCCAGTGCAGGGATACTAAAAGTGGGGTTATGTGAGAACGTTTGGGTTTTTTTGTTTGCTTTTGTCAGTTTTTTTAATTAACTGCAACCGGCTACGAGCAGACATGCTGAGAGAGGAAAACAGGACATTACAGTAGTCTATACGAGATGAGATAAACGCATGTACCAGCATCTCTAGTTCTGCGTTTGAAACTATAGACCTCAGTTTACTGATATTCCTCAAGTGAAAAAAGACAAGATCTTGTCAGCCGTTTAACATGCGTGTCAAATACCAAGCTCTGATCAAACATCACCCCCAAGTTTCGTAGACTCGAACAGACAGCAGAAGAGAGAACCCCCATGTTTTGTTTAATTAGAGGTATAACATTTTCTGGAGCGATGATAAGGACTTCTGTCTTGTTGTCATTTAGCTGCAGAAAAAGTCCATTCTTTAATAGCTTGAAGACAATCTAATAGCCTACACAAACTATGTATTTCACTGGGCTTAAATGAAAAATAAAGTTGAATATCATCTGCAAAAAGATGATAAGTAATATTAAAACGGTTTATAATTTGCCCTAAAGGAAGTAAATATAAGGAAAACAATAATGGCCCCAGAACCGAGCCCTGTGGAACCCCACAGGTTAAGGGAGCAGTTTCAGACATAAAGTCAGCAACAGTCACTGAGAAGCTTCTTTCGGTAAGATAAGACCTAAACCAGTCGAGTGCTATACCAGAAATGCCTACCTAGTCACGTAGCCTGTTTATCAGTATCTGATGATCAACAGTATCAAACGCAGAACTAAGGTCCAACGGTATCAAGACTGAACAGTCACCTGAATCAGCAGACATTAAAAGCTCATTCGAGACTCTCAAGAGAGCAGTCTCAGTAGAGTGTCTCTTCCGAAACCCCGATTGGAAACTGTCATAAACGTTGTGTTCCTCTAATACAGCAGTGAGTTGAATGGCCACCACCTTTTCTAAAATTTTGACAAAAATGGAAGTTTTGAAATAGGCCTATAATTCGTAAGCACTGCTGGATCAAGGTTAGAAAACAAGATCCTCAAACACTATACCTAAGAACTGGATTGTCTACTGTTTAGATTATACTTTTTGAACATTTTTTCAACATTTGATGGATAGATAGCTTGTCATATAGTGTAGTCTACAATGGCAAAAGGAAATGCAACTTGAAACTTTATTATGCACAAAAAGACAGAAAAATCCAAAAGCATTATTTCTTTAAAAATTTTGTACAGACTAGTAAAGCTTTTAATGGGCCTGAAGTCATCTGGACAGAATTTTTGTGAAAAAAGTCAAATTTCTCTAACCAAAGTAAAAAAAATATGTGTAAAGAATTAGCTTCTGCGATGTCATGGGTTGCATCAGTGGTAGGGTAAGGGCCAACATAATAAAACACTTCATAATTTAATAATTTGCACAAATAAAGCCTTTAGAAAATCTGAAAAAAAAATTGTTTGCATCAGACAAGGTCTAAAAGCCACCAATGAATATATGTGGCCAAAGCATAAGAAAACTTAAGGCTTTTAGGTTATATTTTATTATTGTTTTTGGCATAAAGTTGTTTTTACTTTATCCAATTGTAAAAATATGTTAGATGCTTATGTACCAAATTAAAATGTTGTAACAGCCTTTTATCTAAACTATTTGAAATATGCTACATTTTTTACTTCTTTTCCGAACGCAAAGGCATAGCCAAATTGTGGTAAATCTAAAACTGGTAAATTAATTTGGTAGTATATGCATATGCACTTTAAAATGCAACCTGAACTCTAATTGTCTGAAAGACAATGGAAATTTGTGCTGTGTTCAGATAAGTCAAAGGGAAGCATCAAGTATGTAATTCCATATCACACCTAAAACAAAAGCCAATGTCTGTAATGGGATGGGTGCGCATCAGTGTGTGTGTGTGTGTGTGTGTGTGTGTGTGTGTGTGTGTGTGTGTGTGTGTGTGTGTGTGTGTGTGTGTGTGTGTGTGTGTGTGTGTACAGGCATATATACATTATCTTGTTTGTGCTCAATGGCCAACACTAGTAACATCAGTGGCCTTGTGATTTGTACCCTTGATCAACAGGACTGATAACCCAACAAAGTCTCCTTTATTTTTTATTTAATTGTTAGGTCTAGGTGAAACTACAAAAAATCAACGAAATCAATTATTGTCATTTGTGTGCTTATGTATATAAAATGCTGTGCCACCAGCATCACAAGTGAGGCAGTTCACAAAAATGCCGGCTGATACCCTCAATACTCCATGACTGGTAGCAATCAGTAAATAGAGCAGATATGTCTGGTTGGTAGTATTAAATGAAAATAAGCACAGCTAATTTTTGGTCCTCAATCAGTAATCGCTAGCTTTATTTTGAACCACAGAGATGTCAGAACAGGAAACTACTGAACGTGATTGAAATAGCAGCAGTCACACAGTCACTGTGATAAGAGTTTGAGGTTTCTTTTCTCATTATGCACCCGAGAACTATGTAAGAAAATAACAGCGAAAGTTGAACACATTCATGTTGCACTAAGCTATATCTGCAGCTGAACCTTATCACTGAAGACCTAATTCTAAAAAAAATACAGGCATTTCGAACACATCGTTTCATTACCACATGTATGTGAATGAAAGGGAAAATCAGAAGATCAAAAACTTGCAATTTAATAACACTTCAGGAAGTGCAGTGTTTTTTACAAGCGCCATCTCTATGTGAACTGTATTTGTGGGGTCTCAGAAACCTTAGTAAAAAGATATTTCACATGGTGCAATTACTAAATAGTTTAGATTTACATTTAGCACATTTTGTGGCCAATGCCTTTAGCATTTAAGTGTGTAGATAAGCTAGTCTGACAATAAATGTACCCATTATAAATACTAAGAACCATGTACTGCCTTAATTAAACATTATGCATTTCAATACTTGTATCTACTACCTCCATAGCATGCGCCTTAACATTTTTTTTACCAACAGAAAGAGTTGTCCAATGTTACAGGCCTACACCCAGATTTCTCCTTTCTTTGGCCTCAGGGCAAATACCCAACAGAGGTCACTATTAATGCAGCAGTAATTAAATCAAAGGGAAATAAATTACCCATAATTTTATGCAAATATTGGATTATATGTGTTAATACAGGTCAGAAACCTTTGCAGCAACATTCTGGCAGGAGTGCAATGCCGCTAGTCTAACAAATCAAGGTTCTGTAGATCAGATTTGAGTGTAAAGTTAATTTAAATGAATTCAAAGTTCCCGAAGATTAAAGTCCTCTAGAAATGTCACTGTAGTTTTCTGCTAGCTTAGGTGCTAGTCGGCTGTGTCTTTTGTCGCACAAGGCAGAGAGACTTGAGGCATTGTCATTGTTTGTAGGGGATAGGAGCATTCACTTATTGTTTTTTTTTTCTGATGGTTCTATTCATTGGATTCGATGGCGTCCTTTTTCTCGCTCTACTCTGTGAGCACCCAGTGTTAGATAGTAAGTAGGGTCAGTGTTCTGGCTTTGCTTTTAGCTTTCTGTGTTCTGATAGTTACAGTAGGTGGCATGGTTGCTTGAACTTGAACATACTTGAACTTCAACTTAGGACAGAATGCCAATTCTTTGCTGGGCACACACTCACTCAGACATACTATGTCCCTCCACTTATTTATAAAAAAAAAACACATAATTGCATTGACTTTCTTTGTTAATTGAGTGAAATGAAATGTTCAATTTAATAAAGCGTAATGTAACAGTAGTTTTCACTCCTATCTCATAGTTATACTGTAGACATTGGCTTTGCTTCTTAGTGTTTTTCCTGAATTTTTATGAATTTCCTGGGTTTCTACTCAAGTCCAAAAACATTATAGTAGGTAAAATGGGAAATTAAATGTGTGTTTGCTCTGTGAAGGACTGGTGGCCTGTTCATATTGTTTTCCGGTGTTTTGGGCAATAACAGTTGAGATGACACCCTGATCACTATATTACTATACTATATTAATGTTTATAATTAGAGGTTAATAATTAATCACTTAAATATCCAACAAACAGGTGCAATCAATGTCTTTTTTTGAGTTTATCTAGGATTTTATACTGTATATGCTAGTTTTTAGTAGAGACCTTGTCATTTGAGTCACCCACCAAATTGAACTTACCAATATTCAGGAAAAGTCCATAAGCTATTTAGCACATTTAGTCTTAAGTCATTGTTTATAAACAATGATCAAATATATTTTTTTTATTTTGTGAAATTTAATAGTAGTAGGTAGTATGCAGTGTTCTTTTTCAAAAGACCAAAGTTTGGAATCCAGTGGAAACCTTTAAACAGTCTCCTTTTCAGGCCATTTAGCACTGAGGTCAGCACCTGGTTAGCTCAACTATTGCCAGTGCTTAGTAAAGATAGGGGATGGAGGAAAACACTTTCACAATTTACTGCTCTGGAGCTAAAACCACAAGTCCAAGAGAATTCTCTCTCTCTCTCTCTCTCTCTCTCTCTCTCTCTCTCTCTCTCTCTCTCTCTCTCTCTCTCTCTCTCTCTCTCTCTCTCTCTCTCTCTCTCTCTCTCTCAGTGCAAAACAGACACCCCAGTAAAACCTATTCATTCCAAGTAATCCAGTTTAATTGCCACCAGTAGTAGTAGTAGTTGTAGTACTAGTAGTAGTAGTAGTAGTAATAATAATAACAACAACAATAATTTTATATAGCATGAATGGACTCAAAAACACCACTATGGCATAAATAAATAATAAATGCTATAGTTAAGTTTTATTTTATATTTCTTTTATTTATTTTGTACTACTTTTATTCTGTATCTTAGCAGAAGCTGTATATATTTGACTATAACTGCTTGATAATTCCAAATGCCTACTACAGCTGATATTATCAAGATGAACACATTGTAGTTGATTGATTAATACGTTTACATTTGTAATTAATATACATACAGTTGCAAAAAATAAATTATTACTATTTTAAACGTGTATATAAAGTTTGGCTAGTTTTATTCAAATGTGTTTATAGTGTGCCAAACCCAGAACCAATTCATTATGACGTTGACATTTATATTGGAAAGATTGGTGAATTTGTGTTAACTGATTTCATTTTCATTCTATTCTGATGTGAAAAACACAAAAGAAACAAAAGCACAGCTAGTCTATTTTTTCCCCAAACCACAAAATTTGTCATTACTTTTCAGGAGGACCTTGTTTACAAGTGTAGCTCTATCAATAAATCATGCTGTAGAAAGAATTGTTGTGAGGTGTGAGTGCAACGAGGCAGTGTTGCATGAAGAGGAATCGAGTAGGGGCAATACATTTCAGAAAAAGGTTAAGGGGGGTTGTCACTTATCTGCAAAATCAGTTCTACTCATCATGACCCTTTGTAAGATTAACAACCAGAAGCTCTTGTTTAAGCAGCACGGCATCACAAATCATTCTGCCACATTGGCAGGACAATGAGTTCTCACTTTCTCTACTTTTGAAGTTTTTGCCAAGTTGGCCAATGTGGCATATGCTTGTGTTTAAACACCTCAAAGTTCTTCCAAGTCAAACTATTTAAATGATTCATAATTATTGGGCAATGAATTTGTCATACCACAGATTCTAGTAAAGTTGTGTTTAGGCAATGTTTTGTTGTAAAATTCAGTGTTTAAAATTTATCACCTAATTCACTGACAGGGCATGTGACAATGTTAGTGTATGTTTCACTTACACCACTACAGAGTACCAACTCTGACTAAAATACAATCTTTGAATCATTATCAGGGCCATATGGTTGAGCAAGTGTGCTGTATATGCCATTTCTGCTTTAATCATTTATAAACATTCACAGGATGCTGCCTACAGGATGCTGGTGTGTCAAAGTGAGCGGTCACGCTGCCGGAGAAAGGAGGAAGCGTGATTTTAAAGGAAACACAAAGTTTATTTATCTTCAGTGGGGGGCAACGCCCCACAACCGAATAAATGTTCGTTGCAAAAAAACAAAACAAAAAAATGGCACGTGTAGGATAGACCACCGGGGCGTAGTGCTGCAAGCTGGTCAGAAGCGGAGAAGATCGCGTAGGAAGCCGGGGCGTAGTGGCCAGGAGCTCCGGACGGTGACGTCACTCAAGGCTCGCGATCCTGTAGAGAGCCAGACATGAAGTGAGCAGCGGCACGCCAAATCTAGGCGTGCTTCGGGAACACGGGGAATAGCCGCGTGTGCAGACATCAACCAAAAAAGCAAAACTCTGCGCTGAAGAGTCCGGGACGGCGGCTTACATAGTCTCGCCAGCCAATGGGCACAACTGAAACTCTGAGAGAGTTTCTCAGAATACTCTGGAGAGGGTGAACGATCCCGAGCGAAATGAGCAACAGGTGTGTGAATGGGCGTGTGTGGAGCTGCACGTGCTGCAGGTGGAGGAGAGGGGTGTGTTAGTTTACCAGGGAAAGTGGGTGTATGCGGAGCGGCGCGTGGCGGCAAGTGACGTGACTGTGTACATGAGGGAGTGGGCGTGTGCGGCGCGGAGAGAGAAGAAGCGGGGTGTGAGTGAGTATGTGTAGAACCGGGGAAGGAGCTTACGCATACCCCGACGACACCTGATATCCCGAGCATTGAGCCAGACCATGTCACCCACTCAACCTGCTGATGGACCTGGGCCCATACCTCCTCGCTGATGTGGGACTACGGCCTCTCCAGCACTGGCAGTGGGCAGAGTTTACAGAGGGGTCTTGCAGGCGACGCAGGTGGAACAGGATCATACAAAGGCTTGTACCTCTGCCCGCAAGGACTCCCACCAGTACTTTCGCTGGACAAGCTGGATGGTACACAACACGCCCGGGTGACCAGTGCTCAGCGAGGTGTAGGCCCACGTGATAAGGCATGAATGGAATGGAAGGGGGACATAACAGACTCCCTCAGGACAACCTGGAGGAACTGTAGAGTGGCTTGCCGCCTCTTAGATCTGAGAATCTAATTCCCACTGTATACGGCCTAAATATTTGTACGTGGGGATGATGGGGCTCCCCCGATCCGGGTCAGAGGCGGATGGCCCATGGAGCCGGGACAGGGCATCGGCCCGGTTGTTCTCTGTGCCTGGACAGAAGGAGATTTGCAGATTGAACGGATTAAAAAACAGAGCCCAACGGGCTTGGTGGGCGTTGAGGCAATGAGCGCTCTTGATGTATTCAAGGTTCTTGTGGTCAGTGAGGATCAGGACCGGGTGTGAAGACCCCATGAGCCAGTGCCTCCATTCCTCCAAGGCTAGCAGCTCTCGGTCCCCGATCCCGTAATTACATTCGGCCGGAATAAACTTGCGCGAAAATTAGAGCAATTGGCCGCGCATTAGTGAGGCCCCCAGTGGACTGCGACAAAACCGCACCGGCCCCACTACAAGATGCGTCCACCTCTACGATGAACTGGCGCCCGTGGTCAGGATGGGCCAAGACTGGTTTCGAAGTGAACAATCTCTTAAGGAGACTGAAGGCCAGATCCGCCTCCGGGCTCCAGCGCAGCGCAGAGGGGCCTCCTTTCAGACAGGAGGTAAGTGGAAGCGCCACCTTACTGAAGTTGGGGATGAATCGCCTGTAGAAATTCACGAAAGCTAGGAATCTCTGGAGGTCCTGTTGGCCAGTCCAGAACCGACTGGACCTTACTAGGGTCCATCTCGATCCCCTTGGGGGAGATGATAAACCCCCAAAATGCAATGGTCTCCCGGTGGAACTCGCACTACGCGATATTCGTAATGCCCCAAGGTGGTAATGAACGCGGTCTTCCATTTGTCTCCCTTCCGAATGTGGACCAGGTTCTAAGCGTTGCGCAGGGGCGAATAAATCCATGACGCAGCACCTCTTCTATGTAGGCCTGCATAGCCCTAGTCTCGGCCATCGAGAGGGGGTACGGGCGCACGTGTGGCAATTTGGCCCCCGGTACCAGGTCAATGGCACAGTCGAAGTGACGATGGGGGGGTAGAGTATAAGGCGCGGTGCTTGCTAAATACCTCAGCTAGATTGGAATACACCACAGGAAACTGAGGAGGCAGCTGGATCCCGGGGGACACCCGGGAAGAGGTGAACAGCAGGCGGGAAGATGGGTGTGTGCACTCCTGACGACACCGGGATGACCACGACCGGACTCGCAACTGGGCCCAGGAAATGGAGGGGTCGTATCTCCTCAGCCATGGCAGCCCTAAAACCAGAGGTACAGTAGGAGAGGAGATAATCAAGAATTCAAGTTGTTCAAAATGCTCCTCTCCTACCCCCATCCGAAGGAGGTGTGTAGAACTTTTGGCCTCCCCTGGGGGCAGAGGGCTGCCGTCGACGGCCTGAATGGGAACGGTAGTCTCGAGGGTCCTCCCCGGGATGCCCCAATGGCTGCAGAAGACCCTGTCGATGAAATTGCCATCCGCTCCGGAGTCCACCAGCGCAGAGGTCGTCACCCTGGTATCCTGGAAACACAAGACAACACTTATTATAAGACCACTCGGTGGCATTACCCCGGATACCCTCACCGAGTGCATGGTCTCTGCGGGCGGAGGTGAGAACCGCGCTGGAGGAGGTTGCCCCCGAGGACCCGGTCTCACACTGCAATCCCAGAGCATGTGCGTGTCGCTCCCGCAATACCCACACAGTCCCTTTCGGGAACGACGCCGGGGGTGAGATGAGCCCTGCCCAGCTTGTGGGGTGAGATGAGCCCTGCCCAGCTGCATGGGCTCGGCCTCGGGCTCCCGTTGGGCAGAGCGGGGTCCCTCCATGGCGAAGTCCGGGTTAGTAGGGGGCTGGGACCGCGAGATGCAGGAACCGCTTCCCAACGTCCCGCAATCTCGCACTGGAGATCCTTACGTAGCCCCTCACGGAACATTACCGTGAGGACGGATCCGCTCCACCCTGTCCGAGCAGCCAGGACCCGGAACTCCAGTGCATAGTCCGCCACCGAACGAGCTCCTTGGCGCAGCTGATACAGCCGCGGACCCACCCCCTCGCACTCCAGGGGGTGAGCGAAGGAGGCGAGGAATGCCCCATGGAAAGCGGAGAAGGAACGGCACTCCGGACCCTGTGCCTCCCAGATCGCGGTGGCCCAATCGCTGGCTCGGCCCGTCAGCTGCGAGATCACCAGGGAGATCTTGACAACCTCGCTGGAGTTCGTGTGGCTCCAGAAATAGTGCGCGCACTGCATGAGAAAGCTGCGGCACTTTTCCGGAGTCCCGTCGAAGCGTTCGGGCTCTGAGAGATGGTACGGGGCAGAAGTGGGTGGGGGAGGCACGTCAGGGTCGGTTGGAAGCGCTGAGGATGTGGAGAGTGAACCAGAAGTCCCAGGGCTGGGGTCACTGCGCTCCAGTTCAGAGAGACGTCCCATCAGGGCCTGAATAGCTCTGGACATCTCCCCAAGACCGCCTGGTAGCTCCAGTAGGGCGCGTTCCTGTGCTTGTAGCACCTCGTCCGTGGGCTCCGTCCACGGCTCCATTATTGGCAGAGTTTTATGTCAAAGTGAGCGGTCACGCTGCCGGAGAAAGTAGGAAGCGTGATTTTAAAAGAAACACAAAGTTTATTTATCTTCAGTGGGGGGAACGCCCCACAACCGGATAAATGTTCGTTGCAAAAAACAAAACAAAGTAGTAGTGCTGCAAGCCGGTCAGAAGCAGAGAAGATCGCGCAGGAAGCCGGGGCGTAGTGGCCGGGAGCTCCGGACAGAGACTTCACTCAAGGCTTGCGAACCTGTAGAGAGCCAGACACGAACTGAGCAGTGGCACGCCAAATCTAGGCGTGCTTCGGGAACACGGGGAATAGCCGCGCGTGCAGACATCAACCAACACAAAGCAAAACTCTGCGCTGAAGAGTCCTTACGTAGTCTCTCCAGCCGATGGGCACACCTGAAACTAAAACTCTGAAGAGGGTGAACGATCCTGAGCGAAATGAGGAACAGGTGTGTGAATGGGCGTGTGTGGAGCTGCACGTGGAGGAGAGGGGTGTGTTTGTTTACCAGGGAAAGTGGGTGTGTGTGGAGCGGCGCGTGGCGGCGAGTGACGTGACTGTGTACATGAGGGAGTGGGCGTGTGCGGCGCGGAGAGAGAAGAAGCGGGGTGTGAGTATGTGTAACATGGTAGGTGAACGGTTTTGGTTTGTGGATTGTTCTCCATCCAGCAGTGTTGCAAATTGGTTTTGGTACTTGTAACAAAGGATTTAATTCACAGCTGTTTTATCTTCTTTTAGTTTTGCCAGATCTCTCTAGCCAATTTGTAATTACCTTCAGCTTCTGTGTTGTTATCTGTTATTCTTCTTGTTTTAATCCATCCATTATCTTCCGCTTTATCCTTGCATGCCCATCCAGGGGAGAACATTTTGGGAGCTGGGCAGATACACCCAGGACAGGGCACCAATCTATCACTGGTCACACTCACTCACTCACACTCACTCACTCACACAAACACACTCTATATGGGGCAATTTTTGGACTGTGGGAGGAAACAGGTGAACCAAGAGGAAACCCATGCGGACACAGGGAGAACATGGAAACTCCACCCAGATTGGGATTCGAACCTGGAATTCCTAGCGTTGAGAGGCAAACATGTTAACCACTAAGCCACCGTGCCACCTTGTTTTAATCGATTTTTGAATTTTGATAGTCCTAGCAGAAAAAAACTGCTGTGTCACATTCTTTTCATTTCATAATAATATGAAATATAATTGATCAGACTGTTTTGGCTTTTGTCAAAAAGTTGTGGGTTTGCTCACACCACTGATGTATTAGTTACTTGGTAACACTTACCAGTCTACATCCATATGCAATTATTTACTAAAGGAATTTTCTTGTGTTTATGTGCATGTATTGCATCTAATCTTTATAATCTTTATCATGGCTCCAAAGACAGCAAAACGTTATAGTATTCAGCAAAGATTAATGAAGAAATATGTTAAAGCTGAACTGAACTGAGCTGAACTTTCATATGGTATTTTAAGGTTGGGGACATGCCTTTGCGATCGGAACGAAGCCTGATGACAGGAAAAATATGCCTTGCATGAAAGGATGAAAGGCAACTAGTTCTTTAAATTATTCATGGGTGTGTTTTGGGCGTGACATGCAATAAACCAATCAGCGTTTTACTTACCAAAACTTCAGTTGCATCTTATCTGTTCATAACACACCACCACAGTCTTAAGAATAATCCACCACCATGCTATTACCTGGTTTGTAAAGGTCCTTATCATTAGAAAACAGAGTACATTCACTTCCCAATTTAAATAAGTCCCATTTCAAAATTGCACTCTTTGCATTTAGGCACTTTATGTTATTGCACCATTGTACATAAATGACGTTTTTCCTCATAAGGCTTAAAAGACACTCTGGTCTTTAATCAAATCCCTACTAAATGTACCGTTCTTTTATTTGCCTTTTTATGTATGCCTAATGGGTTCAGGATATAATGACCACAGTTTACAGTTAATGAGATTTTATAAGTTAATATATTTGCAAATGCAATTCATTATAAAATAAATATACAGTAGTGTACGAGACCATTTGTGTATTGGGTATGTAGTACCTCAGTTAAAACTGACTATTATCTGACTGTACATTATCATTTTCCCATATCTTTATACAGTATATACATAATGTAATGCTATAAAATATTATTTTAATGATTGTTTGGCATTGTTTTAGATAAATGCATCATTATCCACATCCACTTATGAAGCCAAAATAAAGCCATAATACAGATCATACCTTAGAGTCAAACATTAGGAACAATAACCCTCAACAGTCTTCTATTTGTTATCATTATCATCATGCTCACACACAAGTGGGAGTTAACTGTCATGTGACTATCACACTGTGCAGTAACAGTGTCTTTAACAATCTGGGTTATTTACCCATTTCCTTCAGTTTCACCCAACAATATCAAGTCTCCCACCCAAACCTTAATTTAGCCCTCAGGGGCAGTGATGAAGAACAAATAACCCTGTAATTATCCACCTCTGCCTCCTGAAATAAGGAATGATATCACTGTGCTTTTGCTGCTCTTCCTCTGAGCTACCTTGTAGTAAATGTTGCAGCCTCTTATTCAGCACCAGCACCTCTTTTAGACTGTCTTTCTGCCCAATGAAGTGCTTAAACTGGTTCCTGAACATTTTAGTGGCAATAAAATTTATTAATCATAGTCAGATCATACTGGCTGAAAGAAAATTATGTAGACAACTCTTTTTCATAGTTGAATAAATCAACTTATCAACAAATGATTTTGCATACAAAACTTTTTGGAAGCGTATTGCCATCTAACATATTTACAACAGCTGTAATTTTTACAGCTCCTTTTTTGTATCTGGTCATGGCTCAGGTGGTTTTGGCTCAGTCGTTGGAACCTAAATCAGTTTTATTGAAGGTTAAATGTTTGAACCATAGTGTTTGAAATGATTATACTTGTGGGCCCTTGAGCAATGCAATATGCTCAACATCTGTTACAGGAGTACAGGATCAAAGCTAACCTAATATTTTGATAACCAGCCATTGTAACAGGTGCCTAGGGCACCTGTCACCTGTTCTGTGTTTAGTTTCGTTCTGTTCTGTTAATTAACGTTCATTGGTCATCAGTTAGTTAATTAACGTCGTCTTGTCATTGGTTTATTTTGTGCACATGGTCTGGTGTCGTTTCGTATTTATTTCCGTTGTTTCTCGTCCTCGGTGCTGGTCGTTGTTATATGTCACTAGTCTGTTCGTACTCATGTTTTTGGTGCTACTGCACCTTTAAATAAACTCGTTCTTCTGCTACCTGCTTGCCTGGCTCCCTTCAGCGCGTTAAAACGCGGCGGCTCTGCGCTTTCTATGCGCAGCCGCTTTATTCCGAGGTAGACTATCATGACAGAACGACCAGCCAGGCAATTTGGGGAGTCCAGAGCCCAGGTAAGTGATTTTCTAAATTTTTCTTTGCGGGGGCCGTGTAACCTCGTACTCGCAGCGTGTTCCGTCGTGTCCGCGAGTGCGCCGCTATGAGCAGCCCGCCGTCCCGGAGCCGTAAGGACGGCTCTTACAGAGACATGTCGGAGTATTACGACTCCGATGATGAGTGGATGTGGAGGTACGGGTACGAAGCGCTCTGCGCTGAGGAAGGTCTTGATCTGATTCAGATTTGGCCTATATGGGCATATTCTGCCCATACGCACCCTCCTCAACTCTGAGGAGTTCTGGACGGACGCTCCGGTCCAGCCTGTTAAACCCCCCGTGGCGAGGTCCAGGCGCAGAGCGTGCCGGCGCGGTGCCAAGACGCAGCGTGCGTGCTGCGCAGCTGCTGAGCGCGATATGTGCGCTGCGGGGCAGTCACGTGACACGCCCGCGCCGGACCGCGCTGTGTCTGGATCGCGCTGCGAGGGGGCGGTACCGGAGCCTGCACTCGGGGGGGGTAAATGTGGATACATGTGGCGTGAGCGAGGTGTGTCCCCCTGTCTCGTCTGTCTCGTGTGTCAGATATGTCCGTGTCTTTTTGTTTGGGCAATGCGGTGGGGGTGTACCTCTACTGTGTGCAGGATGGTGATCCCGAGGTGGCGGTTCACCCAGCGGGCGTGCCCACCGAGGTCCTGCCAGCGTGCGTGCCCGCCAAGGTCCTGCCAGCATGCGTGCCCGCCAAGGTCCTGCCAGCGTGCGAACCCACTGAGGTCCAGCCAGCATGCGAACCCGCCGAGGTACAGCCAGCATGCGTGCCCACCAAGGTACCGCCAGCGTGCGTGCCCGCCAAGGTCCTGCCAGCGTGCGTACCCGCTGAGGTACAGCCAGCATGTGTGCCCGAGCAGCAGGGACCGCACGCCGCCCAGCCCAAGCAGCAGGGGCCGCCCGCCTCGCCACGCCACCAGGGGGCGTCCCCCTCGCCACGCCGCCAGGGGGCGTCCTCCGGACCACGCCACCCGTGGGCGTCCACCTGACCACGCAGCCAGAGGGCGTGGCCCACTCCGCGTCCGCCAAAGGTGCTCATCAGCCCACACAGCCAGAGGGCGCCCACCGGACCACGCAGCCAGAGGGCGTGGCCCACTCCGTGTCCGCCAAAGGTGCTCATCGGCCCACACATCCAGAGGGCGCCCGCCAAGCCCTCTTACAGCTTATAAAGGTTGCACCTGGCCGTTACTCAGGTGCATAAATTGCTCTCAATGAACAACGTTGTCAGCTTTGACAACTCATCCACATGTGATCATAATATAAGTACATTAACTTTGTCCTGTAAAATCTAACCTTTTCGGATTTTTCTCACAAATTGTGACGATTTTGTGTTCGAGCAGAACCTTAATTGCCGGGTTAAACTGCTTAATTCATAATTACGTTCAGGAGTGTGGTCAGATTTATTTTACTCTTCTGTCTTCGCCTATTTTTTCAGATGGTACACCTACGCGTAACTGTCTTTAAACACCATCAAAAGTGGAATGGTTTCTCTCAAATCCCTAACAATGGCCAGCAGGGGGAGACAATGTTGCATAGAAATACAAATAAGTTACATACAAATGTTTTCATTTACTGAGGCCGTGTTTACGCCTCAGTGTAAGCAGGGAGTGTAACAGTTGTAAAATATTAATAATGTACAGATTATATATGTATATGTTTACAGTGTTAAGATCAGCAAAAACAGAAGAAGTATGTGAAAAAAGGAGTGGTGCAGGATAGAATAATGATCAGGTTTGAAAATTCTACAGTGTAGCTGTGTCCTTCCTTAACTACTGATTTGTGGTGTTCTCATCTGTAAGTCGATTTAGATAAAAGTGTCTGCTAAATGACTAAATGTAAATGTAATGTAATGTAAATGAAACTACCATTAGATATATCAATTCACTCATTATATTTTAATGAAAATTTTTTTGATTCTAAAAATGCTCAAAGATCTTGACTGTAGTATTCTGGCAGGTTTGCATATCTGCATATCTTAAAAGATTCTGGTGTTGCATAAATGATACAAGAATAGCAGGAGCAAGTGAGTGCCAATTTCAGAACACTCAAGGACGCTTTACAGAAGTAAAGAATGGAATGGTATACGATACATTTACATTTAGTCATTAGCAGATGCTTTTATCCAAAGTAGCATGCAAATCAGAGAACAAAAAAATTCTGTACTTAAACCAGAACCAGTAATACTGTAATATTTTTAACCTAAGCTGGCTTTTTGTTTTTTTTTTTATAGAAAGTGTTTCTTTCTATGAGTTGAAGTTTATGAGATGAGTTCTATGAGATGCATTTTGAGATTGTTTGAGTTGGTTCTTGAATATTTTAAATGTCTTAGCATTGTGGATGGATTTGGGAACATCATTCCAACATTTACCAGTGGTCAACAATATTTTTGGTTTTCACAGGGAATAAATTGTTTTTCCATTTGGAGAAAATTCTTCGCTTCCTAATCAAAACACATACTTACCCTTTAAAATCAGACAGGAGTAAGTCAGTCAGAGTTTGGAATTAGATTGAACATGACTTTTTGTAACAAATGTGCTTATAAAATGTCTTATTTGGTAAATTTGGTTTTCAAAGAGAGAAAATATTTTTTCCATTCAGAGATCCTTCCACTCAGAACAGCTGTAACAGAGAAAGCAACTCCACTTTTAATCCAAAGCGACTTACAAGGTGAGCACAGGGTTAATCACAACATCCCTGGAGCAATGAGGGTTAAGGGCCTTGCTCAAGGACCCACATTGGTAACTTTAATGCTACCACTTGAACATCACCTATGGGTGGTACGAGCTGCTGAGCCCTCAGCCAACACTCCACCCAAAAAATGCTGGCGGTACTATAGAAAAGCAGCATGTATATATTTTTACATAGCTGTAAATTAAGTTTTATAAAAAACAAATTCAAATTGTCACTTTGTATACTGTTTCATATGTTGATATCTTGTATACAATCCAACAGAACTTTATTTAGAACATTATTTATACATTTTAGCATAAAAAATTGTAATGGAAATGTACATAAAAATGTGTTTTACAAACAAGCTTTGATTGACAGAGCCTCGGTAACACTTCATCTGCCCCTCACTCTCACTTCTGGATTTTGTTTAATGGCTCTTAAACAATAAATAAAATAAAAACTAGCCATACATAATTTATTGGAATCCTAAACTAAACAAAAAAAAGTTAGTACAAAATAAATGCAGTGAAAAGTGGAAAGCATACAATTGTCTGTAACTTGTACTATAGCTGGGCACCTGATACACCTTTGGAAATGGCACAGTCCTAATTTATAGATTTATATGTGTTAAGGGGTAAATTACTAATTATTTTTGTGTGGAAGTGGTGAACAACTTATAGGCTTTCTGAAAGACTATCAGGGTGTGGTAGTCCCAGGTCCCAGGTTCAAGATAACAATGTGGGTTCTTGAGCAAGACCCCTGACCCTGCAGGTTTGCTGTGGCTAACAGTGTATTGTGACCACAACCATCAAGATGATATATTTGTAATTTGCTTTGGATACATGTCACATCTACCGGTCACTGGTAGTATTACCGGCACTGCCAAACTGGATATCAGCGCCCCATATTGGGTCCTGTTATTATTGTTTGTCATTAGTGTAGATCTGGTCCAGCGTGTGTTCATTGTTTAATTAATTCTCTTTTCCTGGTAAATCCATTTCATCTGGTTCAGCTGTGTTTTCCCATCATGTGACTACCCTATATGTTTGTAGGGTACAGTATATGTTTAAAAACCCTCTCTTTCCCAGTGTTCTGTGTTGGAACAATGCTTTAAGTTATGTTCATGTCGTGTCACATGCTATGACTGTTTTTCACCCGGTGTCTTCTGCATTAAAGTCCATCTTTCAACCACCTACACTTTTGGACTTCAAGTCGTGGCTCAGTCAATCGTAACAGAATGTTTTAACCACAAGATCTGCAGAAGCACAGGGTATTTTTTCACTTTTGTGTTTTGGTGATTGTGGAACTGCTATTTTTCTCCCTTCCTCTCTCCTTGCTTTTGGGTTTAAAAACCCTGCCTTTCCTAGTTTTCTGTGTTGAAACATTGTTATGTAATGTTCATGTCGTGTCGCATGCTATGGCTATTTTTCACCCTGCGTCTTCTGCATTAATGACTATCTTTGAACCACCTACAGTTTTGGATTACTTTCAAGACGTGGCTCGGCTGATTGTAACAAGCATATGCTAAATGACTAAATGTAATGCATTTGAGCAATAACCAATCTGTATGTCAGCGAACGGGGCGCGCTGTCCGGAAACTGGCGGTACAGCGCGGTGTGGTGGAGAGTAGATAGAGCCAGGCGACCAGGTAAGCGAACACAACATGCTTTATTCGCTATAGCGCAGCGGGAACGCCGCTGGAGGAAACACGAATAAGAATAACCCAAAGTAACACCGATAAGCGGGAACGCCGCTCACTACCCGACGAAACGTGTAGTAATCGGTAAAGAACCTAAAATAGCAACCGGCGGAAAAGCCGCTGGATGCCGGGCGAGAGAAATATAGATAATACCGGAAAAGTACAAATACAATCACCCACACGGAACACCCGACGTGACGCTTGAGTCGAAGCTCAATCTAATGCTGACCTACTGGCTGCTCAGCCGGGATGCTTCTAATGCAGTCAGTAGATCGCACGTGATCAGGTAGGACCCAATCCCTGCTCAAGGGGGTGGGTCCTACCTACGGAAGCCCTAAACGGCCGAAACCCGAAACACGGGAGGCAGGGAGGAGGGGCCCAACCCTCCCAACCTGACACTGTAAGATAGGGGATGTAAATAAAAACAAATGTGTAAATATTGTTACAATGTGTAATGTGTATTTTTTTATTATATATAATGATATATAATGATAATATATTTTGCAAATAGTAAAGAGATGATTCATTAAAACAGTAGTCCTTATATTTTGGCCACACAAGGGCTGCATAAGAATATTTTGGCTGCATAAGAAATAATGGCTAATATTTTTCCCACCCATGAGATGGATATTTTGGCCACATGTGAGAGTGTCTAATACTTTATATGCAAAGGAATGAGCTTTATTAACAAACTGCCCAAACATGCCCAAAAAATTGGGCCAACAGTTGTGGCCTGATCTGAACAGCTCATCATCTCCCCTGAAAGCATGTCTCCTCTCCCCCAAAAACTGGATGACTGCAATAACTCTTTCCAAAACTTCCCGCCATTATTGTCATTCTGAATCAATTTGTTGACAATATCGGAATCAATTGTTGCTGTGCCTCTGGAGTGATTATATAATGCTAGCACGCAAGCCCTATGCTCCATACTCCCCTCATGCTCAGCAATCTGCTTTGAATGTTTCCAGTCAGAAAATCCATGAACAAAAGTATTGTGCTTACTGGAAAACAGTTTGCAAGGAGAATAAAATAGCCCCTGTCTAGTCACAGTTTTCCCATTTGGTAGAGAGCAACTGAGTAGAGCATTTGTAAAGCTCCTACTGGTAGCCCCAATGCCTCTATCCTTGACTGAGGCTGGGTACTAGGCTGTGAACCTTTTAAAGTTTAATATTATATATAGTAATATAATACAGTATATCATGTAATATAATATAATATAAGCCTTTGAAAAGACTATGAAAAGAATATATGCAACATAGTATAGTATAATATTATATATATAAAAAAAAGATTAATATAAAATAATATAATGCGGTATAAAGGTCAATGAGCCTGTTGGTTGCTCATCTGGTAATAGCAAGGTAAAAGCACAGAGCAGGTTCACAATTTGAATTGTCTGATTGTGAAGAGTTTTGATACTGGCAGGGGATGTTACATCCATCCATCCATTATCTTCCACTTTATCCTCTACTAGGGTCGTGGGGGGGTTCCCCATGCCCATCCGAGGGAGAACATTTTGGGCGCTGGGCAGATACACACACACACTCACTCACACAGACACACACACACACACACACACACACACACAATTGTTCTACTCTGTAAAATTAGCTTGCAGTTCTGTTGTATGAAAAAGCACTTTTCCTTTCATGCATTTCTTCATAGCTAGACTGACCACTAATCTCTTTACTGTTGTTTATTAAAGGGGGAAGTATGAAACTAGTCAAATGGCTTGTTGTTTTCACATAAGTGAAATCACACCCTTGGCCAAATTTATGCAATTTAATTCTTTAACAAATTGATAATTTGGATGGGGTAAATTCACGTTTGCCATTCAAGTTAATTAACCAGTTTTATTCATTGGTTTGTTTTTGTGCACATGGTCGGATGTTTGTGTATTTAGATTCTGAGTTCTCCTTCCTCCGTGCACGTTGTCATTTATGTCAGCTTGTGTTTTTGTTACCTCTCTTTTTTTCGTTGTCATTACACCTTTAAATAAACCCTTTCTATATATATATATATATATATATATATATATATATATATCACCCGGTTCTGGGTGGAGTTTCCATGTTCTCCCCGTGTCCTCGTGGGATTCTCCGCCGGTTTCCTCCCAAAAAAACATGAATCAAGGTCAATTAAATTCTCCAAAATTAACCCATTATAGAGTGTGTTTGTGTGTGTGAGTGAGTGTGTGCCCAGCGATAGATTGGCGCCCGGTCCTAGGTGTATCTGCCCAGCGCCCGAAACGTTCTCCCCTGGATGGGCATGGGAACCCCCCGCGACCCTAATAGAGGATAAAGCGGAAGATAATGGATAGGATTGATGTAATTGCTCTCCGCGACGATAGAGGCTCTCTTATGTATTCCTCACACACATTGTACTTGCATGGTGCCGAACAACGTCATTTCCTTTTCTTCAGTGCAGCGGGAGCAGTATCGGAGTCCTAAGACTTCTTCTCCTGGTAGAAGGAGAAACTAGCGAATCAAAATGGTCAGTAAACGCAACAAATTCATTTCATATTCTGCACCAACGATAAATAAACCTCTCACATGTTCATTTGACAGGGTTCGCTCAGAGATAAAGCGGTAATATGAACAGATGACGGTAGATTAACTTTCAGGTGCTCGGCCAATGTGCTGATGGCAGTGTTTGTGGTGGGGGGTGATCAGAAAGAAATATCAGAACGCCTTGAGGATGGCGGGTTCATTAATTGTCTTGCTCTTTTGTTTTGCGTGTCTGTTACTGTAAAGTATTGCAACTTTTAAAATCGCTTGCGTTCGCTCATGACGCCATGATTAATGGTCTCACTTGGCAGTATCGGAAACGCGAACGGTACTGTTAAATAGTTCTGCACTTTCGATTCATTTAGCGTTACCACGTGTGTTATATTCTGATTTTTATTTTCAAAAAGCAACATCACTGTGAATTTAGATCTTGACAGGTAGTGATGGGGGTTTGTTGGATTGGTTACTAAGACTATACGTCGAGAGGGGGGATAAAAGTTTTTAATTGCCGAAAAATATCACTTATGTATCATTGGCTAGTAAAAGTCATATGTGTTATGTGCCACCATCGTTATACTTGCAGTGCTACTACCTCCCATGAGCTGAAAAATAAACAGGGAGAAGCAGCATGCTGCCCAGTTGTTGTTTTTTTTTTTGTTTTTTTTGAGCCAATCGAGGATGCTGCTGTGGATGCAGTAACAAATACACCATCTGGCCTCCCACTGTAGAGTGTTATTTGGCAGACAATGGGCTGGAGGTTATGCACAGCGCTATTTCATAATATAACATTATACTAGTTGATATGAGTAGGCAATTGTTAAAGGCATGGGCTGTGTTTTTTTGACTGTTATGATGCCCTGTAAGAAAACTCTTTTTGTTTAATAATAAAGGGCTTATATCAAACTTGTGCCTCCTGATACTGTGCTGAAGCCTATCCTTGACATTTCACAAAAATCTGCAAAATAGCTCAGATTTGATGAATGTTATAAATATTAATATTCACAGAGCCAAAGTAAATTAAATACATGAATGAAAGATCCCAACACAGACATTCAGTCTCCAGTTTAAACTCTTAACCTACTGAATGTTAGAATGTGTTTAAAAGAAGTAAATCTAAAACAGTAACTTGCAGAGGATGGGCAAAATAAATAATAACTCATTAAATCATATAATCAAGCACCAATATACAGCACTATATTGCAGTCATTTAGTTTTAAGTTGGTTAAAGAAATGTTCAAGATTATATTTGCCAGCTGTTCCAAAAAAAAATTATTCAGTGTGTGATACCACCAATATACTGTTGTGTTGTAAATTTTGATTTGTTTTTAGGGATTTGTAAAGGTGGTCAAAAACAAGGCGTATTTCAAGAGATACCAGGTCAAGTTCAGGAGGAGGAGAGGTAAGCAGCAGTTCTTTATGATATCTTCTTATTCTGTACTGGATTTGCTTTAGTTACATATATTCTCAAATCTTAAATATTACCATATTTTGTCATTTGTATTTTCATGATTGCTGATCTCATATGCAAATGCAAAATTAACAAAATGAAACAAGATTAAGTAAAAATTGTTCATTTAGCAGCAATGTATCAGGTTTGTTTTTTTTTCATTCCCAAGCACTTTTATTGAATGCTTAAAACCAGGGTACGGCACTACTGCATATAGAGCAAAAATGATAATGTACATGCCAATTACTTCATTAATGGTTTTGAACTTGTCTGATTTCACATCTTGAGAAAGGGAGGTTGGGAGGTTGCACATGTTTACTTAAGAAAAAAAAAAACACAGGTCAGTCAAATTAGTGGTAAAAGCAGCACAGATTAATTGCAGGGTTTTTTTTATCAGCTATAGTTAACAGCACATATGGGCGATGCCACCGACTATGCATTAGCACGTTCAAAATATTTCCACAAACATACCCCACAACTGTTGCGCAATGCAGGCAAACCGTCTATGTTCGATCTACTACCCGCACTGTTGTAAATCACAGGGAACCCTAAATATTCCCACATGGTTGATTTGAATGAAGCCGGCAGATCCTCTTAAGTTCCATGTATCGTTTCCACTCGCCACTCATTTCCACACAGCCTTTAAACTGAGCTACACAGGTTAGCAGCATGTACAGCTACAGTGCAACTCAGCTTGCGAATACAATTCACCTCTGAACTTTAGTTCTGACTTATGTCTCTTGTAGGGTTGCAACAATGAATCAATAAAATCGATTATGAAAAGTTTTGATATTCGTTGGGTCGCACGATTTCCACGCTACTCGCATTGTCGTAACCACTTACGTCACCTGCGGCGCTTCAACAACGCTGGAAATAAATAGAAACAGAACGAGGCAGAGGCGGAACCTGCAAAACAAGTCGAAAAAATGTACAAATGAAACACAGCCAATGCAGAAAAAAAGCTTTCGTTTAAATAATCAAAACTGCGGGAACACTTCACACAAATGAACAAGGTGTAACATGCAAGCTCTGAATGAATTGACCTGCACGGAGCACCACTGCGATGATACACCACCTGAAACTAAACATGTTGGAGTCACTAATGAGAATGAAGCTTAACAGCAAATAAACCACTGCAATATCCCAAGTTTCTTAGTTTTGAATTGAATCAACGTAACGGTCACTCATTTTGAGAACCAGAGCACGCTTCATGCTGTTTTTGGTTGTTAACTGGATAATAACAGTGATGGAGAACATGTTTATATTTTCGTTTAATTAGCTTAAGCAGTGTTTAAACGTGCTTTATAAATACATACAATTTGTACACAATGGTGGAAATTAATGATCAAGCTTCACGTTTTAATTTTTTGAAAAAGACGAGTTAAGACACTGCACTCTATGGGAGTGATGGGAATTAGGTAACATATTACAGCTACACAAATTTGTGTAATTCCTATAGAATTCATGTATTGTGCATTCTCTGGGCATACCAAACGGTGTGCCCCATCCTGAACGGTTTGGTACAAATACATGTACCATTAAACTCCTACTCATGTCTAAGAGGCCCATAAGTTTGAAATGTGATGGCAGGCAACCTCAGATTGTAACTGAAACCTAAACTATCTTGTTTTTTTTTACAGAGGGGAAGACGGACTACTTTGCCCGTAAGCGCCTTGTTGTGCAGGACAAGAACAAGTACAACACACCTAAGTACCGGATGATTGTTAGATTCTCCAACAGGGATATTGTTTGCCAGGTAAATTAGGAGTGGTGCACAAAAATCTCACTAGTGAACCCCACCCCCACATAGGCTACCTATTGCTATCGATTCCTGCAATTTCCCCCGATTAAGAATTAATATTTAATATATGTCTTCAATGATGGTGGTCAGTAATTTTTATGTTAAGTAATAATAATAATAATATGAAGTTAATTAGCCATTTATTTTCTAAGAATAGTCAGGAATAATCATTATTTCTTAATTTGGCTCTAGATGTGTTTTTTTTTTTTTTTTTTTTTTTTTTTTATAATTTGGTACAGAGATTGAATATTGTGAGACATTGATCTAGTAATATGCATGTTTTTTGCTTTTAATCCCTATTTTAGCAAACTAGATTCTGGTCCATTTTCATAGTTCATGAAATTTATTCAGGCTGTTTTGAAAAAAAAACCTGCATGCAGATTTAGGGGGCGAAATTAACCACAAACTTCAGAGCAAATGGGCTAGTCCTAATTTAAAACTGATGTGCATTGCCTAATTTTTTTAAACCTCTATTTATTTACCCTGATGTGCCATCAGTCTTTTTTTTTTTCAGATTTAATTGTACCAAATGTTTAAGAGCATTCAATTCTGTAGTAATGCGTTGGACGTTACTTATGCCAATTTCAGAAATGCTCTCAAATGTTTTAACAGCTTGATTCATGCCAATAATTTGACCTTTCTGAAACAGATGAACATTTTTTTTCCATGACCACAGTATGTTTTTTGAAAAGGTTGATCAACAAATGAGAAGCTATCTACTCATTGCACCAGTTAGGGTTAAGTAAATTTTTGCCAGCTGAAACATTCATGCATCCATTTAGTATTTATTTGCTTAGTTAAATCCAAGAGGTGACCTAATTTTGGCCAGGCCTCAAATGGAACGCTCTGTGCAACTGTGCTTGAACTGTTTTGAAGTATGTTGTGTGTGCTGTAATTGTTATTTTGTGTAAATAATGTAGAGCTCCATATAATTTGATTTATATATTTCCAATTGCATTAATTTCCCTATTAAGTCTAAATGCACCAACCATGTCAAACCACACTCGTTTAAACACACCCTTAGAATGCTCAGTATTTGATAAAGAAAGATCAAATATTCTTGGGAGAAACAAACATCACCGGAGAAAATGCTGAACTTTCTATACATCACACTAATCTGAAACCTCTTTTATTACCCAATTAAAAGTATGTAATAGTCAACCCATGTACTGCCATTAATTAGCCTGAATGTGCTAAAATTATTGTACCGATTTGTGGGTTTTAAAGGAAAACTTTTCAAATCAAATTTTTGTGTGCAATATTTTAATGAAAAAATTTCAGGTTATGAAGATGGTGTGTTAAATATAAATGTGGAATATGGGCTAAATCAGAAGTAATTATTAGAAATAGAAATAATTACCATATTTTCCGGACCATACGGCGCACCGTATTATCAGGTGCAGTCTGAATTACGGGGTCTATTTCTGTATTTGACCAACGTATAAGACGCACCGTACTATAAGGCGCAGTCTCAATTACGGACTCTATTTCTGTACGGTACTTATTCTGTACGGCACCGTATTATAAGGCACTTGCTAAAACATACGATCTACAGGAAAAGCTCCGAATTAATTTTCTTCAATCGGCTTTTCTGTGAGATGAGCGCGCATGGAGTCACAGATCAGATGTGTGGAAAAAACCACCCAGTCGCATAACAATACTTTTATAGATTTTGGAACTCAGTACACGTATAAGGCGCACCGGATTATAAGGCGCACGTACGATTTCTGGGAAAATTTTTGGCTTTTAGGTGCGCCTTATAGTCTGCAAAATACGGTATTACCAATGAGGTTAAGTTAAATAAATGTTGGTAGTTGTGTATCTTCAATATGTAAGTGTCTGGATTCCCAGATTCTTGTGACAAGACCCTGTTCTTATTATTTGTGCAGTGTGTTTCTGTATTCTTAATTAGTATTGGTGTGTTATGTCTCCAGATCGCGTATGCCAAAATTGAAGGTGACGCGATCGTCTGCGCTGCTTACTCTCACGAATTGCCAAAATATGGTGTGTCTGTGGGTTTAACCAACTATGCCGCTGCCTACTGCACAGGCCTGCTGGTGGCACGTCGGGTAAGATTGTATCCATTCTGTCCATGATGTTCTGTAGCTAATTTTAAATGTTCATCTCCTCAGGGAGTGTTTGACCCTTCCCTATTTTACTTAGTTTCTTTTGTTTAACAGTCACATTTTCTCTCTTTTATATATATATATATATATATATATATATATATATATATATATATATATATATATATATATTTTTTTTTTTTTTTTTTTTTTTTTTTTTTTTTTTTTTTTTTTTTTGCAGTTGCTGAATAAGTTTGGGCTTGATAAGGTTTACGAGGGTCAAGTGGAGGTGACTGGTGAGGAGTTCAATGTGGAGAGCATCGATGGGCAGCCAGGAGTGTTCACTTGCTACCTGGATGCTGGCCTTACCAGAACCACCACTGGAAATAAAGTGTTCGGAGCCCTCAAAGGAGCAGTGGATGGAGGACTGTCCATCCCACACAGGTGAAGATGCAATTCTCATGCTCTGTTATTATTTGTGTTTTCTGTTATAGTTTGTGTATTGTTTCTTTGCAATAGATTTAGGGTATTTGTTGCTATGCAAATTGGGTGAAGTGTTGGGTGAATCCCGATAAGTGTTGCACACAAATATTCCTCATTTGTGTATTTTAATATTATATATTTTGGATACTTTATACTTTTTGGAAAAGCAACACGTTGAATATTTTAGCAGTTAATTATAGACCGTAGAGTCTATTTAAGCTGCAAATAAATACTAATTAAAATCATGACATTTTTATTTATCCCCCCCCCCCCCCCCCCCCCAGCACTAAACGCTTTCCAGGTTATGACTCTGAAAGCAAGGAGTTTAATGCTGAGGTGCATAGGAGGCACATCCTTGGTGTTAACATCTCTGAGTACATGAGCCAGCTAATGGAGGATGATGAGGAGGCCTACAAGAAGCAGTTCTCCCGCTTCATCAAAAATGGAGTGAATCCCAATTCGGTAAGAGTAATTGTTTTTGACTGAGTGATTTTATTTGTATATACAGGGACACGTACAGAAATGTGAAAATAGCAGACTATATTAAATACTGGAAAAATGTAAAACGGACTGACATTTATTTTTGTTATAGCGTTTAACCATATTCTTATTTTTTGTTTCAAACACTGCTCCTTAGCAATCAGGGTAAAACAAAAATATGTTTCTTGTAGGTTGAGGACATGTATAAGAAGGCTCATGCTAGTATTCGTGAGAATCCAGTGCATGAGAAGAAGCCTAAGAAGGAGGTGAAGAAGAAGAGGTGGGTTTTCATAAATGTTGCAAATAAAACCATCACAGTTGTTAAAGCAATAAGGCACAAGAGAGGGTGTGCATTATTGTGAATATATTACAGGGAAGATTTATTCACAATAATGCAAAACCTTGCCAGGACTACGAATCACGATTCTTTAAAGAATCGATTTTTTTCAGCACCCCAAACAAAAACATATAATTGGAACTGAAAAACACCAAATTACCTTTACCTTTACTGGATAAAGTAAGTTTGTTTTATTATTTTTGTTTTAAGTTCAACACTGTACAACACTTTGTTGCAGTCATTGCTTTTAAAGTGCTTTATAAATAAAATTGAGTTCTTGATCCATGTATAATTTTTTTTTCCCACTTTGTTACAGGTGGAACCGTAAGAAGCTTACTTTAGGTCAGAGGAAGGACCGTGTGGCTCAGAAGAAGGCCAGTTTCCTCCGGGCTAAGGAAGCCATGGATGATGAATAAACCCCACTGCTGCTTGAAAAATAATGTGCACTTTTTCCAAAATAAAGCATTTGGGAAAAGTTCCTAAAGCCTTTGTCTTATATTTACAGCAAAGTGTGATTGGGAAGGTTCTTAAGTTCAACTCTCACTAAGAATTAAACAAGAACCAAATGAGCTTTCTGTTTTATGAGTATTGCATAACAAAAATAAATGGGCAGATCAGAGACCATAAGTGAGACAGGTGGTGATTTATACTTACTGATGCCTGAGCAGTCATATTATAATACAAATCGTTTGTATTGTATAATTATTTCATAATAAACTATAGTATACCGCTGTACTTGCCATTACCAGTAGTGATAAAATATGTACTCTTAAAAAAAAAGTGTTATTGTTAGAATTTATTGAGCACCATCCGAGTAGCACTTCCAGACCATCTACAGGAAGCGGTGCTGGTCCAAAGCCAAAAATATTGTGGAAGACTTCAGTCATCCTGACAAACAGCTCTTCACTCTATTGCCATCATGATGGCGTTTTCAGTGCTGAATTAGTGGAGAGTGGGGTGGGTGGTACTTTTTAGATACACTATTTTAGTCAGTGGTTCAGTACTGTGTTAATTTGTGTCAGCTACTTAATTACAATGTGTGCACTTTTTAACAAAATATCTGTTTCTATTCCAGATGACACCAGATCCTCATCAATAACTCAATTAAAATGCTACATTGATAGCCTTAGAGCTATCAATAGCCTAAGAGCTAACAGGGTTAATGAAAATGATGACTGAATGCAAATAAACTTTCCTTCTAACATGCACTGTTTTATTACCATGATTCATTGCTTGCAGTATGCATTGCTATGCAAATTGACGAGGTCAGAAGATTGGCATTTCAATCATTTGTGTACAGGTTGTGTAGTTTGAGGCTTGCTCAGCAGCATGAATATAGGGGTTAGTGAGAAAAACAACAGGTAAACCAGATAAATATGTTAGTATTAATGTTGGGCTTAATATACATACATATCCATAATCCAACCAGGAATCTGAGGTCAGCCAATCAGCTGCTTCTAGTCACCCCAAAACGAGACTAAAAACTAAAGGAGCATTTTCGGTGGCTGCCATTCGGCTCTGGAATAACCTTCCATGGCATATTCATTCTGCTGGATCACTCAAGCTTTTAAAATCTTCTTTAGACACACATTTTATCTCTCTGGCTTGTATCAAAGTTTAATGTAGAGACATGGCAGTTTTAATTTAAAATTTTATATTTGTATTCTTACTTTATTTGTTG
This sequence comes from Corydoras sp. C115, assembly GCA_019802505.1. Classification (NCBI taxonomy): domain Eukaryota; kingdom Metazoa; phylum Chordata; class Actinopteri; order Siluriformes; family Callichthyidae; genus Corydoras; species Corydoras sp. C115. The sequence goes on from JAFMOC010000441.1 coordinate 244,656, forward strand.
TACTGTATTTTATTCATAGTGTTTTATGGATTATTTATTGATTGTAATTATTTTAGTCTATGTGTGTTTAATTTGTAAAGCACTTTGGCCAACTTCTGTTGCATTTAAATGTGCTATAATAAAGGTTGAGTTGAGATGAGTTAATGAATAGCACGTTCACTTCTCTGTGCCTGGGATTCAGGCACTAATCCAAATCTGGGTTTCCTCTTGGTTCTCTGTTTTTTCCCACACTCCAAAGACATAGATTCAAGGTAAAATGGCTGCTCTAAATTTCCCCCATATAGTGTGTGTGTGCCCAGCAATGTATTGGCACTCAGTTCTGGGTGTATCCGTCCAGCGTCTGAGGATATTCGATATGGCTGACTTGTTGCATCCTAAAATCTGAACTAAACCTATATGTCACTTTATTGTTCTGTTTTTGATGAACTACTAAATTTGTAAACTAAACTACTTAATAACTACTAAAATAACACTAAACAGTAAGCTTAAATCCATTTATTACTTTGATTAGCCACACAAATATCTTACAAGGGCTTTGGTCAATTTGTACCACAGGCAATCTGTGTTGAATTGCTGTAGTCTGTATTTGTTATTAATTAGCTACGTTTACTTCAAATTTAATGATACACACAGGAGAGCAATAGCAATTTACAGCAAGCCTCTTTCTATGTTGTTTATTTATTATTTCATTCACTACGCTCTAGTGATGAATGGTGATTCCTGGTCGCCTGGTGATTCCACCTCACTGAGGTGCTAATTCTCACTCTGGGGGGTTCTTCCCAACTCTATGCGTAAGGCGGAGTCACTTGGCATCTTTAACAACTGAAAATGCATCTCTTTCACACAAAAAAAAGCATTGTAAATATTATCCTGGGGTGCAGGATGGAATAACGATCAGGTTTGAAAATTCTACAATGTAGCTGGTTTTTCCTTTAGTACTGACTTGTGTTCTCGTTTGTAAGTGGCTTTGGATAAAAGCATCTGTTAAATAACTAAATGTAAATTTAAATATAATTTGCCCAAAATGCCTCTTTTGCACCATTTTACTAAGTGAGGGCTACAACAACGAATCGATAAAATCGATAAAAAGCTTCCGTTTAAATCATCAAAACTGCGGGAGCTTCACGATTCACACAAATAAAGAACGTGGAACATGCGAGCTCTGCGAAAATGAATTGAGCTACAGTCATGGCTAAAAGTTTTGAGAATGATCCAAATATTAATTTTTACAAAGTCTACTGCTTCAGTTTTTACAATGGCAATTTGCATAAGTTCAAGTTCAAGTTATTTATTTGTATAGCGCTTTTTACAACAGTACATTGTCATACAGCAGCTTTACTGTTATGTTGTTATTCAAGGAAGAAACCTTGGGAGGACCAAGACTCAGTGGGGGACTCATCCTCCTTGAGTGGCCAGGCAGCAACAACAATGTAGGACAGCTATGTACAGATATTAAACAAATGGAAAAACTAACAACTGGAAAACTATATGTGAGTCCATTAAGGGTGTCCTGCAGGACCGCCAGTCCAATTGATATTCAGGTTCCATCCAGTATTCGTCAGCAGAGCCATGGATGAAGATCTCCAGGAAGCCGGTCACACCTCAAAAGAAAAAGACAAGGAAGGCAGTTAGAACTAATAATAAAGCACGGCATTTAATTAATAAGTAATTTATTGACACAGTGCAGTATGTGACTCCAGCATCACTGATTAGAGCAGCATAACTAAAAGAGGCAGATACTGCAGACTCTAGATAGTTTAGATGGCGCCCCGGAACAGCATCATTTCAGCGCCACACCCCCCCATTAATGATGAGGTGGGTGAAGAGGTGAAATGCCAGCATACACTGATCACAGATTAAGACCCCAACACAGCCAAGCCTGAGATCTACATCTTTATCTACAGGGGATTAATTAAATGCAAGATTAAATAAATGTGTTTTTAATTTATTTTTAAAGATTAAAAATTTGAGGAGCCTTGTGGGAGAACGCTCTTCCACCAGCAGTAATTTTATTTATTCTAGGAGCTAAGAGTAGACCAGCACCTTGAGATCTGAGCTCACGTGTTGGCTTGTACGATTGAATCAGCTCACTTAGATACTGTGGAGCCTGATTATGTAGAATTTTATATGTTATCAATAAAATTTTGTACTCAATACGAAACTTAACTAGTAGCAGTTAAGTAACACAGGACACAGGACACAGGATTTTTTTTTGCACAAGTTGTAATTTATGTAATGATTTATTAGAACATCCTGTCAGAAGTGAATTACAATAATCTAACCTTGAGGTAATAAAAGCATGAATTAGTCTTTCTGCATCTTGGAGGGAGAGGATATTTCGCAGCTTCGAAATGTTACGAAGGTGAAAAAATGCAATTCTAGTAATATTGCTAATGTGCTCTGTAAAGGAGAGATCTGAATCAATAGTGACCGAGATTATTTACAGATGAACTGGGTCTAATTAAAGAGTTATCAAGGTTTAACATAGTGTTAGAAGTTTTGTTAATTTTGTCCTTGGGTCCAACTATCAGAAACACTGTTTTATCAGAATTTAGCAGTAGGAAGATTTTTGACATCCATATTTTAATATCTTGGATGCAGGCCTTGAGCTTACTGACTGAATGACCATCATTAGGGTTACCTGAAACGTATAAATGTGTATCATCTGCATATGAGTGGAAACTGATTCCATGTTTACAAATAATTGATCCCAATGGAAGCATATATAATGCAAATAGGAGTGGACCCAGAACTGACATTTGTGGGACACCATAATTAACTTTAGCAAGATCAGAACATTGGTTGTTAACACAGGTGAATTGATATCGATCTGTCAGATAGGATTTAAACCACTGGAGTGCAGATCCAGTAACGCCCACAGTGTTTTCTAATCTATCAACTAAGATGTTATGGTCTATAGTGTCAAAGGCTGCACAAAGATCTAATAATACAATAAAAGAGATTTGGTCATTATCAGAGGACATTAATAAGTCATTAACGACTTTAATTAAGGCTGTCTCAGTGCTATGATGAGACCTAAAACCTGACTGAAAAACATGAACGTTATTAGCTAGAAGATGGCGATTCAGCTGGTTGAACACAATTTTTTTCTAGGATTTTAGAGACAAAAGGAAGGTTTGATATTGGTCTATAATTGGACAGTATTAGAGGATCTAAATTAGGTTTTTTAAGTAATGGTTTAATGACTGCACGCTTCAGATATTTGGGGACATAGCCTATTTTAAGTGATGAATTTATAATGTTTATAAAAGGCTCTGTAATATTTGGTAGGAGGTCTTTAAGCAGGTTTGTAGGTATTGGGTCTAACAGACAGGATGTTGTCTTTTATTGTGTAATTAATGAGACAAGCTCTTTTTTAGATATGGGATTAAAGGTATTTAACTCTTGTACTATATTATTTTCTCTACCACTAGATTTTTCAGAAATCATTGAGGGTTGATTATTGATTATGCTACATGATGCATTAGATGATTTAAGTCTTATGTTTTCAATTTTGTCACTAAAGAAATTCATGAAATCATTACTGCTGAACTGTGAGTGAATCTGTGAATCTGATTCAGTAGCACTTCGAGTTAATTTGGCAATGGTACTAAAGAGGAATCTTTGGTTGTTTTTGTTGTTCTCTATTAATTCAGAATAATATTTAGTCTTCGCTGCATTGAGTGCATGTTTGTTCTCAGTCATACTGTCCTTCCATGCAACCCTAAATACCTCTAATTTAGTTTGTCTCCATTTACGCTCCATGGTTCTAGTGGTTTGTTTAAGGGCAGGTGTTTGATCATTAAACCATGGAACGAGTTTTTTATCTTTAATCCTTTTTAGTTTAAGTGGAGCGACACTGTTTAAGGTTACAGAAAACACGTGTTTAAGGTATTCCGCTGTGTTTTCAAGTTCATCGGGTCCTGATGCTGGTCTAATGTTTAATTCGTGTAAATGTTGTAGGAATGACACAGCAGTAGAGGGAATGATTGTACGCTTCATATCATATCACGGTTTAATGACTGGATCAATATCAATTTCTAAATCGTAGGTTATCAAATAGTGATCGGAGATGACCTCGCTTAGTGGAACAATAGTTAAATTATTAATGTTAATACCATGTGATAAAACTAAGTCTAATGTATGTTTACAGTGATGTGTTTTACCAACCACACTCTGAGTAATGCCCATTGAATCTAGGATGGAGTCAAAGGTTAATTTAAATGAGTCTAGTGGGTTTTCAAAGTGAACATTGAAGTCACCGACTATTAAGTCCTTGTCTGATGAGATTACTATATTAGAGAGAAATTCACCAAATTCTTTAATAAACTCTGTATATGGGCCGGGAGGGTGGTATATGGTAATAAGTTGCATTAGATTGTATTTATTCTTCAATGCAGATGAGCTGCTTATGTTGAGTCCAAGAGCTTCGAAGGATTTTGACTCATACTTATTATTAAGTGTTACATTTATGTTTTCTTTATAGATCATAGCCACTCCACCTCCTCGTCCACTAAGACGTGGTTTATGAGCATAAGTATAACCAGGTGGAGAGGCATCATTTAATGCTATGTATTCATTGGCCCTAATCCAGGTCTCTGTGAGACAAAAGACATTTAGGAAGTTATCACTTATTATACCCCAGAATGTTATAAAGAGTGATCAGCTTAACAGCAATTAATTGCAAAGTCAATATTTGCCTAGAAAATGAACTTTATCCCCCAAAACACATTTCAACTTCATTGCAGCCCTGCCTTAAAAGGACCAGCTAACATCGTTTCAGTGATTGCTCCATTAACACAAGTGTGGGTGTTGATGAGGACAGGGCTGGAGATCAATCTGTCATGATTAAGTAAGAATGACACCACTGGACACTTTAAAAGGAGGCTGGTGCTTGGCATCATTGTTTCTCTTCTGTTAACCATGGTTATCTCTAAAAAAACACGTGCAGTCATCATTGCACTGCACAAAAATGGCCTAAAGGGGAAGAGTATCGCAGCTAGTAAGATTGCACCTCAGTCAACAATCTATTGCATCATCAAGAACTTCAAGGAGAGAGGTTCCATTGTTGCCAGGGCACCCAAAAAAGACCAGCAAGTGCCAGGACCGTCTCTTAAAAGTGTTTCAGCTGCGGGATTGGGCAGGAATGGCAGCAGGCAGGTGTGAGTGCACGCATCTGCACGAAATGTGAGGTGGAGAAAGGAGCAAGGCCTGGTCTCAAGGACGGCAGCAAAGAAGCCACTTCTCTCCAGAAAAAACATCAGGGTCAGACTGATATTCTGCAAAAGGTACAGGGAGTGGACTGCTGAGGACTGGGGTAAAGTCATTTTCTCTGATGAATCCCCTTTCCGATTGTTTGGGACATCTGGAAAACAGCTTATTCGGAGAATACGAGGTGAGCACTACCACCAGTCTTGTCTCATGCCAACTGTAAAGCATCCTGAAACCATTCATGTGTGGGGTTGCTTCTCAGCCAAGGGCTCTCTCACAGTCTTGCCTAAAAACACAGCCATGAATAAAGAATGGTACCAGAATGTCCTCCGAGAGCATCTTCTCCCAACCATCCAAGAGCAGTTTGGTGATCAACAATGCCTTTTCCAGTATGATGGAGCACCTTGCCATAAAGCAAAGGTGATAACTACATGGCTCAGGGAACAAAACAGAGATTTTGGGTCCATGGCCTGGAAACTCCCCAGATCTTAATCCCATTGAGAACTTGTGGTCAATCATCAAGAGACGGGTGGACAAACAAAAACCTACACATTCTGACAAAATGCAAGCATTGATTGTGCAAGAATGGACTGCTATCAGTCAGCATTTGGTCCAGAAGTTGTTTGAGAGCATGGCAGGGAGAATTGCAGAGGTCCTGAAGAAGAAGGGTCAACACTGCAAATATTGACTTGCTGCATTAACTAAATTGGGTCATTTAGCAGACGCTTTTATCCAAAGCGACTTACAAGGTGAGCACAGAGTTAATCACAGCATCCCTGGAACAATGAGGGTTAAGGGTCTTGCTCAAGGACCCACATTGGTGACTTCAGTGGACCTGGGATTTGAACCCCCAACCTTCAGATTGATAGCCCAACACCCTAACCACTGAGCTAACCCGCCCCATTCTAACGGTCAATAAAAGCTTTTGTTCCTCATAATATTGCAATTATATTTCTGTATGTGATAAAACATCTGACAAACACACATAAAAACCAGAGGGCAGCAGATCATGTGAAAATATAATATGTGTCATTCTCAAAACTTTTGGCCATGACTGTACACGGAGCAGCACAGTGATGATCCACCACCTGAAACTAAACATGTTGAACACCGATGAGGATGAAAATGAACAGCAGATAAATCACTACAATATCCCCGAGTTTTTTTAGTATTGAAGTGAATCAACATAACAGTGCAACGTAACACTATTAGACCGGCAAAGCACGCTTCATGCTGTTTTTGTTAACTGGATAATAACAGTGATGGAGCACGTGTCTTAACGTCTGTTATACGAATACGTCTGTATTTCCCAGGACATGTCCGTATTTCATGTCCTGTTCCGGGCGTCCCGGGTTTTATTTTATTTTATTTTTTTTAAGTGAGGAAATGTCCTGGTTTTTAAATGACCTTCATTGGACCATTAAATGTACAGGAACTAGGGCACTGCGCACGACGCTGCGTGTCAGTCCGCAAGCAACTTGCCGAAGTGCAAGTGTCTGTTTAACAATGATTTACAAAAAAGTTTCCCAGCTTTCAGACCGGGCACAGACAAATGGGAAGCCTTGTGCACGGTATGGGAAGCCTTGTGCACGGTGTGCAAAGCAGGCACATATGTCTCCAATTGACATTTCACACAAGAGGTATTTTTTTCTTAATTGGCTAATTTGTTAATTTATTTTTTTCAATAGCTGATTGTTAATTAGTTCATTTGTTATTTTTTCCCCAATAGGCTACAGAACAGACAATATTTGGTTTATTACTGAGGGCAACTGAGTATCATGTGTTATTTGGAGTTGACTTTTGTTGTTAAGTGAGGGATGTTTAGATGATACATTATTTCTTTCATTGTGCTCTTCATTCATTACAGGAAATGTTAACTTAAATATTTTGAATAAAATTACTATATGTAATAGAATAGAATAATTTTACTGAAAAACATCCCCCCCAAGGTTTGTACACATTGTAAATAAAATCAGACATTTATTGACCTGCTTAATAATTCTACAGTGTAGTTGGTTTTCTTCATAACTACTGACTTGTGATGTTCTCATTTGTAAGTCGCTTTGGATAAAAACGTCTGCTAAATGATTAAATGAAAATGTAAAGAAATGGAAAAAATGTATTTATCCGATTTATCAATTAATCGAAAAAATAATCGACCGATTAATTGATTATAAAAATCGTTAGTTGCAGCCCTAATCAACTGTGTATATTAAGGTACATTGTTTTAACAGTTAAAGTTCAATGGTAAATGATTGAACTCAAATAATTTTGTTCTAACACAATTAGTTCTGCTGAACAAAATGTGTGAAAGTTCAAATTGAAAAGCTATAAGCATTTTCATTTTCACTGAGGATCAAAGAACTACCACAAAATGTAATGACTGATTAGAGTTCCATTTTTATTGCTTATTTTATAAACTTGGTTTCTGTTGGAATGAGCTATTAAATATATTCATACATAATCTGTAAATTGCTATGATTTGACATGTTAACATTAACCGGCTGCTCAAGAATGATGGGGAACCCACTGAGCCTTGTTTTGGTTCTATAATATAAAATGTACCAGCAGATGCAGTTTTTCTTGACACCGTTGCGTTGGCTTATGTTGGAATTTATTGAACGTAAAAAGACATGAATAGTATTATTTGAAATGTTTGGTCAACTTTGGAAAGCTTTTACCATTGTAATGATATTTTTGTAATTTACGATATGTAAACAACTGCTGAATGGCAGAGGGAATGACCAGGTGGGGGTTGAGTGTGTGTAAATTGTAGGAATGACCACTTGTCGAATGAGCATGAGAAGGAGTCAGAAAGTCTGGTCGCAGAGTGACCTGTGAAAATATAGATTTAGGGGGCAAGTAACATTTGTTAAAAGTATTATTGGGACTGGGGGCTCAGAAAATCCCACCATATTTGGAAGGTCCAGTCACACTCACCCAAAGAAGAAGGACAGCCCACCTAAGGGTTATATAATGAAGCTGGATCTTTGAGACCTCCGAGCTCTCTCATCAATCGTGGTTGCCCGCCATTGATGATTTTTCCTATACACTTGTTTGTCTATTCAGTAAAACGCATTAAATTCTTTTGGAACAAAACCGCCAACTTGACCGTTTATTGGAACTTAACACTTACTTATTGGAGGTTCAAGTTTAGAAAAATGTAAAGTTGCTTTGAAAAAAAAAGCACTGCTAAAACCAGCTGCTAGTTCAAGCCCTCATCCTATTCCGGTGATTATTGTAATGCGTTACTTGCCAGTCTCGCAGCTTCCACAATCAGACCTCTACAATTAATTCCAAACGCTGCAGCCCAACTTGTATTCAACCAGCCCAGTGAACTCATGTCACTCCACTACTCATTTCTCTCCATTGGCTCCCTGTAGCTGCTCGCATTCAGTACAAGTCACTGACTCTGGCCCACAGGTTATTGGTTAATTCCTAATTTTTAAGAAACTACTAAAGACGCATCTTTTTAAAAAATACCTATTGTGTTAAAAAAAAATTTTTATTAAAAACAAAATAGGAGGGGGGTGCAGCATCATATAATGATCAGGTTTCATAATTCCACAGTGTAGTATGAATTACACACTGTATCAATTTTTTTTAAAGTACAAGGTTTAGTGTATAAGTATATTTGTACCTGTGTAAAGAGGGTATTGGTCTCTGAAGTTATGAACAGCAAGTAAAAATAAATACAGTACTAGATAAAAGTATTTATATATATTAAACAGTTTCAATTTAGTAAAAAATGTGCATGCTTACCATATTTATAAATGAATATTTAAACATCTGCTATGTGATATGTGAACATCTGCCAGCCAGAAGGTTCTGGATTTGTTTTCTGGATAAGACACACGTTTCTTACAGCCAGTCCAATTCCTATCTACAGTCCAAAAACCCGAGTAGACAAATCGAGGATAATGAATTGTCCCAGAGTGGCACGGTGGCTTAGTGGTTAGCACGTTCGCCTCTCAGCACTAGGGATTCCCAGTTCAAATCCCAACCTGGGTAGAGTTTCCATGTTCTCCCCATATCTGCGCCGGTTTCCTCCCACAGTACAAAAACATGGATCAAAGTCAATTGAATTCTCCAAATTGCCCCATAACGAGTGTGTGTGTGTGTGTGTGTGTGTGAGAGAGAGAGAGTGTGTACCCAGCGATAGATTTGTGTCCTGTCCTGTTGGGTGTATCTACCCAGTGCATGAAACTTTCTCCTCTGGATGGGCATGGGGAACCCCACCACGACACTATTAGAGGATAAAGTGGAAGCTAATGGATGGAATTGTCCCAGATATAAATAGCTGCATGAGTGTAGCTGCCCAGTGATAGCCTGGTAACTTGTCAAGAGTGTTGTCTTCCATCCTCAGAATTTAGGAGCAGATAATATTAGTCGCATTTCTACTGATTCTACTGTACAAAGAGTACAGTATACCTGCTATGTTCTTCCATTATACATTGTACTGACCATTTTTTAATTAACCAAAGAAGAGTTTAAACACAGTGTTGTCACACTAACCTCTTTTAGTTTCCTTTCCCCACCCAAAGTTTTCTTACCTTGGAGAGAAGCAGTTACTGTTGCAGGAGCAGCAAATAAATTCCTAATGTGGCCTTTTACCCATTAGACAAAAGCTAATATACCATCAACTAGGACCCAAATAACTTTTAGGTTTACTTGAACACAATTCTCAAGGAACTTGTACAATTGCAAAGAAGCAAGGTCATCACTGCATGAGCAGTAGAAATTCCCTTAAACCACACTTTTCAAATAATCAATGGTGGAAGCAAGGTCCAGATGAGAATCAGTCACACAAGAGTAATGGTAAATTCATTTATCATCTGTGCACCCTATGTTTGCAATGTTATTTTAAATAAATTTTACTTTAATAAAATTTTTAGTTTAGTGCTATTTTGACATATTTCAACAAGAATTGCTGTAGTCATTATGCTTTCTTCATCGCATGCAACAATGACTACTTTATTTTTAAACTAATGCAGATACAAGGCTTTAAATAGTAGCTAGATGCATAGTGAGGAGCTTAACTCCAAGTATGCTTTTTGCCAACAGTATTACTTGTGCATTGAAACGGCCCATGAAAGTCACTGTTGTATTATTAATGGGAAATCCATCAATGAATGTATGTGCCTGTGGAGCACCAGCCCTTAAGACACAGGTTGTACACTAGTATTAAGTGTCACACAACAGCACTGACATTTTTGGTCAATTCATAACATCTTTTAGTTCCACTGGCACTAAATCACCATAAAAACAGCATGCCAGCTTAAAAGTGCTAGGAGTCATTAGTATGTGAGATCTGTTTCCAGAGAAGCATTTTTAAGTTGTTAAGGATGAGCGAGTGCTCCATCTCCATCCCCTCACCAGAGTTCTTCAGCTCCATGCAGGCATTCAGATGTCTCACCAGCTCATCGTGCAAGCTTGATGGCACTCCCTGCAACAGGAAGTCTCTCAGTGCATCGCAAGCCCGTGCCAGGTTGGGCCCTCTGGGTTCTCCACTGCAGCGTTGCTCATCCTGCAGACATGTCGCCAGACAGCCAACGCTGTGCACACAGTCAGTGTGGTCTTGGCATGGCCGGCCCTGCACTGCATGTCTAAAGGCCTCTTCTGGGATAATGTGGAGGCCATCCAAAAGACGGAGCTCGTAGCGTTTGGTGTAACCAAAACTTCCTGGGGTCATGTCACAAAGCAGGAAGGAGCCAAAAGGTCCATGGAAAACATCCTCCACCAACTCCAGCAGTCCAATGACAATTTTAGCCTTGTGTGGCCATGAGGGTGAAAAGAAATTGTCTAAAGCATGCTTGAGCATGCTAGGGATCCAAGGATTGAAAGCAGGTGGCAGCCTTAAGCCATAGAGTGGTGTATAAGCTACCTGTTCCACTACATACAGGTCACCACAAAAGCCCAGCAGCTTTGGTGTGTGCCCTCTGTTATGCTGAATTACACGAAGCAAAACATCATCCAGCTGCAAAAGAGCCCATGCTGACCGAGCCTCCGCCAAAGATACACGTCCATTGTTATCAGTGTCAGCAAAAGCCAGGCTGAGAGACACCAAGCTGGACAAGTCTCCTTGTTCACCAAACTTCACCTAGAGTTAAAAGACAAATTTTATCCTTTACAATCTGCTTTTGACTTTATTTGGTAGTCGATTAAACCAAGTTTTATACAGACCAAATGTTTGGGAGTGGGTGCACATGCATATGAACAAAATAATTGTGACACACCTAATTATTAAATTCAGTTTTGTTATGTTTTTTATTTAAAAAAAAAAAATATTAGGCCTCATTGCCACATAATGAAAACCACCAGGTCAGGCACTCTCATTTTCAGTGTCTGGCCTCTTAAATATGCATGTGAAATTCCACAGACACACTTTTGTGTGAAAAAAATTGTGTTCAAGGCTTTCCTAGTATATGCTGCTAGAGGTCAACAGCTCTTGAAGAAACATTCATTCATTATCTCCTGCTTTATCCTCTATTGGAGTCGCGGTGGGGTTCCCCATGCCCATCCAGGGGAGAACGTCCCGGGCGCTGGGCAGATAGACCCAGGACAGGGCGCCAATCCATCGCTGGGCACACACTCACTCACACAGACACTCCCTATTTGGGCCAATTTTTTTTAAAGAATTTAATTCACTTGATCCATGTTTTTGGACTGTGGGAGGAAACCGGAGAACCCGGAGGAAACCCGCGCAGACACGGGGAGAACATGGAAACTCCACCCAGATGGGGATTCGAACCGGGAATCCCTAGTGCTGAGAGGCAAACGTGCTAACCACTAAGCCACTGTGCCGCCCTCTTGAAGAAACAATGTGTCCCAATACATTTGTCCACATATTTTATATTTTTTTATAATGCACGCAGCAAACATCACGTATTTTATGGCACATGCATGTTAAACGTAACTAGCTTCGTTAATACTGGAGTTCCTATTTATCAGAAGCAGCAATTGTACCTTCAAAAGATTGTGGACCATCTTTTTAAACTTTTCAATTGATGTTCCTTTAGTGGGTTTGTCGAAGAGATTTTGTTCACTCCTGGGCTCCAGTTCTATTCCCAGTTCATAATGCACATCACCCAGGTGGCACTTGATCACCACGTCTACATTGTCCCAACTTGCCATGTAAACCTGTGAAATTGTTACATAACATCATAAAGTTAAAGTGCCTATAAAAAAATACCTAGCCAATTTTAGCCTTGTTGAATAAAAATTATCAACTTTAACTTTATTCAGTTTACGTCACATATTGCAACATACCTTTCATTCATTCATTATCACCCGCTTTTCCTCTATTAGGGTCGCGGTGGGGTTCCCCATGCCCATCCAGGGGAGAACGTCTCGGGCGCTGGGCAGATAGACCCAGGACAGGGCGCCAATCCATCGCTGGGTACACACTCACTCACTCAAACACACTCTATATGGGGCAATTTTTAGAGAACTCAATTAACTTGATCCATGTTTTTAGACTGTGGGAGGAAACCGGAGAACCCGGAGGAAACCCACGCGGACACGGGGAGAACATGGAAACTCCACCCAGATGGGGATTCGAACCGGGAATCCCTAGCGCTGAGAGGCGAACGTGCTAACCACTAAGCCACCGTGCCGCCCTTGCAACATACCTTAAATAACAAAAAAAGTTTTTTTTTTTGTTATTTAACATGGTTGGTAAAAACAATCAATCCCCATATTTAGAATTTTTTTCTGGTCATTGGTTTTAATTACAGCTATTACAGCTTTAATTTTTTTTTGGCCAAAAATAAAAAAAATAAAAATACAGAATATGACAATATATTATATATACACACAATATATATATATATATATATATATATATATATATATATATATATATATATATATATATATATATATATATATATACAGTGGGTTGCAAAAGTATTCATACCCCTTGAACTTTTCCATATTTTGTCACATTACAACCACAAACATAAATTATAATTAAATTAAAAAATTATACATGAATCAACATTTTTTTTACAAATAAAAAACTGAAAAGTGCGACGTGCAAAAGTATTCAGCCCCCCTGAGTCAATACTTTGTGGAGCCACCTTTTGCTGCAATTACAGCTGCAAGTCTTTTAGGGTATGTCTCCACCAGCTTTGCACATCTAGTGACTGAAATTCTTGCCCATTCCTCCTTGCAAAACAGCTCAAGCTCAGTCAGATTGGATGGAGAGCGTTTGTGAACAGCAGTTTTGAGATCAGCAGTTTTGAGCCACAAATTCTCAATTGGGTTTAGGTCTAGACTTTGACTGGGCCATTCTAACACATGAATATTCTTTTTTTTTAAACCACTCCATTGTAGCTCTGGCTTTATGTTTAGGGTCGTTGTCCTGCTGGAAGGTGAACCTCCGCCCCAGTCTCAAATCTTTTGCTGACTCCAACAGGTTTTCTTCCAAGATTGCCCTGTATTTGGCTCCATCCATCTTCCCATCAACTTTGACCAACTTCCCGGTCCCTGCTGAAGAGAAGCACCCCAGAGCATGATGCTGCCACCACCATATTTGACAGTGGGGATGGTGTTTTCAGAGTGATGTGCAGTGTTATTTCTCCGCCACACATAGCGTTTTGCATTGTGGCCAAAAAGTTCAATTTTGGTCTCGTCTGACCAAAGCACCTTCTTCCACATGTTTGCTGTGTCCTCAACATGGCTTCTGGCAAACTGCAAACGGGACTTCTTATGGTTTTCTTTTAACAATGGCTTTCTCCTTGCCACTCTTCCATAAAGACCACATTTGTGTAGTGCACGACTAATTGTTGTCCTGTGGACAGTTTCCCCCACCTGAGCTGTGGCTCTCTGCATTTCATCCAGAGTCACCATGGGCCTCTTGGCTGCCTCTCTGATCAGTGATCTCCTTGTTCGGCCTGTAAGTTTAGGTGGACGGCCTTGTCTTGGCAGGTTTACTGTGGTGCCATACTCTTTCCATTTCCGGATGATGGATTGAACAGTGCTCCGTGAGATGTTCAAAGCTTTGGAAATCTTTTTATAACCTAAGCCTGCTTTAAACTTCTCCAAAACCATATTCCTAACCTGTCTGGTGTGTTCTTTGGACTTCATGATGCTGTTTGCTCCCCAATATTCTCTTAACCAACATCTGAGGCCGTCACGGAGCAGCTGTATTTGTACTGAGATTAGATTACACACAGGTGGACCCTTTTGAGTCATTAGCACTCATCAGGCAACTTCTGAATGCAATTGGTTGCACTCAGGGAAAAGGGGGCTGAATACTTTTGCACGTCGCACTTTTCAGTTTTTTATTTGTAAAAAAAAATGTTGATTCATGTATAATTTTCCTTCCACTTCACAATTGTATACCACTTTGTGTTGGTCTTTCACATTAAATTCCAGTGAAATATATTTATAATGTGACAAAATATGGAAAAGTTCAAGGGGTGTGAATACTTTTGCAACCCACTGTGTGTATGTATATATATATATATATATATATATATATAAATAAAATATATACACATATATATACACACACACACACACATACATACATACTTTCCTGGGGCAGTCCTCATGTGAGCCAGTTTCTTTATAGTGCTTCATGCGACTATATGCGACTTTGCGACTGCACTTGGGGACTCAAAGTTTTCCCCAATTTTTTGGACTGACTGACCTTCATTTCTTAAAGTAATGGTGGCCACTTCTGTTTCTTACTTAGCTGCTTTTTTCTTGTCATAATAAAAATTCTAAGTCTATTTAGTGGGACTATCAGCTGTGTACTGTATCCACCTTCTGAACAACACAACTGATGGTCCAAACCCCATTTATAAGGCAAGAAATCCCACTTATTAAACCTTACAGGGCACACTATTTTAGGTGACTACCTCTTGAAATTCATCAACAGAATGCCAAGAGTGTGCGAAGCAGAAATCAAAGCAAAGGGTGGCTACTTTGAAGAACCTAGAATATAAGACATATTTTCAGTTGTTTCACGCTTTTGTTAAGTATATAATTCCACATGTATTAATTCATAGTTTTGATGCCTTCAGTGTAAATCCACAATTTTCATAGTTATGAAAATAAGGAAAACTGTTTGAATGATAAGGTGTGTCCAAACTTTTTGTCTGTACTGTGTGTGTATATACTGTGTGTATATATATATATATATATATATATATATATATATATATATATATATATATATATATATATATATATATATAAATAAATAATCTACACACACACACATTTATACATGCATGTGTGTATAAAATAAACCTGCTTTTTTAATTTAATATCCCTTAGGTAAAGTCACTTTAATTGACTTTAATTCCCTGTAGATCTACCCTGAAGGTGTAGATCTCAGGCTTGGCGGTGTTGGGTTGGTGACCTGTGCTGGCATTTCACCTCTTCACCCAACCCGTCATTAGTAGAGGGTGTGGCACTGAAATGATGCTGTTCCAGGGATCCCTCTTTAGGTAAAGTATGCAGTATCTGCCCCTTTTAGTTATGTTGCTCTAGTCAGTTATGCTGGAGTCACATGCTGCACTGTGTCCAACTCTGGTATCACTTAAATGCTGTGCTTTATTAGCTCTAACTGCTTTTCCAATTTGTTTCTTTTGAGGTGTTGCTAATTTGGTGGTGTCGTCAGCTCTTCACCCATGGCTCTGGCGAAGCACTGTGGATACGAGAATTAGTTGATGGAACCTGGATTTTTATTGGACTGGAAGTCCTGCAGGACGCACTCAATGCAATTACAGTGGTGTGAAAGTGTTTGCCCCCTTCCTGATTTCCAAACCATTTTAAATGGAAACAGAAAATGCTATTTTTAAAGGTTTTTATTATAAAGGGAGAAAAAAAAAATAACTACATGGCCTTGTGTGAAAAAGTGTTTACCCCCTAAACATAATAGCTGGTCAGACCACCCTTAGCAGCCAAGCGTTTGCGATAACTTGCAATGAGTTTTACAGCATTATGGAGGAATTTTGTCCCACTCATCTTTGCAGAATTGTTGTAATTCAGTCACATTGGAGGGTTTTTGAGCATGAAGGTCTTTTTAAGGTCATGCCACAGCATGAATCAGATTCAGGTCAGGACTTTGAGTAGGCCACTCCAAAGTCTTCATTTTGTTTTGTTTTTTTCAGCCATTCAGAGGTGGACTTGCTGTTGTGTTTTGGATCATTGTCCTGCTGCTGAACCCAAGTTTGTTTCAGCTTGAGGTCACAAATAGATGGTCGGACATTCTCCTTCAGTATATTTTGGTAGACAGCAGAATTCATAGTCCATTTATCACAGCAAGTCTTCCAGACCCTGATACAGCAAAACAGCCCCAGAACTTCAACTTTTGTCTCATTGGTCCACAGAATGTTTTCCCAAAAGTCAACAAGATGTGTTTTTGCCATGTAGGCCATTTTTGCCCATTCGCTTTTTGATGGTGGCGGCATGAACACTGACCTTAACTGAGGCAAGCGAGGCCTGCAGTTCATTGGATGTTGTTGTGGAGTCTTTTGTGACCTCTTGGATGAGTCGTCGCTGCGCTCTTGCGGTAATTTTGGGTGGCCGACCACTCATGGGAAGGTTCACCACTGTTCCATGTCTTCGCCATTTGGCAACAATGGCTCTCACGGTGGTTTGCTGGATTCCCAAAGCTTTGGAAATGGCTTTATAACCCTTTCCATACTGATAGACCTCAATTACCTTCTTTCTCAATTGTTCCTGAACTTCTTTGGTTCTCAGCATGATGTGTAACATTTTAAGGATCTTTTGGTGGAATTCACTTTGTCAGGCAGGTCCTATTTAAGTGATGTTGATTGTTGATTGATTGTTGATTTTTTTCTCCCTTAATAATAAAAACCTTCATTTTACAATAGCATTTTGTGTTTACCTGTGTTGTCTTTGGCTAATATTTAAATTGGTTTGATGTTCCTAAACATGTGTGACAAACATGCAAAAAAAATCAGGAAATCAGGAAGGGGCAAACACTTTCACACCACTGCTAAATACAGGCCACCTGTTCACCACACGATCTGTACATGGCTGTCCTACACTTGTAATGCTGCCCAGCTGCTCAAGAGGATGAGTCCCGCACTGAGCCTTGGTCCTCCAAAGGTTTCTTCCTTAAAATAACAACGCAACATTCTTGCCACTGCTGCTTCAGCTTGCTCTTTGAACCCCCAAAGAGCAAAGGCTTATAACACTGTAAAGCTGCTTTGTTACAATGTACTATTGTAAAAAGCGCTCTATAAATAAATGATTCGAACTTACTTTAATGTTTTATGTAAACATTTAGGATACTGACCTGGTTGTTTGAGTTGGTAGAGAGGCACCTTTCAAAGTACAAAGTGCCTTTTTCACACAGACTGCCACAGGCCGATCCATCAATCACCCCTGATCTGTACTTTTCACACTGCAGAGAGGGACCAGATATCAGTCTGAATTCAAACATCCACAGTCAAGTAAACTCACTTGAGCAGGAAGATGACTCACGATGGTGGTGTAACACTTGTGTGCTCTGCAGAGCTCAGTGTAGGATGAATACTGCATGTACAGCACCCAGCTTGCTACCAACACTGCCAGCCAGGTCAGGAACAGATATTTCACCCTAATGTAGGACAGCCGGACCTATGAAACAGCAAAAAAGTTAGTCAAACCGGCAATTGCAGTAAAAACATTGACATCCCTGCACTTCATTTAAGAAATGCACTTTTAGACCTAAGTGCAATTACACTAAAAATGACTTTTTGTATTCCTATATTTATGTCTTTAGTTTGAATTTAAATGACAGGAAACGTTAAGTGATATGATTCCACACATGTCAAAATAAACCCAACAAAATTATTTCCACAGTAGAATTAACTATGCCTTTCTTATCGATGTGTCAATACACTGCATACATGATGAAAGCCCATGCTATAATATACCCTCATTAGGGTTCGCAAATGAAACATGCATTATTATTTTTTTTTAGCTCCATAAATGCAGAGGACAGAGCTTTATTTTTCAGGTCTTAACAACGACCACTGAGTGAAAGAACAGTGATCATGATCCAGAAGACCACAAATCTTTTAGAAAGAATGTTCAGGTCATTCACCTCCCTCACATCAGGCCACGGTTTACGATTGCTTGAACAGTTATATTCAAAAAGCATAGGCACTGCACCCTTTGCAAGTCTTCTCTTTTGGTTTTGGACTTGGGTGAAATGGTCCGACATTAAATATCCATTTCAGTACTTTGAATATGGTAAAATAGTAAAGCAGTCTTCACTAATTTTAAATTTACTATGAGGTCACATGGGGGTAAAAAGCTACAAAAACCAAGCAGTAAATTATTCAAAGTTATTGACTTAATTACTGCATTCTTTCTAATCAGCTTAGATCAGCAGGTCAAAGAGATAATCTGCAGAGAAACTTTAGCAAAATATGACACTGCACGACTCCTTGGTTTTCTTAAGACCTTATGTGTACGATTCCATTCTACAGTATGCTATGCTATAAATGTTTGGGACGGAACATCTCGGAGATTTTTCTGTTTTGCAATGGCTTCCGCAATTCTAACTGATAGTGAAGTACCTCCAGCACTGAAAGCAATCTTGTTCAAATTACTTTACTTCATTCAGGAACAGCAGATACCCTTATTTCGTGCAACTTACTGAAGTGACATGATTACCATCCAAACAACCCAGGTTCAAGGACCTTGCTCAAAGAAAAAAAAAAAGACTAAATGTAAAGAACAAGGAGAGAAGAGCGGGGAAGGAGGAGGAGGGGAAGAAAGGAGGGGGAAAAAAGAAGAAGGAAGAGGAAAAAAACAAAACAAAACACCATGCCACTGGTTATTCTTGGAAAAAAGTTAAGTAAATTTGGCATACCAGATTTCCTAAGACTGTCCGTTGAGCAAATATCCAGCTAAGAAGGCTTGAAAACATTAACCAGCTTCTTATTAACTACGAGGTTACAAAGATGCATTAAATCACAAACTGATTATGTAAAGCTTTCACTGTCTGTAGCATTAGTCAATAGTTCTGGTGCAAAAAGTACAAATGGCAAAAAAATTGGTTAATCATCAGACGTACTTTTGCTGGAATATGCCTGTAATCAACACGGTCAAGTTAACAGTTTTGCAAATGCAAATTGGATCTCATTGAAGACTGCAAAAGTTAATAATTAAGATCGTTGGCACTACGAGAGATGTTTATTGGGTTTCTTTTATTAGTATTTTATAAAAGGTGATGTGGTCTTCAGTAAAGATTCTTAACTCCCAAGATGTGCAAGTTTATGTACAAGGTGTCCCAAAATGACCAGACATCAAAACATTTACATAACTTCCATGAATCTACTTTCAACTAAAGCAAAAACATCATTATGTTCAAAAAAAAAAAAACCGTGTTTCATGAACATTTTAAATGCCAGTTCATTTTGGTACACTCATTAAAAACCCTTAATAGTTTCTAAACACGACTTAATGTAGAACTAACACATTTTACCAACAAATATTAAAGCTCTTACATACAAATACAATCAATAGACACTTTATTAGGAACAGATTTTAATAATTAGGTATACTCCCAAATGTAATTGTAAAAGTGCGCTATTAATAAAGTACTTAGTGATTGGAATATGTAATACATTGATTTCATGCAGTATATGTACATATTATCCCTAGTATTCCTAACTAATTCGAATGCAATATTATATTACTTGTGTTAACTAGCTTTATTAAACTGCAACGGTCAATCATACGTCTTTTACACTGTAAGTAACAGCTGTACATGGCATTAACGACATAAAAAGAACTGGTGAGTGAAATGTGAAAATGAGTTACCTGAAAGCTGTAGAATTTGATCATGCAGACGCGTGTAAACAGACTTCTCGCCATAGCAGAAAACAGAGTTCATTGCAGAAAACTGTTGCAGCTGCAACATTCAGCTTTTCTCCCAAAGTTCAGGATCAGGATTAAATGTCACCGACCGGACGAGGCAGGATTCTGTTATCGGATAGGAGCTCTGAAGCTGCCAGTCTTAGACATGATAAGCAGCTTTTAGCTCATTCAGAAGACCCTTTTTCTTCAGTACAAAACAACACTGCGTCTCGCTCGTTTCCGGATTACAAGCTTTTAAACCGGAAAAGGGGACGCGTCCTGAATCACACTCCGCTCTGTACTGTGCCCTACAACATATGACTAAAAAAACACAACAATGCATACTTTTACATTTAGTCATTTAGCAGACGCTTTTATTCAAAACGACTTACAAATGAGAGAACAACGCAATCAGTAGTTAAGGGAAAACACTGAGAAATTATAAAAATCTGATCATTATCCGATCCTGCTTTTATATATATATATATATATATATATATATATATATATATATATATATATATATATATATATATATATCCTTTCATTCATTCATTATCTCCCGCTTTATCCTCTATTAGGGTCGCGGTGGGGTTCCCCATGCCTGTCCAGGGGAGAACATCTCGGGCGCTGGGCAGATAGACCCAGGATGGGCCGCCAATCCATTGCTGGGCACACACTCACTCACACAGACACACACTATATGGGGCAATTTTGAGAATTCAATTGACTTGATACATGTTTTTGGACTGTGGGAGGAAACCGGAGAACCCGGAGGAAACCCACGCAGACACGGGGAGAACATGGAAACTCCACCCAGATGGGGATTCGAACCGGGAATCCCTAGCGCTGAGAGGCGAACATGCTAATATATATATATATATATTGAAGGGAAAAATAATGAGCATTATTACGCATTTAATATTTACAAGTAGTAAATGTAGATCAAAGCATTATTTATTTATTTCAGGCATTAATAGTGCTTAAGTTCTCATACTTTTAACAAGCTACGGCAGTGTTGTTCTCTAATCAGACCCACGTGACAATGTATCTCTGTGTCAAGGTCAGGATTTACAGAAGGGAGTCACCGGCAGGGAGTAGTATTATACGGTCGGTTGACTACAAACGTTCTGGTAACAAGAAGCATCATTATTTTACACTAAGCAGAATAACTTCTGCTCGGACTCAGGCGGGCCATCTGAGATGGAAGAGCAGCAAAGGTAGGGGCCTGTGCAGGCAGAGTATATGAGGATGGAGTCAGAGTCAGAGGTTGGAGAACAGGCAGATCTCGCACGGGTTGTTGACTGCTCTCTTCTTCCCAGAACTCTTTTGTATAATAAACGTTATTTCTTCACTCAGAACTGTTGGTGTTATCTCCTCCTTTTCAAACGAACGCGCGGGTAGATTTACCCACTATATATATATATATATATATATATATATATATATATATATATATATATATATATATATATACTGTATATATTCATTCATTCATTCATTCATTCATTCATTCATTCATTATCTCCCGCTTTATCCTCTAGTAGGGTCGTGGTCCTCCCACAGTCCAAAAACATGGATTCAAGGTCAATTGAATTCTCCAAATTAACCCATATAGTGTGAGTGTGTTCCCAGCGATAGATTGGCGCCCTATCCTGGGTTTATTCTGGTGCCCAGCACCAATGTTCTCCCCTGGATGGGCATGGGGACCCCCCGCGACAATATTAATAATATTTGATTTCATTTTCAACATAAATGCACAATTATCAGATAGCAGTGGCAGTCTGTGTATATCTATGGAAACCCATTTCTGACACTAATACAAAAAAGCAAAAGTTTTACTTTATAGCCAAAAGTCTGGACTTTATAGCCCAGAATTCTGACTTCACTAATATCACGCTGAACTTTGCATGTGTGCACATATGTGTGTATGTACACATATAAATCGCTGTAAATTACATACTATATGCTTTTCTTAACATCCTAAAATGTTTACTGTTTACAGATTGTATTTGTAATAATACAACATTTATTCACCATTTTAATGATTTACAGTTTGAGATGTTATTTACTAAATTGTTAAAACTTTGTGCGTTGTTATGTTGATGGTAAATCACAGCAATAAAGCTGCTTGTGGTTTGGTTGCATGGTGTAGAAAACAAATCTGGCAGTGTACAGCAACGTGTTTAAACAACGTTGTGGTATCTACTTTGATAAGACTTTTGACAAGCAAGTGGGACGAGAAGCATTCACATGGGCGTTTCTTATTCAAACCATGGACCACATTCAAACCACATGGTAGACATTACACTCCGCTCCTGAGTACTGCACGATAGCACTTTTCTGAAGCTGTGACTTTATTGACCTCATCACAGCCACTTTATTCTCATCATTTTAAGTACACACTGCACTTTATTCTATGATGCCACATTCACATTCACTCATCACATTGGTATATATTCACAGTCATAATATTGCACTTGCGAAAAGTACATACTATAAAATTTGTGGCTGTCATAATACATACATATATATATATATATATATATATATATATATATATATATATATATATATATATATATATATATATATATACTGTATATATACTGTATATATATACTGTATATATACATATGCATATTCTTATTCAACTTGTATACAGTATATTATGTTAAAATTTTGTCACATTATTTGAACAATAAAAAGTAGATCTAGGGCCCTAGGCCGTAGTTCAATGATTGACTTTGTAGTTGTGTCATTGGAAGATGCCGGTCAGACCAGGCAGACACAAACGTATAGTGAGGGTTTTCTGGGAACGTCTGGCAGAAGAACCCGTCAGACGGATGTTCAACTCTCACCTCTGTCAGGGCTTCAACCACATTCTGGGGGAGGAAGGGGACATTGAGTCTGAATGGGCCATGTTCCGTTCCTCTATTGTTGAGGCGGCGGACAGGAGCTGTGGTCGCAAAATAGTTGGTGCCTGTCATGGCGGTAACCCATGAACACAGTGGTGGTCAACCCGTGTGAGAGATGCCGTCAAGCTGAAGAAGGAGCCATATCAGGCATGGTTGGGACTCCAGAAGCAGCTGACCGGTACCGACAGGCCAGGCAATTTGCGGCTTCGTGCATCACGGAGGCAAAAACCCGGGCGTGGGAGGAGTTTGGTGAGGCCTTGGAAAGTGACTTTCAGTCGGCTCCAAGAAGATTCTGGCTGCGACTCAGGAGAGGAAAGCAGTGTGCCACTAACAGAAGTATATAGTGGAGGTGATGCTCTGTTAACTTTGACTGGGGATGTCATTAAGCGATGGAAGGAATATTTCAAGGACATTCTCAATCCCACCAATATGCCCTCCAGAGAGGAGGCAGAGTCAGAGGACCCAGGAGGCTTGTCCATCACTGTGGAGGCATATTTCTGTAATACATTTTAATTGGGAGACATTGTCTGTCTCATCAAAGGTACACTCCAATCAGAGGGGGTTAATACACCTGCTAGAAGTCCTTTGTGTCGCCAGATCAAAATCTGATTGGTTGAAACAACAGGTTGATCGACACTTATTTAATGTTAGTTATTTAATGTGAACATTTATTCTAAAGATCTTAGGCAAATAATTTCGATAGTCGACCCATATGGGCAGAACAGGGCACCAAACTATTGCTGGGCACACATTCACTCACACACAAAATATAGGGGCAATTGAGGTCAGACAATTTACCTTGAGTCCACGTCTTTGAATTGTGGGAAGAAAACCGGAGAACCCGGAGGAAATGATTTGAAGAGAATCAGACAGACCATTTGGAATTATAAGTATGAATGAAATATAATTTTTTTTGTCTGTGATTTAGACATTTTTAGGCCTTCACAGAAGACTATGAAGGCCCTAATGCCCCCCAATGTTAGATAGATAAATAGATAAATAGATACATAGATAGACAGACAGACACAGACAGACAGACAGACAGACAGACAGAGAGACAGATAGAACTATAGGTAGATAGAAAGATAGATAGATAGATAGATAGATAGATAGATAGATAGATAGATAGATAGATAGATAGATAGATAGATAGATAGATAGATCCTTCCATCCATCCATCTATCTATCGATCTATCTATCAGTTTTTATGGTGCACTGGTAAAAGTTAATGAATATGTGTGGTGAAAGATGTTTCCTCTTCATTGTCCTAAAAACCCTGTTGTGCCTTCTTCACCAAATAAGAAATTCTGAACATTAGAAAACTCCTCAACATCCAAGATCTACAGCACTGTTAATCTAGACAGGAGTGTTTTTGTTGTTGTTGGTTTTCCTGTAGTCCATAATGAGCTCTTTTGTTTTCTCGATATTAAGGGAGAGGTTTTTTTTTTGAAACACCATGCCACTGTTGGATAGGCATGGATAGGCATAGGCAAAGTCATCATTGTCTGACATCATAATGTATCCGAATACTGTGATGTCATAAGAAAAAAAAAAAAGTTTTAGAATATCATATATCAATGCATTTTTTCAATATCAATACTTTTGCTTATTTTTTCTACATTTTTCCTAAGAGTCAAAAATAAAGATGGTGTGGTGGCTCAGTGGTTAGGGTGTTGGGCTATCAATCTGAAGGTTTGGGGGTTCAAATCCTAGGTCCACTAAAATTACCAATGTGGGTCATTGATCAAGGCCCTTAACCCTCATTGAGCCAGCGATGTTGTGATTAACCCTGTGCTCAACTTGCAAGTCGCTTTGGATAAAAGCGTCTGCTAAATGGTTTTATGTTGACCGGAATCGACAAAACAGTTGATATGGGATATACTCTAATACGAATCCAATAGGAATTTAAGCAATTTAAGGCAAATATTATTTAGATTTAGATTCAGATTTTTTTTGACCTGCCTGACCAATAGCAGAACGGAATTTATCACGAGCGCTAAACACTGTCCAATCACAGGCGGAAACTGTCTGCCTATGCCGTGCGCTGAAACCGACGAGTCACGGAAACGGGTGCTAAACAAATCTACAGGGCGCAAATTGGGTGTTTTCTCCCACAATGCAGCTCAACTCAGCGGGAAACCAAAATGGCTGGACTAAATGCAGAAAAACGCTCGTTTATTGTTTTTTGAATTTTTCTCGGCGTCTGTCCTGTCGTCTGATTTTAGAAGTCGTTTAAGAACGAGACGGTTATTTAAAACCGCTTGTTTAATGCTTTTTCCCGTCTATGCGTCGTTTTGATCGCTGGAAGTGGCCGAATGAGGTAACAGTGTTTGAATGGGTTTCATGTTCGTGTGTATTTGTGTGTATGCATGTGTGTATGTATTTATGTAAAACAGTTGACCTAAGTTAAATATTTTTTTTTTTACAGTGTAATCAACATTTTTTAAGTCTTGTGCAAATATTATTACCGGCAATTCCTGAGTTTTGATTTTACTCATAGACCCTATGTCCTGTTTACGTCATCACTATTTATTTATCGTTTTTCGTTTAAAAATCAGCTGAAATGTCCAGAATTAACAGTATGCTTGAAGTCAATGCATATATTTATATTATCATACGATATATTTTTAGCAATTCAGAAACAGTATAGTTAATGTATACAAATACGTTTGTGGACACCAAACATCCTATTCCTCATTTATTTTTATGGCGTAACACACTTTCCTGTCGGTCAGCATATAACATTAATACTTGTTCTTCCTCCTCCACCTTAATTGCAGTTTTAACTAATATGTACACAGGTAAATTTGCTCAAAGCTTCTTAGAGTCTATGCAATTGTTTCAAATAATAAACTAAAAAAAGGAAACCCACTTTCTTTTACATAGTAATTGTCAGGTGTCTACATCATGGTGGTTATGGAATGCCATTTGTCAGTGATAGCATTTCACTGTGTTATTAATATTTTTTTTCACTGATCTAGATTTTGTTTATGAACTTAAACTGCTTAAACAAATCCGGTACAGATCTGTTTGAGCAGTTACATTTACATTTCGCCATTTAGCAGATGCTTTTATCCAAAGCGGCTTATAATTGAGAAAACAACACAAATCAGTAGTTAATGAAAAAACAGCTGCACAGTAGAATCACCTAAACCTGATCATTATCCGATCTGGCTTTTAATTTAAAATAATTTAAAATTATATTTATGTAAGAGAAGATAATTTTTTATGAAAGAGTTTCTTAAGTTGTTTCTTAAAGATGCTAAGTGACTCTGCCTTACAGACAAAGTTGGGAAAGTACAGAGTTGATAGTTACAAAAATGTTGTTTTTTTTGTACATTGTGACATTTTAATATTTCATCAGATATTTGTGTTTAAAAATTAAATGTGAATTAAAACACAATTATTAAAGTAATCATTGCTAACATATGCCTAGAATATATATTTACTTTTTAAATTTTATTTTATTAATTTCCTCTCACAACAGAGACTCTACGGTTGCAGACAGTAGTCTGAGCTCCCATCACGTGTCTCAGACTCGTCGCCGCAAGTCGTCCGTGTTCTTGTCAAAACACTCACTCCAAAATGGGCAGAGTGACACGACCATGCCTACAAACAAGTTTGAAGAAGGGCAAGATGTTTTAGCTCGCTGGTCCGATGGACTGTTTTATTTGGGAACAATCACAAAGGTAATAAGTTTCATCTCTGTATATTAAAAATAAAGAGGTTTGTATCCATCTAGCTTTAGTATTAATACATGGACTGCATAAACGATTTGATTGTTTATGCTTTTGAGTTTAACCTTTATGATGCATCTCATTTTATTTCTAAAAAAATAAGCAATCTGATGTACATTGAATAGGGTGTAATGTTGATATACTGTTCTGTAACTTTTTAACACTGTATCACCATTTCATTGACCAGGTATCCTGGACCAAAGCACTTTGACTAAACATTTTTTAAAAATATTTTGGAATTGGCCCAAAGCAAATTTGGCACCTTGTATACAGCATCATACTCCAAATTTATAAATTGCCTTAGCCAATTATGGGGCAGCTCTTGTTAAATTTGCACACAATCATTTTATTGTACCAAAAGTTCTTATAGAACATTAACATTATTGTTTGATTGGCTGTTGAGTTTATTCAAATTTTAACATTAGTTTAAACTTGAGCACATTTTTAAAATATTTTAATTTTCATTATAGTTTCATAAAACTATATCATTCTCTCTTTCCTACCCTTCATGGTAGGTACATTTGTGTTCGGCATTTAGCTTTGATTATGCTAATTTTACCTATAATTTTAATTTAGTTGCATTTTAAGGTTTAAATAAAAATGACAAAATTTGGCAGGCAAAGAGCACTTACCTGACAAAACACCAAAGTCACACCTTGACATACATGTTTTTTACAAATACAGCGGGTGAAATAAGTATTGAACACGTCACCATTTTTCTCAATAAATATATTTCAAGAGGTGCTATTGACATGACGTAATAGAATAGAAATAGAATAGAAAGCCTTTATTGTCATTATAAAAACGCATACACAGTATACATCATATAACGAGATTTAAGCTCCTCCTTAAAGTGCACATGGCATTATATACAAATAGAAAAAACTATAGAGAAAACATGTGCAAAAATGTGCTGTGCAAATACAAGTGTTGTGTAACATGTTGTGTTGTGTGCCAATTAGTGCAGTTTCCCATTTAGTATTGAAATGGCTTTGGGAAAGAAGCTGTCCCTGAGTCTGTTTGTTTTGGCCCGTATGGACCTGTAGCGTCTGCCAGAAGGCAGCAGGTTGAAAAGATGGAATCCGGGGTGAGTATTGTCCTTCAGAATGTTGTTGGCGCTGCTGAGACAGCGGGAGTGGTAGATGGAGGTTATGGAAGGCAGGGAGCAGCCAATGATTTTTTCGGCTGTGTTGGTCACTCTCTGCAGTCTTTTCCTGTCAGCCTCTGTGCAGCTGGAGTGCCACACTGACACGGCATACGTCAGCAGGCTTTCAATGGTGGAACGGTAGAAGGTCACCAGCAGGCTTGTGTGTAGTTGTTCTTTCCTGAGCACCCTCAGGAAGTGAAGCCGCTGCTGGGCCTTCTTGACCAGTGCAGAGGTGTTGACTGTCCAGGAGAGATCTGCAGAGATGTGTACTCCCAGGAATCTGAATGAGTCCACTTGCTCTACACATTCACCATTGATGTACAGGGGTGTAGGGGCGGCCTTGTTCCGTCGGAAGTCAAGGATGAGTTCTTTTGTCTTGGTGGTATTCAGTGCCAAGTTGTTAGCTGCACTCCACTCACCAAGTTTCCGGACCTCATCCCTGTATGCCGCCTCATCACCCCCGGTTATCCGTCCCACCACCGTTGTGTCATCAGCAAATTTCACAATGATGTTTTCTGGGTGGATGGGACTGCAGTCGTATGTGTAGAGTGAGTAGAGGAGTGGGCTCAGCACACAGCCCTGGGGGGAGCCGGTGCTGAGGGTGCGGATAGAAGAGAAGTAGGGGCCCAATTTTACCTGCTGGGGACGGTTGGTTAGGAAGTCCTTGATCCAGGAGCAGGTTGATGGTGGAAGCCCCAGATTATCTAACTTGGTGATCAGAATGTCCGGTATTATTGTGTTGAAGGCAGAGCTGTAGTCAATGAAGAGCATCCTGACGTAGCTCCCCCGTAACTCCAGGTGACTCAGCGCTGAATGAAGGGCGGTGGTTATAGCATCTACTGTGGATCTGTTTGTCCGGTATGCAAATTGGTGTGGGTCCAGAGCAGGGGGGAGGCAGGTTCTGATGTGTTTTTGAACCAGTTTTTCAAAACACTTGGTAATGACAGGAGTGAGTGCTACCAGGCGGAAGTCATTTAGGCTGATTGTGGGTGACTTTTTGGGAACTGGGATGATGGTGGCTGATTTCAAACAGGCTGGGATGATGGCTTGTTCCAGTGACAGGTTGAAGATAATGGTAAAGACATGTGCTAGCTGGTCAGCACATGCCTTGAGCACCTTCCCTGGTACACCATCTGGGCCTGTGGCCTTCCAGGGATTCACGGCACGAAGGGCCCGTCTCACATCCTCAGCAGTAAGAGTAAGTGGAGGGGAACCAGGGACTGAAATGGGTTGTAGTGGGGAGGTGGGTGGTGGTGTGGTTGAATGTTCCTGGGACTCGAAGCGGGCATAGAAGCAGTTTAGTTCTTCCGCTAGTGATACATCTGAGTCACCAGGTCTCGCAGGGCAGCCTTTGTAGTTGGTAAAGGACTGGATGCCCTGCCATATTTGTCGAGGATTGTTGAGCTGTTCCTCTATCATCTTCTTATGCTCTGCTTTGGCGGTCCTGATACCTCTCCTTAGGTCGGCACGACTGGCACTGTATAGTGCACTGTCTCCTGATCTAAAGGCTGCGTCTCGGGCCTGAAGGAGTGTACGAACCCGGTTTGTCATCCATGGTTTTTGGTTTGGATACACCCGGATTGATTTTTTCTCAGTGACCGTATCAATGCAGTGCCGAATGTAAGATAGAACAGTGTCTGTGTATTTGGCCAGGTCTTCATGATGGAAGGCTTCCCACAGTGTTTGGTCGAAGCAGTCCTGCAGTTTGATGAGGGCGTCGTCAGGCCAGGTGTTAATGGTGATCCTTTTGGGCTTTGTTTGTCGGATGAGGGGGGTGTATGCGGGGGTGAGGAACAGGGAGAGGTGGTCTGACTGACCCAGATGGGGGAGGGGTATGGCTCTGTAAGCATGTTTGATGTTTGAATATACATGGTCCAGAGTGTTCCCTCCCCTAGTTGGGCATTTCAAATGCTGGTAGAATTTTGGTAAAACAGTTTTGAGGTTGGCTTTGTTAAAGTCCCCCGCAATGATATGAATGCCATTTGGATAAGCACGCTGATGGTTATTAATGGCATTCAGCAGCAGAGAAAGAGCTGTTTTTTCGTTTGCATCTGGTGGGATGTAGACTGCAGTGATGATAATTACAGTGAGCTCCCTAGGCAGATAAAATGGTCTGCATCTCACCGACATGAACTCTAAGTCGGGAGAACAGTGTCTGTCCAGTACAGTGCTATTGTTGCACCAACCTTCATGCACGTAGATGCAGAGCCCTCCACCTCTGTTCTTCCCGGAGTCGCTGTTCCTGTCCCATCTGTGTAGTGTGCGTCCTGCTAGCTGCACTGTAACATCGGGGATCTGAGCATGTAGCCATGTCTCCGTGATGATAAGCAAACAGCAGTCTCGAACGTGGCGATTTCCAGCTAGTTATAGTTCTAGAATATCCGTTTTGTGTACCATGGATCTGGCGTTTGAGAGATAGAGTCTTGGCAGCGGTTGTTTAAGTGGCTGTTTCTTTAGCTTATTCAGCAGTCCAGCCCTGCAGCCCCGTTTTTGCTTCCTCTCGCGACGCCGTCTACGTCGCTTACCAGACCCGATAACAATCCACGGAGATCCCGCTGGTCTCGCTATCTCGTCCGGAATGTTATGAGTGTGATGAAAATCGCTAGAGATGGTCAACTTCTGTTTAAAACCGATGTCCAGTAAATCCATACGGGTGTAGTGTTCGTAGGAGTTTGTAAACGATGTACAATGTACCAAAACAACATACAAAAAACACAAAATAGTGCACGAAAAGGGAGAGCTGTAAGCCGCTGCGTCCATGCGCGCCGCCATCTTGGATATATGTGGATAATCCATACATACAAAGAAATTAAACCATATATGTCCATAAATTAAGTTGTGTGTAATAATATGGAATGGCACAGGGAAAAATTATTGAACATGCTTTCTGAAATTAATTTTATTTTATTTTAAATAGTCTTCAAATCTTGAATGTTTTGTGGGGCTCTACTATAAACTCTGATCTTTATTTCTTCCCATAGATATTCTATTTGATTCAAGTCAGGTGATTGTCTGGGCCTAGCAGCTTTACTTTCTTTCTCTGAAACTAATTAAGAGTTTCATTGGCTGTGTGTTTGGGGTCATTGTCTTACTGAAATGTCCACCCACGTTTCATCTTCATCATCTTGGTAGATGGCGGCAGGTTTTTTATCAAGAATGTCTCTGTACATTTTCCCCATTCATCCTTCCTTCAATTATTTGAAGTTTGCCAGTACCATATGCTGAAAAACAGCACCATGCCATGATGTTCCCACCTCCAAACTTCACTGTTGGTATGGTGTTTTTGGGGTGATATACGGTGTCATTTGACCTCCAAACATGGTGTGTATTATGGCATCCAAAGTGTTCAATTTTGGTCTCATCTGACCAGACTACATTTTCCCAGTATTTCACAGGCTTGTCTAAATGTTGTGCAGCAAACTTTGAAATGAGCTTCAACATTCTTTTCACTCCTCTGTCATAAATCTTGCGAGGTGCACCTGGTCGTGGTCGGTTTATGGTGAAATGATGTTCTTTTCACTTCCGGACTATGGCCCCAACAATGCACACTGGAACATTCAGAAGTATAGAAATCCTTCTGTAACCAATGCCATCATTATGATTTGCAACAATAAGGTTGTGAAGGTCTTGAGAGAGCTCTGTACTTTTACCCATCATGAGATGTTTCTTGTGTGATACCAGACCATCATTTGGGACTGAACCAGTTGATATTAACACTCACAAGGCGCAGGATTGCTTTCTAATTACTGAGAGTTCAGCTGGCGTCTTGGCTTTCCATGCCTTTCTTCACGTGTTCAATAATTTTTCCCTGTGCCATTCCACATCTCTGGTTATCTATGGTTATCTATTTCTTTTTATGGATTATTTAGGTTGTTACGGACATCTGGTGAAAATTTCATGTCAGTAGCACCTCTAGAAATATATTTACTGAGAAAAAGGGTGGCATGTTCAATACTTATTTTACTCGCTGGGTGTGTGTGCTGTGTGTGTATATATATGTGTGTGTGTGTGTGTATGTATATGTGTGTATGTATATATATATATATATATATATATATATATATATATATATATATATATATATATATATATATATATATATATATATATATACACACACACACAATATATATATATATATATATATATATATATATATATATATATATATATATATATATATATATATATATATATATATATATAATTTTATTTATTTATTTTTTTTTAATTGATTTTTTATTTTTTTATTTTTTTTTTTATTGATTTTTTTTGTACATATATATATATATATATTTTTCATTTGATCTGGGATTGCTGCAGTTGGTCAGTTCTAGGTTCAGTAACATTATGTGCCCAAATAATGGGTCAGTTGACTACCTGAATATACTGAACTGCCACTGGGTTTATTTACCTATATCACATGATTACACGTTCATGTTCCAAGTTGATATATAAATAAATAAAATGTGTATGTGTAAAACAGCAATGTGATGAGGGTAATTGCTGATGCTGTAAACCTCACAAGTCTGAGAAAACAAGCATATTGATTATGTAAATTTAAGTGAGATGACTGAAATCTCAAGTGCTATTTTTTTACTTCCCAACAGATAAACAAACAAAAGCAGTGCTGTTTTGTGGTTTTTGAGGATCATTCAAAATCTTGGGTACTTTGGAAGGACATTCAGACAGGTAAGTACTTAAACTGTGTGTTTAACGTTGTGAAATTGCTATTATAGTATGGATGTTACAAGCTGTGATCAAAGAACCACATATCAGAGCTAATGGCAGTGACTTCTTTAGTTGTAATACTAATAAAAATTTATAGGTTTTAAATTATTATTGCCTCTAACAGCTGTATTTAGTCTGCACTTGTTTTTTACTGATTGGCTGATTATACTTAAAATTTAGTGGCTGTCGAAACCACAAGGTGAATTGGTGGTTATAGCACAGGAAAGAGGCTAAACAAAATAAAATCTCTAACTTCAGTACTGATTGATTAAAAGTACTGAAAGTTTCATACTTGACTGCTTGTGGTGTTTCACTGTTAAATGTGTCTTGACTCATGTAAGAGGTACTCCAAGATAATGTGAGAATGCATGCGTCAAATTTAGAAATTAAATTTTATACTGTCTGAAGTTTACTGTTGTGTGTTACAGGGGACAGTGGCGAGGAGATGCTTTGCTCTATATGCCAGCATGAAAAATCAGAACCACCTGATGAAATAGTCATTTGCGACAAGTGTGGACAAGGTAAGGTTAGACTGTAACCCATTCCTAATCTAGCTCTATTCCATTAGGTTTAGGCGAGTGTGTCTGGGTTTAACATGCTAGTAACATAGGGACATGACTCAAAAAGTATGCAACCTGAATGTTTGCCATATTCCGTTCTTAATTTTGTCATAAATAAACTCGCTTGGCAGACTGTACTATTCAGTTGTTTCAATCACTTTTATTGCCACAGGTGTATAATACTAAGCACCCAATCTTTACAATAATGCACAATCTATTTTTATAAAAATGTTCTAAAAAGAAATAAGGTTCAATTCACAAATGTGTTTATTTAAATTAAAAACATAAATAAACTGGTGTTCTGTGACATAATCAATTCCAGTTTTTGAAGTGAGCATTAGTTTGGCGGTTGCCTGGAGAATTATATTTGTCTTGATTGTGTTGTGCCCAGTGTAGTTTGGTGGAGGGGAGGTTTTTGTTTGGAGTCGTTTTTCAGTAGTTGGATTAAGCCCAGTGTCCAGGTCCAGTGTAAGAAATTTTAAATGCTTTAGCACACCATGTGATGTTGGACTATATCATGCTCCCAACTTTGTGGGACCAGTTTGGTGGTGGCACACTAGTGTACAAATCCTGGTTAATGAAGTTATTAATGAGCAAGTTTGGTATGGAAGAACTTGACTGTCCTTAACACAACAGAACTCTTTTAGGACGAATTTGAGCACATACTGTGAGCCAGGACCTCCCACTCATCTGTATCTGTTCATCCATCCATCCATTATCTTCCGCTTATCCGGGGTTCGGGTGGCAGGGGCAGCAACCGAAGTAGGGAGACCCAGACCTCCCTTGCCCCAGCCACCTCCACCAGCTCGAATGGGGGAACCCCGAGGCGTTCCCAGACCAGCTGAGGGATATAATCCCTCCAGCGTGTCCTGGGTCTTCCCCGGGGTCTCCTTCCAGCTGGACTTGCCTGGAACACCTCTCTAGGAAGGCGTCCAGGAGGCATCCTTACCAGATGCCCGAACCACCTGAACTGGCTCCTTTCGATGCGGAGGAATAGCGGCTCCACTCCGAGTCTCTACCAGATGATCGAGCTTCTCACCCTATCTGTAAGGGAGAGCCCAGCCACCCTGCGGAGAAAGCCCATTTCGGCCGTTTGTTTTCAATGTTGAAAAGGCGCGTCAGCCAAGACTGCCCCACAACATCCAGAGCTTTGAGGAACTCCAGGCGGATCTCATCCACCCCTGAAGCCCTGCCACCAAAGAGCTCTCTGACTACCTTAGCGACTTCAGCCACAGTAATGGACAAGCCTCCTCCCGGGTCCTCTGACTCTGCCTCCTCTCTGGAGGGCATATTGGTGGGATTGAGAAGGTCCTTGAAGTATTCCTTCCACCGCCTAATGACGTCCCCAGTCGAAGTCAACAGTGCACCCCCTCCACTATATACTGTGTTGGTGGCACACTGCTTTCCCCTCCTGAGTCGCCTGACAGTTTGACAGAATCTTCTAGGAGCCGACCGAAAGTCACTTTCCAAGGTCTCACTATACGTTTAGGTCTGCCTGGTCTGACCGGCATCTTCCCCCGCCATCTGAACCCCCCCCACAGACTCTCAGAAGGCTGGGTACTCTAAACTGCCGTTCGGCGCATAAGCGCAGACTCTATATGGGGCAATTTGGAGAATTCAATTGACTTGATCCATGTTTTTGGACTGTGGGAGGGAACCGGAGGAAGCTGCTGTGTATTTGAAATGTCTCTTAATCTGAAACCAAATTCGAAGTGTGGACAACACATCTGGGTTAGTTGTGAAGCCAACAGGGTTACAAGGAAGGGAAGGGGTAAGCAAAGCTAGCAATGAAGTTTTGGTGCAGGAATTAGCTTCAAGTCTACTCCAAACTGTCTCAGATGAATTATGCCAAAAAAGTAATTTATGAATATGGGCTGACCAGTAATATAATTGAAAGTTTGGAAGTGCAAGCCCACCGCTGAACCTACATCTCTGTAGTAACGCCTTGCGGATTCTGGGCACCTCACCATTCCACAAAAATTGAGTAATACATTGATCCAATAATTTGAAGAAATATTTGGGTAGACATATGGGAATACAGTTAAACAAAAATAAAAAATTAGGCAGAATATTCATTTTAATTGCATTGATTCTTCCAATAAGTGGCATGGGGAGATTTCGCCAGTTCTGAAAGTCAGACTTGGTTAGATCAACTAGAGGAGAAAAATTTGCTGCACAGAGGGTCGATAGATTTCACGTTACAAAGACACCAAGATATTTAAAGCCAGATTTACTGAGTTTAAAAGGAATATCGCACTGATTGATTTGCAATGCCAATTTATTTACTGGGTAACACTCACTTTTTTGAAAGATTGACTTTGTATCCCTAGAATTTACCAAAGTGCCTTAACATTGAAAGAATAGATGAAATACTTGAAAGAGGATCCGAAATGTATAGCAGCAAATCATCAGCATAAAGCGACACCTTACACATGATAATGAAAGCTTGTGTTAGTGTCTCAGGAAGGGATCCTTGCGCAATAGAGTCATTATATTCGGCTAATAGTAAGGGGCCCAATTTGACTTTAAATTTCTTTAAAAAATTCAACTGGAAATCCATCCTGACCAGGAACTTTTTTACACTGCATGCCATTAATTGCATTTATTATTTCCTCCGATGCTAAAGGAGCATCCAAATCCTCAGCAAGCCCAGAGTCTAGGTTGGGTATAACTACATTACTAAGAAAGTTATCCAGTGAATTGGTGTCTACTGATGATTTAGACTGATACGACATGTAAAATAATTTAAATGTATTATTGATGGTGGCAGGGTCCGAAACTAATATTCCAGATGCATCTCTGATTTGATGGATGCGACGTGTAGTGGCATGCCTTTGAAGTTGATGAGCAAGGAGACGGCCTGTCTTATCACCATGTTCATAATAAGAGGAACGGGAGTGCAGGAGTAATCGCTCTGCTTCACATGTACTAATGAGGTCAACCTCAGTTTGCAACTCAAGGCGACTCTTGAGTAAATCTGGGGATGGACTAATTGAGTGTGATTGGTCAATAGAAAGAATACGTGAAGTAAGCTCCTCCAACCTGGCTCTACGCAGTTTGTTTTTGTGAGCAGAGTATGAAATTATTGGTCCCAAAAATATGCCTTAAGTGACTCCCAATGGAGAGAATATGAAACTGTATCACTCTTATTCAACTCAATAAAGCTGTCAATGGCTGAAAGAATGAAACGGTTAAATTCCTCGTCTGACAATAAAAGAGGGTTAAACCTCCAGGATGGTGAGTAAGGACAGTTACCTGCCAGTTGTATATCTAATGTAAGGGGTGCATGATCTGAAATAACAATTGCATGATATTTGGTAGATAAAACCTTAGAAATCAAAGAACTATCAATAAGAAAAAATCAATCCTGGAGTACGTATGATGCACTTGTGAAAAAAAGGGAAATTCTTTGATTTGGGGGTTAATAAACCTCCAAGGGTCAACACAATCATTTTTTGCCATAAACTCAATCACTGCTTTGGACATGAGTGAAGGGTTCAAAGCACTAGGGTTGGAACGATCCATTGATGGATCAATAACACAATTGAAATCTCCTCCGAGAATTAATGTGTGTGTTTATGGAGGGTAAACTTTCAAAAGGCTTGTTCATGAAATCAGGGTTGTCATAATTTGGAGCATACAAATTGACCAACAACACTGGTTTATGTATCAAACTACCAATAATCACAAGTGATCTACCATGTTTATGAGCTATGACTTTAGAAACTGAAAACTTTATTCTTTTGTTAATTAAAACCGCAACACCACTAGCTTTGGAGTCAAACCCAGAGTGAAAAGCCTCGCCTACCCAGGGACATCTAAGTTTGAGGTGATCTTTAATTAGATGGCTTTTGAAAAAAGACATCTATTGATATTACACTTTTTCTTCTTCAGCACACTTCTGCGATTAATTCAGCCCGAACCGCTCGACGTACAGACTCGGTTCGAACACCGTTGCGTAGGGAATGTTCACGAGACCTGTGCTATGTATTGGAGTTTGTAACATTTATAGTTTTTAATAAAATTAAGTTTAAAAATTGAAAAATCCCCATAGAAATGAATGGGGCTGATTTTCGGACGGCCATAACTCGGCCATTTTTAGAGTTACAGCTACGAAACTTCAGAGACTTAGACTGGGGGTAAATGTCTGCAAAAATCCGATCACTTTTTATCGATCTTTGAATATCTGAAAAATCACCCCATTCATTTCCTATGGAGCCGCTAGAGTGGGTGACGTCATCCCCACTCTGTTTCAGGAATGATTTTTTTTTCGCCAAACAAACGTCTGTAAAATCGCGTTACTTTCACCTAGAAAGTAACCATTTTACCCTTAAACGATAGATATATTAGTTCTTTCTAATATGACAAAGTTTCATGAGGATTGAACTTTTAGTTTCCGAGCTATGATCGTTTGTTTGGCAGGAGTGCCTGAATCAGCTCCATAGACTTCAATGAAAACGGATCTTCGGATCCTCTTCTAAGTTTCTAAATCGCCATAACTCGCTCAATTTTTATTCAATCTGCATCATATTACACCAGAATAATCCCCCAACGGTCTAGTTTCTAACGGTGTCTTTGGTTAAGCGATAGGTGAAAGATTTTCCGAGTTATGAGCGTTTGTTTGGAGTATGGAAAAACCGGATTTTTACACTGACATGAGAATGAGTCTCTTCTGTGTGGGGCTGCATGCACTTTCACACAAAGGCAACAGCCAATCAGGATCAGGGAGCCTGCCGAGTGACGTCACCAGGGTGCCTTATAAGGGTGCCTTATTTGAAGGCAACACAGACTGCTGCAGAGGATGTGGGGCAACAGGGCAAATTAACTGCCACTTTCTCTGAATTTTAACCCCTTCACGGGCCAAGCATTCAAAAGCCATCTCCGTAGTTCCTTCAGGAAATACATGTCTAGTTCTTAAATGAGTTTCTTGTAAAAAAAAAAACAATATCAGGATTGAAATGCTTCAAACGGGAAAATACTTTAGATCTTTTAATGGGGTTACCCATGTCCCTAACATTCCAGCTGAGGAACCGAATAGAGGAGTGGCCTTGGCTCCTTGAATCACGTATCCCACCAACCATTTGCCAATAGTCTGACATATAAATGTTTTATAATGTGTGGCAGAAAGACTAGACCTCTAGCAAAGGAGATAGAAGAGGGAAAAAAACTAAAGATGTGACCATAACCACCCCCTTAAATAACCCCATAGTACACTGCAAAAGCGTACACCCCTGAACTATGAAAGCGGCAGCGCAGACTCCAGTATGAGCCATTTTAAACAAAACACTGACGACTAATTAACTTTAAACCATCAGGGACTCCGTCAAAGTAAACACAATACAAAATAAAAAGGTCCTGGTAAAATTTAGAACAGTAAAAACTAAATCGTAGTTATATAATGTAAATGTTAACATTCCAACATTAAAGTACAATAATAAAGATGGGACAAACATCAGGTATTAAATAACAATAAGAGATGAATGTTAAGCTCAGTGCAATTCAACGAAATATGCACTAAAGTAAAACTTGCATACACCATCATTAACGTAAAAACGGGAACGTTCGGTTAACGCAACAGCGCCACTCGCAGTGCACAGTTCCCCTCAACTTCGTGACATTCATAAACTCTTTATAACATAAGAGAATTTACCGTTTCACTGAGTCAATGTAAGACTGAGCTTCGCTTGCTGAAGTGAATACCTTCTCCACGCCGTTATAAGTTACCCATAGTCGCGCAGGGTGTAACAGACCGAACCTCAGCCCCGGGATCTCACGCAGCTGCCGCCGGACATTGTCAAATGTCGTGCGAGCCCGCGCACACTTAGCTGTGAGATCAGGAAAGTCGGAAACGGTCATGTCATTCACCTTAACCTGCCTCAGCTCTCTGGCCCGCCGCAGGACAGCAGCACAGTCAGAGTAGTAATGGCATCTGGCCACGATAGCTCGAGGTCGCTCGGCTTCATGGGTTTGGGCTATAAGGAGCGGTGCGCCCTGTCGAGCACCGGGGCATAATCGAGCTTAAACGCATCCTTCAGCAGCTTGGACACGGCGTCTGTGCTGGAGAAGGTGGCCTCCTCGGGCACTCCTACGATGTGGATGTTGTTGCGACGCGACCTGGCCTCTAGGTCTTCACATCGGTTCTCCAGTCTGGATACTTCGGAGGTCAGGGTTTCTAACTTGTCCTGCAGGACTGTAATATCGTCGGTACAACAGGACAGAGACCGCCTCCATCTCCTTAGTCGAACATTTTAGCTGGATAATATCGGTCTGTACCGTCACCATACTGTTCGAGAATTCCGCCCTAAGCGCCGGCATCTCCGATTTAAGCGAGGATAATTCGACTCCCATTGCAGTCTGCAGCTCAGACTTAATCACCTCTACAATATCTGTGTGTAATGCAGAGAGAAGGTCAGCTTTAAAGTTAGCTACATCTCCAAGACACGAACATCCTAGCAGCAGTCCCCGGTGACGAGGCAGGATGCGCAGTCGACCCCGAAGCAGCAGGCCCGTGCTGCAGCGCAGAGGAACTTCCACTTTTGTTCGTTTTTGGAGGCATTTTGCGAACAAAATAGATATTTATGCTCGGAAACGTGTAATGTAATAACAAACGTGTAAGTAAAGTAAATTTAAGGGGCCGAATAATATATTCCTATTAATACTCTGGCGGAGCCCACTGGAACACGTCTTACTTCATAAGTCCTCTAGCCGGAAGTCCGTACTTTAGTTTTCATACTTTTAGTCAGCTGCTTAGAAACATCCATGGTCTTCTGATTTTTGGATCAAGGTTTGTGTAGTATTTAAAAAGCTTGATATTTGCATCACATTGATTTTCCTAATGATTGTGAATTTCCTAACAGGGTCAAAATAGTCTAAGACTATAATATGACAGTTGTAGTCTCTTGGTTTAAACATGTTTAAACAATGGCATTTTACCCAATTAATGCAATACACTATTTTTATTTTCCACTATATGTTAAGATTCATAACACATGTAGTTTCTTTCTATTTGTAGTCACTGAGACAAAGGTTCTGCATAGTTGCTGATATTTTATTGTTTGGTTTGGGTATGAGGCTGTTATGGAACACAGAGTAGTCGATATGACTGATGTTTTTCATATTATAGTACATAAATGTACAGGCTTTAAAGGAGCATCTTTAAGACATGATCAGATTAAGACGTAAGGTGTCTGTCAACGGCACTGAACAAGCTGTTTATCTACAAAAAGTCTTTATCTATTTAGTTGCAGTATTCAAAAACAGGTTTTCTTTCCATGAATGGGTGTAGGAGACATGCAAAAATAATCCACTTATTTAAATTTGTAACTATTTAACCTATAAGTTGTGTTATACTTTAGGAGTGGTACTACACCACAACAGAAGTTGCCTACATATTGCTTATTGGGAATCAGCTTGCTGTTTATATTAATCTAATTTTAATAGTAGTAGTACATGATTTTAAAATAATGTAGTCAATAGTACATAAAAAATGTATTGTATTTTACGCATTGACACAATGTAAAGTGGCCAGAGTTCTGCATCATTGTCTAATGTTACAGCTGGGCAAAAGGCTTAGCCTAAAACCAAAACCTACCTCAAAGTTTTAAAGGTATTATTTATTTGTAACCTTTTTTTATATACATTTTGTAGGATACCATCAGCTGTGCCATATTCCTATCATCGATGTCAGTGTAATTGCTTCAGATGATGTATGGCTGTGCAGACAGTGCGTGTTTGCTACCACAACAAAGGTTTGCACATTCTCCTTATTTTGCTCTTTTGTTTAAATATTTGGAGAATAGTTAGTGGATGGTGTTATATTTGAAGTTGAAGTATGTTTAACAGTTAAAATTGTTTTCATTGTCCTGGACTTCTGTGTGATATGTTTATGAATTGCCCTGGTTTTAGAGAGGTGGTGCAATAAAAAAAGGCCCAAATGCCAAAGCTCTACAGGAAATGAAACAGTCTCTGCCTTATTCACTGGAGGAGCTGGTGTGGGACCAGGGCCACAAAACCAACATCCAACAGTGTTACTGCTACTGTGGAGGGCCTGGAGAGTGAGTGCAAAAGACACAACTGACAATATTAACCTGTAAAACAAGAAACAAAACAAGAAAGGTATAAGAAATATTACACAGAAAACTGGCACTGTAAAATTTAATGATTTCTAATGTATCAAATCTCATGCTTTGATCTAATTCTAGCCACAGATGGTTTAAAAGTTTAATTATTAAAACAGTATTTACCAAACAGGATATCACATTACTTCAAGCAGTGTAATTGCATAGTGTTTTTTGATTTTGGACTAAACTCCAACACTGCCAGTCTGACTTATTGGCCATTAACTTTAAGGTGCTTGGATTTAATGATTCCGTTCAGTCATGTGTATGATCATGGTTTGCTGTTGACCCAAGAAGTATATCCTACGAACTCTTTCCTACCAAAATTTTATTTATTTTTTCTGTTCTCTGGCAGGCACAGAGTAAGATAACTGGCTTAAATAATTTACTCCTTAAATGTAATGCTCTACTAAAATGTGTATACATTTACATTCTATCATTTAGCAGATGCTTTTATCCAAAGCGACTTACAATTAAAAACATCACAAGTCAGTAGGAAGAACCAGGTACACTGTAGAATTTTCAAACCTGATTGTTATCCTATCCTGCACCCCACCACTTTTATTTTATTTTTAAAAAAAAATTATTTCACATGTTTGTGAAAGCGATGTGTTTTCTGTTGTTTCTTAAAGATACAAATGTATAACTGGGCAACAGGTGAAAAGAAAAGCCAAAACGTGTGTGGTGCGCTCTGCTGGCTTGCTGCAGAACCGACTCCTAAAAGCAATTTCATTCCATACCATCTATTTCTAAAACATATAATCTTACGTGTGTGTATATTTTATCAGTTTGTTTGTTCAGTGAGGCGGCACGGTGGCTTAGTGGTTAGCACGTTCGCCTCTCAGCGCTAGGGATTCCCGGTTCGAATCCCCATATGGGTGGAGTTTCCATGTTCTCCCCGTGTCCGCGTGGGTTTCCTCCGGGTTCTCCGGTTTCCTCCCACAGTCCAAAAACATGGATCAAGTTAATTGAGTTCTCTAAATTGCCCCATATAGAGTGTGCTTGAGTGTGTGAGTGTGTACCCAGCGATGGATTGGCGCCCTGTCCTGGGTCTATCTGCCCAGCGCCCGAGACGTTCTCCCCTGGATGGGCATGGGGAACCCCACCGCGACCCTAATAGAGGATAAAGCGGGAGATAATGAATGAATGAATGAATGTTTGTTCAGTTTGCAGTAGTGGACCAGAGTACCTCAAATTTCAAGGGTTTTCAGGTTTATTTAGGGCAGTAAATGGCACTGGTGTATTAATAGACTTGGCATGCAGTTAATTCCATTATGTTTGTGTCATTTGCAGTGGAATCCATTGCATAATGATTTAATCATTATGATTTACACTGTATTTGTGTTTTTGTAGATGGTTTTTGAAGATGCTTCAGTGTAATGGGTGCAAGCAGTGGTTCCATGAGGCTTGCATCCAGTGCTTACAGAGACCCATGCTTAATGGAGACCGGTAAACAATGTCTAAGAACTGACTCTTTAAAACCAATTTCATTCCACACCATCTATTTCTAAAACATATAATATTATGTGTGTGTGTAGATTCTATCAGTTTGTTTGTTCAGTTTGCAGTAGTGGACCAGAGTACCTCAAACGACTCTCTCTGAAATGGTGAGTTGTCATTAAATGTTTGTGGCGTATGTGACTTGAAGCAAACCAGACTGCTGTTTAAATATGTAACAGAATTGATCCTAAACTTAACTTCAGTTATGCAGCTTTATTATACAATAACATTTTCTTAAAATAGTTTCATAATAATTTTTGCTCATAGACCATATGCTGCAAATTCAAATTATTTGGCATGTTTTTAGCAACTGCTTGACAAAATGAAACACGTGACGACTAAATGAAGATTTGTAACAAAGGCAAATGCTATCCATTCAACCATTATCTTCCACTTAATCCTATACTATGCCCATTTAGGGAAGAACATTTCGGGC
Source organism: Corydoras sp. C115 (assembly GCA_019802505.1). Taxonomy (NCBI): domain Eukaryota; kingdom Metazoa; phylum Chordata; class Actinopteri; order Siluriformes; family Callichthyidae; genus Corydoras; species Corydoras sp. C115. Next base: position 287,851 of record JAFMOC010000441.1, read on the forward strand.
GCTGGGCTGATGCACCCATAAAAGGGTGCTAATCTATTGCTGGGCACACGCTCACAGACACACACAGGCACACGCGCACACAAATGCACTATATGGAAAACTTTTTGCTTTCTTCTTTTTGACACCTTTAGTTACAAAAATTTTATTGACATTTATTTATTTTAACTGCTCGCCACACCACAAGTAATGGCAAATACTGTTTTTGCATTAAACTTATCTTTATTTTGTGCATTTATTTATATACTTGTGCACTAGGTGGCAATTATTATAAATTGCTTTCTATTCATTTACAACCCTATTAATTCACTATTGGTCAGGTTTGATTTTTATGCTGACTACAGCCTACAGTTTTTAGTTTGCGCAAAACGCTTAGCAATTGCTAACAGCAAAATGATAAATATGTCTGAGGTTTGGATTAAAAAAAATGGCTTATGCAAATGCTGTCCCAAGTTTTCAATTTCTCTTCATCCATTTTAAACCAGAACTTGGAAGTTCAGAACATGTTCACAGTATACAGACACATCAAAAAAATTTATATATACGTTTATATATACTTTTTTTTTTTAATTCTGTAGTTTTATGTATCAGAACAAATGTCTTGGATATTGAAATAAATACAATTTAACACTACACATTTAACACTCCAAAGATTTTACTTACTTTATTTATTTTTCATTCCAAATATACATAGCTAATTAGTACATTGCCTGTTTTTTTTTTTTTTATAGGAATCCTTAATCTGCTGAGCATTGATTGACTGATTGATTGATTGATGAGCACATGGATTATAAAGATTTTAAAAAATGAATAACCATCAGTGTAATGTCTTGTTTTGCACACTTGCTACTTCAGGATAATAATGCATCATATTTTTCACAGGGTAGATATTGCACACCTGAGCCTCTACAATCTTAGCGTGATACATAAAAAGAAATATTTTGATTCTGAACTGGAGCTCATGGCATTCATTAATGAGAATTGGGATCGTCTACAGCTGGTTGAGGTTTGTCCTTGTTTGTTTTTAATGCAAAGAAAAAATCCTCTTATCTTTATCTATATTTCCCGTATGTTCTTGCTTGACAGATTGCAGACACCCCTAAATCCGAGCGCTATGACAAAATTCTAGAAGCACTTAATAACAACCCTGCCATGCAAGTATTCTTTGGTTTATTTCACAAATCAAAACTGTCAGACAGCAGATTGCATTGTATAACTGTACAACTTTTCTCTTTGTCTTGTTGAACTTCAGGTTCATGTCGGGAAAGGAGATAAAGAAGAAAAAGCATCTGTTTGGACTAAGGATCAGATTCCCCCCTGCACCGCAGTGCACAGATATCCCATCAGAAAGAGAGCAGGAAAAAGCATTTAATGAGATTAAGATCAAAGGCAGAAAATCCATGAAACCACATCCATTCAGGTACAGTGCTTGTTTACTTTTTACCTTCAAAACTAAGATTAAGGCCCTTAATCATATTTTGCTTTCTTCAGACCATCAATGCTGAGCAATGAAGATGATAATAAGCCAATTTTAGTTGTACATATGGACGAAAGAATTGAGACCTAAATTCTGATCACTGAATTTAGGTGTTTCATCCAGTCCCATTGCCTGAGGCCTTTATTAATAAAATGATTTGATTAAAAAAAAAAAAAAAAAAAAAAAAAAAAAAAAAAATATATATATATATATATATATATATATATATATATATTTTTCTTTTTTTCTTTTTATTTATTTATTTTTTTTTATAATTATTATCATTTTATTAATAAAGGCCTCAGGCAATGGGACTGGATGAAACACCTAAATTCAGTGATCAGAATATATATATATATATATATATATATATATATATATATATATATATATATATATATATATATATATATATATATATATATATACAGTATATATATATATATATATTAGGGGTGAGCTGCAATATTCGCTGATTTTGACGATTCGATTCACACGCTGAACACGCTACAGGGCCGTTAGCATCTACCGGTGTATTGATGGCTATGGCTACTAAAAAAGCTTCCAAAGTATGGGAGTTTTTTGAAAAAGATAAAAACGAACCCAAGAAAGTAAAGTGCAAGTAATGTCATCTAATTCTTGCATATCACACAACAACCAACATCAGCGCATTAAGTCCAGAACGGGGATCCCATTTACGGTGCTCTAGAAAAACAAGTAAAATATATTTTAAAAAAAATCTTTTTTAAAAACCACGCTTATAGCGCCATCTTGTGGTGAAATTTTAACTGATTCGACTGTCAGTCGACTATAGGGAAATCCTTAGTTGAAAATCCTTAGTTGAAGACACCCCTATATATATATATATATATATATATATATATATATATATATATATATATATATATATATATATATATATATATTAGTTATATAGTTACTTTAATTCAGTTAGAAATAATAATAGTGCATTTAATAATTGTTTGTGATCTTAAGCTTTTTCTACATTGCACTGCTACGAAAATATTGAACAAAAAAATGAATGTACATGTGTGCTCACTTTATGCTGTCCTGACGTAATAGATATCAAGCTCTATTTTAAAGAATAAATATATGTCTTATTGCAAATTGCATTTTACTTGCTGCAAACATTGCCGTTAATTAAACATAATTCAACCATGGACTTCATGATGGAACAATTAATGATATTTTTCAGCACATTCACCAATGGAATGACTAAGAAAGGAAAGAGGAAGAATCATCGTAGTCACTCATTAGAGACTCTGGCCAAGCTACGGCGATCAGAGGAGCTTCTTGCACAGGTTGGTCCAAAACACTGAAATTCACATACAAATATGTATTTATGTATTTTATGTAGTCCCGAAGAGCCACCTTTCTATTGACTTTTGAAAAACATGGGAAAGTCTATCAAAGACTTTTGAAAAAGATTTCATAAAACCAGGGGGGGTAGATTGTTACTGACCATTCCAATGTTGGGTAAATCCTTGCATTGCTCTCAAAACAGTTTTAAGGTAGAGCATGGTATTCATTTCTAATAAATAATTAACTCAATTAGGGCTGCAACAACGAATCGTTGGGTCGCATGATTTCCACATTACTCGCAATGTCGTAACCGCTTATGTGACGTGGAGCGCTTCAACACTGGAAAAAAAAATAGTAGGTTGAACAGAATGAGGCAAGTTGATAAATCGTACAAATGAAACACAGCCAACGCAGAAAAAAAGCTTCTGTTTAAATAATCAAAACTGTCGGAGCACTTCACGCTTCACACAAATAAACAAACGTAAGTAACTCTGCGAAAATTAATTGACCTGTATGGAGCACCACTGTGAAGATGCATCACCTGAAACTAAACATGTTGGAGTCACTGATGAAGATGAAGCTGAACAGCAGAGTAAATCTCCACAATATCACCAGTTTCTTTAGTTTTGAGGTGAATCAACATAACGGTGCAGTCACTATGAGACCGGCAGAGCTGTTTTTGATTGTTAACTGGTTATTAACAGTGATGGAGAACGTGTGTTACTTTATATTTTCGTTTATTTATCTTAGGAAGTGTTACAAGTGCTTTATAAATACAGTTGTGATCAAATTTATTCAACCCCCAATGCTGTGAAGGGTTTTATGGAATTCAGTGCACATTTGTAATTGTGTTCATAATGAAATCTTACAAGGACTTGTTAAAGAACTAAATGCAACTAAGATAGCATCAATTGTTTTTGTCATAAAGTATTAAATGGCCTTTTTGTGATTTCTTCATTGACACAATTATTCAACCCCTTTACAACTACCACTCATAAGAACAGAGGTTCATTCCAGTGTTTTCAATCAGGTATTGAAAACACCTGTGGATGTCAACGAGCAGCAATCAAGCATGATGAGCACCAATTAGGCAGATTTAAAAGGACTGTGATACTCAGCTCCTTCTAGACATCTACTGGTGTGTTTACAAGCATGGTGAAGGCAAGAGAATGGTCCCAGAAGACAAGAGAAGAGGTTATTGCTCTTCACAAGAATGGCAATGGATATAAAAAGATTGCGAAGTATCATTCGCAAGTTCAAGTTAAAGGGCACAGTGGAAATGTTACCTGGTCGTGGCAGAAAGAAGATCCTGACCGCGACTGCTGTGCGCTACCTGAAGCGTAATGTGGAGAAAAATCCCCGCGTGACTGCTAAGGAACTGAAAAAAGACCTGTCAGATGTGGGCACTGAAGTTTCAGCTCAGACAATAAGGCGCGCACTGCATAACGAAGACCTCCATGCCAGAACTCCCAGGCGCACCCCCTTGCTGACTCCAAAGAACAAGAAAAGTCGACTGCAGTATGCCAAAAGTCATGTGGACAAGCCACAAAGGTTTTGGGACAGTGTACTGTGGTCAGATGAAACTAAATTAGAACTGTTTGGGACAATGGACCAGCGCTATGTTTGGAGGAGGAAGAACCAGGCTTATGAACAAAAGAACACCTTGCCTACTGTGAAGCATGGCGGGGGGTCAATTATGCTTTGGGGCTGTTTTGCTTCTAATGGTACAGGAAAGCTTCAAAGTGTGCAGGGTACCATGAATTCCCTTCAGTACCAGGAGATCTTGGAGGAAAATGTGATGGAGTCAGTCACAAACCTGCGGCTTGGGAGACGTTGGACCTTCCAACAGGACAATGATCCGAAGCACACATCCAAGTCCACTAGAGCATGGTTGAACATGAAAGGCTCTTCATTCTAGAGTGGCCATCGCAATCACCAGACTTAAATCCAATTGAGAACCTCTGGTGGGACCTAAAGAAGGCAGTTGCAGTGCGCAAGCCTAAGAATGTGACTGAACTGGAGGCTTTTGCCCATGAAGAATGGGCCAAGATACCCATAGGTCGCTGCAAGACACTTGTGTCAAGCTATGCTTCACGCTTGAAAGCTGCCATAACTGGAAAAGGATGTTGTACTAAGTACTGAAAAATAATGTCACTAGGGGGTTGAATAAAACTGATAATGATGTGAGCACAGTAAAGACATTTGTGGTTATTCCATCATAAATATTATGTTATATTTGTCTAATTTATAAGTGCCTCTTTGATATAATTGTAAATAAGATGACTGAAATGATCCAAATCAATGTCAAACTGTCCAAAACACTTTATTTCAGTGGGGGTTGAATAAATTTGATCAATTTTTTTTTTATTTATCCGATTCATCCATTAATCGAAAAAATAATCGACCGATTAATCGATTATCAAAATAATCATTAGTTGCAGTCCTAAACTCAATATCATATACTAATCCACGTTACTGATGCCTTTCTGTGAGCTTAAACCAACCGTTTTTTTAATAACTATTATATGCATGGAAATTTCAGAAGTAGGGATGTGACGATCAATCAATTTTGCATAGTGACTTAAATTCGTCATCAAGACGAATTCGTCATCATCGTCCGCTCAAGGAGGATGGGTCCCCCTTTTTTTTATTGCCACTTGCTCTTTGGGGGTTCAGGCTTGCAATACCATTAAGCAGCTTTGTGACAAATTACTGTTGTAAAAAGCACTATTCAAATAGATTAATTGAACTTGGACCAAGTGATGCAACTGACAAAAAACAAAAATAAAGTTACACTTACGACACACTAGTATGTTTACTTTGTTCTTACAGGAAAATCTATTTTTCTTTTAAATGGATACACCAATGTGTACTTTAGGGAACAACACACACACACACACATATATATATATATATATATACACACACACTGGGGAAGTGAGCACATGTGCCCGGAGCGGTGGGCAGCCTTGAATACGGCGCCCGGGAAGCAATTGGGGTCAGGGGCCTTGCCCAAGGGCATTTCTGCCATTAGTAAACCGGAGACCTTCAGATCACAAGGCTGGTTCCTTAACCACAAGCCCATGACTTCCCATTCTCAGTTATCAATATACAAAAAGCAGCCAAACCAAGAGTCATGCCAAACACGGAATCACTTAGATAGCAATATTTCAAAGCTATATGATTTCATTCATTGCACCGATGATACATTTAAGCTTCTTTAAGTCATTTTTATTTTTACATAACGTATGTTTACAACATAACAGTAGTAAATCAAAGTTTAATAAAGCATCTAAATGTGATTCTTTGTTTACTTATTCTCTATTTAAGAATCACATCAATTTCCCACCAGTGGACAACAACCTACTAGAAGTCACAACTAACAAAAGGTAAGAATAATTAATTGTATGTAGCATGCCATCATTCCAAAGTTCAAATAATGAAAATACACGTACCATATTTTCCGGACCATAAGGCACAGTCTGAATTACGGGGTCTATTTCTGTATTTGACCCACGTATAAGGCGCACCGTACTATAAGGCGCAGTCTCAATTACAGACTATTTCTGTACTTATTCTGTATGGCACCGTAATGTAAGGCACTTGTTAAAACATACGATCTACAAGAAAAGTAAAGGATGCAAAACGGTGATTTATAATTGAAGTTTATTCTACTACTTGACAAAACACATATTATTTTTAATCACTCTTCTCCCACAAATCCTTTAAAGTCCTCATCTTCTGTGTCTGAATTAAAAAGCTGTGCAATTTCACTATCGAGCACTCCGGGTTCACCCTCATCAATGTCTGAGTCAGTCTCGTCGCCAGACGGCTGTTCAGCAACGATGCCGGCTTTCGCGAAAGCTCGGACAACAGTGACAACAGTTACAGCAGAAACCTTTCACAATCCACAATCCAGGCGCACGTCCGATTTCTGGGAAAATTTTAGGCTTTTAGGTGCGCCTTATAGTCCAGAAAATATGATCTGTATACTGCCTGACAAAAAAAGGTCAAGCACTAATTTTTCCTTGGACCAATTTTAGCTTTGATTACAAAATGCATTCGCTATTGCATCATTTTCAAAAGCTTATGCAATGTCGCAACATATTATTTCTGTTTAGAGTTGCATTCTTTATCCCCCCCCCCCCCCCCCCCCCCCCCCCCCTCAATATCTTGTATTATGATATTTGGACCATTACGCAAAGTCCACACCAGCACATCTTAAAGATCATCAATGGCGCTTGGGTCTGGTCTCTGCTAATCAATGCTTCCTGAACCACTCTTTCACATTTTTTGCCAGATAAATCCAGGCATTGTCATCTTGGGATACACCCTTGTCATCGGGAAAGGGGGCAATCAAGTGGAACTGAGTAAATTTTAGTACATTTTTGTCTTTGAGGTGCTTACGTCCATCTTCAATCTTTCCCTCAGACAAAGGACAGTACCCATCTGCTATAAAACCACCACTATTGTCCCCCTTCACAAAAAGAATGTCTACAGGCACTCACTCCAATCATTATGAAGTGATTTGAGAGGGTGCTGCTGCCATATTCAGAGCAGTATACCAAATAACACAGACCCCCTACAATAAGCCTACCGAACCATCAGGTCCACCTCAGACGCAATTGCCGCTGCCCTTCATGTCTCCCTTTCCCACCAGGAAAATAAGGACTCCTACATCAGGATACTTTTGATTGACTATAGCTCCGCTTCAACACAGTCATCCCCCACAAACTCGCTCACAAACTGACATCTCTCGGACTACATCCCACCCTGTGTGAATGGCTCTTGAACCTCTTGACTGGCAGGCCTCAGTCTGTTAGGATTGGAAATAAGAGCTCGGCTAGCATCACCACCAACATCTGTGTCCTCAGTCCCATTCTCTACAAACTGAGGGTGTGGTAGCTCAGTGGTTAGGGTGTTGGGCTATCAATCTGAAGGTTGGGGGTTCAAATCCCAGGTCCACTGAAGTTACCAATGTGGGTCCTTCAGCAAGACCTTTAACCCTCATTGCTCCAGGGATGTTGTGATTAACCCTGTGCTCACCTTGTAAGGTGCTTTGGATAAAAGCGTCTGCTAAATGACCAAATTTAATGTAATGTAATGTAACTGTTCACCTATGACTGTCACCTCCCACCCAAACAACATCTTACTGAAATTTACTGACGACACTTCTGTGATGGGTCGTATCACGGGCGGAGATGAAGTAGACTACAGGAAGGAGGCGAACAGTCTGGTAACATGGTTTACGGACAACAACCTCACCCTCAACACAGACAAGACAAAAGAGATGATGGTGGACATGAGGAAACAACCTCATCAGCCACTATTTACTCAGGACCTTGAAGTGGAAAGGGTCAATAGTAGGGCTGCAACTAACGATTATTTTGATAATCGATTAATCGGTCGATTATTTTTTCGATTAAAAAAATTCCATGTCTTTACATATACATTTAGTCATTTAGCAGACGCTTTTATCCAAAGCAACACAAATGAGAACACCACAAGTCAGTAGTTATGAAGAAAACCAGCTACACTGTAGAATTAAGCAGTTCAATAAATCTAAAAATAAAAAGTTTAAGGCATCCAATTAGCCCAAGAGCAATTTAAGAGCAAATAAACACAAATCTCAAACACACTGGCACAATATGTAGCAGAGTGTGAAAAAAATGTTAAATTACACAAATTTGTGTAGCTGTAATATGTTACTTAATCCCCGTCACTCCCATAGAGTGCAGTGTCTTTGCTCATATTTTGTCAGAAAATTAAAACGTGAAGCTTGATCATTAATTACCACCATTGTGTACAAGTTGTATGTATTTATAAAGCATGTTTAAACACTGCTTAAGCTAATTAATCGAAAATATAAAGTAACACACTTTCTCTATCACTGTCATTATCTAGTTAACAACCAAAAACAACATGAAGCGTGCTATACTAGTTCTATACTTCTCATAGTGTTAGAGACCGTTACGTTGATTCCCTTAAAAACTAAAGAATCTCGGGATATTGTAGTGATTTCCTCTGCTGTTGAGCTTAATCCTCATGAGTGACTCTTAACATGTTTAGTTTCAGGTGGTGTATCATCACCGTGGTGCTCTGTGCAGGTCAATTCATTTTCGCAGTGCTCGCATGTTTCACGTTTTTAATTTAGAGTGCTCCCGCAGTTTTGCTTATTTAAATGGAAGCATTTTTTTGCATTGGCTGTGTTTCATTTGTATGATTTATCAACTTGTATTGCAGATTCCGCCTCGTTCTGTTCAACTCACTATTTTTTTTCTTTTCTAAATGAGTACCAACTCAATATTGCATTTTGAGTTTATGGGCAGAGCAGTTTATGACAAGTTTTGAAAAAGGTAATAGCATAGTAATTGTAACTAGATTGGTCTGTTTTTCTTTAACAAACAGTGTCAAAACGGAGAAGTCTGTGCCATCAAGTACCTCAGATGGTGAGTCCATTAGTGCCACCAATCTGAGTGAAACTACCTCAACTAGCATATCCAGGTATTGTTATTACATTTGGTTAACATTTTTTAAACTAATTTATAATGAGACAAATATTTGATCTTGCAGGTTTTTTTTTGCGGGTTCATTTTTTTCCATTCAAAATTGTTTTTGCTGTAAGCAGTGTTATTCAGCTTCTTTGTTAAATTCACATTTTACAATGAAGTTATTTCTCTGTAATATATCCATGTTAACAATGTTACTTACAACATTCTTTTTTTTTTAACCCTTTCTCAAACATATCTCAAACATGCATATAATTATTTTTAAATGATATATATGTATATATATATATATATATATGTGTGTATATATATGTATATATGTGTGTATATATATGTGTGTGTGTGTGTGTGTATGTGTATGTATGTATTAAAACTTAATTAATAGTAAATTTGGTCATATCCAGTGAGCAGTCAGTTTAAGCTTACTTAAGTCTCCACAGACATAATTAAGTCATTTATAGTTCTGAACTTCCACAATTTACAAATCCCTTTTCTGGAAAATTTGGCCTACTTTCTTATAACTTGAAATCAAAATTTGCTTAACTGTTTCACTTACTTTATTTAAGAGACACACTAATGCAACAGATTACCACTGGGTCCAATCACCTCCTTTTTTTAAATATTAGTACTCTCACCTCACAGAAAGAAGGTGAGTCAGTAAATATATATATTTTTATTTTTGGTGAAGTTTTTCCTTCCCGTGCCTGCATGGTTTTTAGTGAATTTAGGGAATTTTAGTTTGCAATTCAAAAACAGTTTGGGGGATACTATTAATGAACTTCCTTTGACCATATAAACGGTCTGCATAAACAGTTTTAGGTTGTATTTCTTGATTCAGTGATGGATTGTGTTAATAAAGCAACAAAGCACAAGGAGCTATGCATCGTGCTTAACAACCAAAAATATCCATTTTGTAATATACATTGCTTTTAGTACCCCAAACCCACACAAACCCAATAGGAAATCGCAATAGGATTAATATTTTTTTTTACTTTGATGGTCACATACATTTCGTAGCAGTTTCAGCTTATTGCCTTTAAGCATTGAGATTTCCCCTGACTTCCTAAATATATATATATTTTTATGTTTAATAAATATTTATTTCTAATTGTTCTAAGAAGCATGGTCTTTAAACTGTTCTTTTACCAAGTGTTGACCATGACTAATCCATGCTTGCAAATTATAAGTACTTAATTTTAATGATCTCAACTATAACTTCAAAACTATGAATTGCGCAACCATTTAAAACAATATTTTTATTACCGTTTCAACCTTATATTTTTCTATACCAACTTTTACGTGGGTTGCACGCCTCAATATTTGAATTAGTTTATATCAAATTATTGACATTTAAAACACTTTTCTTAGTATTTTTTGTCTGTTAAATAAAACTTTAAGTGAATTACATGGCCTTTTTAACCACATTTAACTGTGACTTTAACATATTACGTTGATCTTGTACCTAATTTGACAATTCTGGTGATTTTAACTGTTGACCTTCTTCTGGTCCATCATCTTAATCAATTACACAGCACTGCATTAGATCTGCTCTAGTCGTTTAAATAGTTTTTACTTTTGTCTTCACTATGGTCCAAACAGTTCCAGTACGAATTTGATGCCTCAGCCACCTGTGAAACGAGGTCGAGGGAGACCAAGACGAGCGTTGCAGCCACCGAACCCTGAAATCCCACCACCTTCCCAAACCACGACTCTCCCACGTTTTCCCTCTACGTCCATAACACAAGGTCTGGACTCAAATTCTCAGCTCAGCCTCCTCAGGAGTTCCATCAGCAGCTACTTTGGTGCTGCAGGACGTATGGCTTGCGGGGAGAAATATCGTATCCTGGCACGTCGTGTCACAGATGATGGCAAAGTGCAGTACCTGGTGGAGTGGGAAGGGGTCACTGCATCCTGAGCCCTTAGTCTATAGTCCGTTGTCTTCGGATGCTTTAGAACTTTGGTTTGGAACTCTGGGGTGTTTAGTATGTTGATGTAGAAGTATGGAGTGGCAGCAGAATATGTAGAGTGGAACGCACACAGGTAAGGGTGCAAAATGGTTTGGTTCTTGGAAAAGGGTAATTTAACAACCTCCTTGCTAAAATATACAGTCTGCCTTTCAGACTGTAAATTCTACACCTTCTGCACAAAAGATGCAGACCTGGAACCTGGTAGTTAAAACAGTAAATTCTGGCTTCCTATGGTATTTTTAAAAACTCACCGACTTACCCTCACAATTTATTCATAATTTGCTAATTTGTAGAGATTTTTTTCTATTTAGTAGAAATGCACTTGAATTAGTTTGTGTTGTCTCATTTTCTTTTGAATGTCATCTAAAAGATTGCAGAGTAATACAGTATAATGAAAGTTAAACTTGGTTATTTTTAACCTGGGCCTTTTTTTAGTTTATTCAAATGCAATTTTTGTTCAATGAAAAATATCAGTCAAGTATTTGAGTTTAAAAACATGATACAATGCAAGTCTAGGGGGCAAACCACTGTATCAAATGTCACTGCTTGTTTTTGTCACTGACAATTTCAGTAACTATCTGACAACATGGAATGGTTCCCCATGGACATTGTCGTGTGCATGTCTAACACAGTCACTGTAATGTAACTGTAGAAAATTCCTTTTTCCAGTTACTGTCTCCCATATATCTTTTTCTGGTCTCTCAGTGCCTGAAGTCGATTACTGATGGGCTGCTTTTGCAGAAAAAATGGTAATAGTCTTATTTTTATGAATTCTACATGACCACTCATTTTGTAAAATTGGAAAACAGCCTTTTGGTAATCCACCACATGCAATAAGTTACTGTATCTAATTTGAAAAGGAGAACACTGACTGTCAAAAAGTCCCTTCTCAGTTTTATGTATGTCAAGCAATGTTCATGTTTTAGCTATTTTTAGTTTGATGCTGGCAAAAACAAATGCCTTAATTTGACTTGGATACTTGCACCACACATTATTCAGCTGTTTTGTGGTTAAAGACATTATACTCGATTCAGGATAGATTTTTACTTGGTTTGCTTAGCAGTTAAAATTGGATTTATAAAGATAAGAGCACAGCGCATAGGTTAAAAATACTGACGTTTCCCTTTAACTCCATGCATAGCTATTTAAAATGGAGCTATTTAAATTGGGTCATTAAGATAACAAAATAGATTGAATGATATTAAGAGAATTTCACCAATCTTACTTCTTACACCTTTTTCATTCTTTAAACGATGTATTAATGAGTCTTTTTTTCTTAAAAAAAAATCTTCAACGTTAGAACTACAGGTAACACGTGATCTGTATAGACTTACAGGTATGCGTAGTGCGATAAACCACAAATCCTTATCTATCAGTCATCACTGTAAAGCACTGGTGTCAATGTAAGCTCAAGGAGGATGCGAAACCGATGAGCAGTTATCCTCACTGCACCTGATGTATATAAAGTATTAATGTTGGATGCTGCTGCAGACTAAGGCTTGTTTAGATTTAAGTGCCCATGAGAACAGTTTTATAACCTTAAAGATTTCAGTTACAGTGAATTGCACATTGGTATTGTACTTTTGCAACTTGAGGCAGGATTTAGAAACTTAATTGTTGCTTTTTTTAAACAGTCTAATGTCATTGCAACAGACTTGACATTATTTGATGCACAACTACACAATCAGTTTCAAGCATGCTGTTCTTTTCAAGCCATCTTTAGGATAATCATGGAAAATGATAATTGATAAGTTTTATGGCTTGTAGCTCTGGTTTAAATTTGAAGTATTTTCTGACATGTACTATATTGGCAAAAGTATTGGAACACTTACACATTACATCCACAAATTTTTATGACTTCCAGTTTTAAGTCGACTCCCACTTCCATTTGTACCAGCTTCCACTATTTTGGTAAAGTTTTATGCAAGATATTGGAGTGTGTCTGAAAATCTTTCATCCAGAAAGCATTTGTGAGGTCAGACAAGAGAGCCTTGTGTCTGTTCTAGTTTATCTTAAAGGTCTATGATGGGGTTACGGTCAATGTTTAAACTATGAATGGCTGTCCAAACTGTTCCCACAAAGTTTGAAGCATACAGCAAACATGACTAGTAGCTTTATTTAATATTGGACTCCGTGGCTATCAGACTCCGTTATTAAAAGGTGTGGCTTAGTACTTTTGTTCATAGAGTACAAGTTATATTGCTCAAGGCATCCCCTGCTATTTAAGCTTTTTTTTTTTTTTTGTCTGCTTCCAAATATAAACGGTTATATTGTTCACCCTAGGTTACAGATTAAAAAGAAAAGCCCTTAATTTGCAGTGATAATCCTAGACATGAAGCAAGACTTGCTGAGAAGTTGTTTAGCTAAGTGTTCTGAATTTCTAGTGACCTTTACAATACCCTGACCTCAACCACAGTCAACATGTTTGGGGAAAAATTTAAATGCTACTGGTCGCTCTTCTAAAGTCAGTATAGGACCTTTTAAAATATACCTGTCTAACAAACAATTGTATTATGATTACAATAACTAAGATCAGATTTTTTTCCACATTCCAATGGTCGACTTGACCATTATCTGAAACTGTGTGATTATAAAAATTCAACTGCTGAACGCAATTGCTTATGATGATGGATCGGCATACATGTGTTTCCAGCAAAAGGTTTGGTAGGTGTAGTGGAAATAAGAGGTTCACATACTTTGTAAATGATGTGTGTTTGCAATATGAAATGGTATATAGTATGTTTTATAAATCGTTACTTTTTAAGCCACTTTCAGCATTAATTTTTGTATTATACCCCACTGTTAGATAAACTTTTTTTGTGGAATAGAGGGACACCCTTTATTTGTTTTAAGATGATTTAATCTTTTATATAATGATTGTCATGTTAGTTATGTTGTTTCAGTTAATATTGAGCTCTGCAAATACTTATTTGAAGGTTGTTTGTTGGAGTCTTAATGTAATTATTTGTTTTTTGGACCATTGGTTTACAAACCCAAGAGCCTTGCCATTTAGGCATTTGTTTGTTGTGTTCATGTTTTAATATGCACACAATTTGAAACCTAGGGACTTTATTTTTGTATAAAGAACTTTTATTTTCTGTATTTTTGTGTTCTATGCAAGATGTCTAGCTGACACTTTGTGCTTTTTCATTTTCTGTTTCATGTTCATTCACTTCAGGAAAACAAATGATCTATATTTTTGTTACAGCTTTTTAATGATGCTCGGTGCTACTTCTTGCATTTAGGGGAAAAAAATGTACACTACCAATATCCAAGTAACAATATGTATCAAGTAAAAAATGTACCCCCAAAATATTGAAGTTACATCAGCTGTCATTAATATTTATGTCTTGGATGGAAAGCTGTTGATTGGGAGTTCCCTCGAAACAACTTGTTGATTGATCAGTTAGACTTGAAATCTGTGGTAGTGGTTTGGCAAATAGGAAAACTAAGCTGCCAGAATACCTGCTTTATTAGTTTTGTTGTAATCTTCCATATTAAGTAACATGCAGAAAAAAAAGATCATTATTTATTATCCCTTGGCATATCTTGCCATTATAGTAGGAATTTGCATCACTACCCCAATGATTCTTGCTTTGTGTTGGCAGTCACTATAAATTTGGGTGGAGATTATATGACTTTGAAAGAGTCGGGTATTTAGTGTTAAATGGGTGTGAAAATGTAGGTAATAAAATATTTAAAATAATTGTTTCCTTTGACTAGAGTACATGTTTATTTTTTTCTAAAACACTGCAGGGTTTCATTAAACCAAGCATTGGCACAATCCTGCTTGTAAAGTGTAGCATTCATGACATATTTTTTCCACAACTGGTTTTCGCAAATTATGTAAAGTTAGATTTCAGATTTTTTTATTGCAGTATTCGGAAGTTCAAGTATCCAGTCACTTGTCTCTGAGCGCTAAGATTACAGCACAGGTTTTAGATCTCAACACTGATACCTCCTTTGTTTTTCATAGTCCTATTTTAAAATATTTTAAATGTTTCTCACTTTCTGTACCAGTCATAGATTTATTCAGCCTTTTTTTGTTTACTGGCTTTGAGCAGGCTTCTGTAGCCAAAGAATAAATTCATTAAAACAATAATGTGTGTTAAATTATTTTCCTTCATGGTAAATAATCCAGGAAAGCAGATGTATTACAGACAAGAACATGAACTATATTCAGCTAGGGGCTGAATGCTACTTCCTTAAATTTATTTAACAAAGAGTAAGAGTCTAAGTGTCCTAATACCTTTGTCCATTTAGTGTATTATAATTGTCATATTTACTGTTACAAACCAGCCCAGAATGTCGCTAGGGGTTGTGGGGCTGGTGACATATAGACGTGTGATTGTGGGTGATTTGGTGGAAGGATTACACACAGGACAGACTTAGTGTAAACTTGGTGAGTTGTATTTACAGTGGGTTAAACATGGAGTGCACAAATAATACAGAAACAAAGAAACTTACAGTTTCTTGAGCCCCAAAAATACCCATACACATGGAAGGTGAACGGTGGACGGTGCCAAAGGAAAGAAAACAAAAGTACTAATCTGCCTAGTCAGGTCTCAACCTAGCCAAAAATACACTTGGTGGCACCCGCCCCTAACCTAATGAACTAAACAGAGGCCTTACTACGTGTTACACATGTAGAGGCGCGCCCAAACTTCCCTGTCCACCTTCCAGGTACAACAGAGCAGTACCAAAAACACACAACAGGAACTAAGGTGATAAGACACAAAATGGGGCAAACAATCACAAACAAACAGCAGCTTTTCATAGACACAATCATCCAAAAAGTCTCCCAAAAGTCTCCCGCTCTGCTGCCTGGAGTGGTCCTTTTGTTCCTGATGCTCCACCCCTTTCCAACCAGCAGGGCTTCCCCATTGGTTCCCAGTCAGCACCTATGGAGACACAGGAGAAAACCAACACAGAACACACCAGAAAACAAAAGTGCTGCACTGGCACGTAACACGCTCCCCCAAAAGATAGCAGTAATACTGCTCATCTATTTACAAAACTAACGTTACACCCGGGAAAGCGCATCAGCAACTACATTATAAACACCTCTTTTGTGTTTTATATCCAAAACGTAGTCTTGCAACAGAAGAGCCCATCTCATTAGTCTCTGATTTTGGTTATACATACGTGACAGAAACACTGCTTTAGACTTAGGCAGTGGACCAACACAGTCAACCAGGACTCTTTCAAATGGCTCACCCATCACAGGAATTGGACACAGAGGAGCTGGTGGAACTACTTGGTTAGGCTTTCCTGTAACTTGACAAACATGGCAAGAACGACAATACTGTGCAATGTCTCTTTTCATTCCAGGCCAAAAGAAATGTTTCCGAATGCGATAATAAGATTTGGTAATTCCTAAATGGCCTGCCCATAGACTATCATGAGCTAACGACAAAATCTGCTGCTTATATGTTGCTGGAACCACTATCTGAACAAAAATCTTATGCACAGGATCACTACGTGAACTCCACTTGCACATCAAAACACCACTGTCCATAAAATAGGAGACAGACTGGTCAGGTGACTCTGCTTTACTAATCATGGTAAAATACTTACTTAAACCTGGATCAGCTTTTTGTGCTTCTACAAGCTGATCATGATCAACTGCCAATTCTATGTCCTGCCTATCACTGACACTGCTTGGAGTTTTTGGTTGCTTCTGCTCCAAATTAGTATTACCTGCAGAACACCAAGCTTCAGACATGTCACAATCCATAAGAAAAGAATCAGACAAATCAACAACATCTTTAAATTTTTTTGATTGAGCACGGGTAAACACACAAGCAGGAAAAATTGTTTGATCATCAGGCAATGGTAACGTAATGTGCGGAGTATTCAAAACCTCTAAAATTGGCAACACCTTACCTTCAGCAAGATCATTCCCCAATATAAACTCAATACCTTTTACAGGTAAAGCAGAACAGACAGCAACTCTAAACGTCCCAGAACATAGATCAGAAACCAACTTAACTTGGTGTAAAGGTTCTTTGATGTAACCCATTTCAAGCCCTTGACACACAGCAAAAGAGCCACAAAACGACTGGTCAGAGAAAGGAAGCACATTAGCTAATATAAATGACTGTGCAGCTCCAGTGTCCCTCAATATCTTGATAGACCTAAGATCTGTATCTCCTACCAAACCAACACAGCCCTTCAAAATAAATGGCTGATAACATGGGTCAACATCACTTTTCTCACAGGAAAGACTTTGCTGTGATGAACCGGCAAGTGCTACTGGTTTTGCTTACTTTGCCTCTCCTGCTTATTTTTTAAGGTGAGACAGTTGGCAGCAAAATGCCCCGGTTTATGACAATAAAAACATTCTTTAATGCTACTCTGTCGTGGAGGTGAGGAGCCACTAGAGGATTGCCTTGGATTACTAACAGGTGACTGGTCAACTTTAGGCATTTTAAAACTCTGCTTGTGAGTAAGGACAAATTCATCTGCTAAGACTGCTGCTTGAGAAGCTGTACCAACCGATCGTTCATTCAAATACATAACAACCCGCTCTGGTAGACAGTTTTTAAACTCCTCCAACAGTATTAGCTCTCGTAGAGACTCAAAATCATGGACTTCACTAGCAGAACACCACTTATCAAACTTAATGCTCTTGTCTCTCTCAAATTCTACAAACGTCTGAGTAGAGAGTTTTTTTACAGTTTCTAAACTGTTGGCGATATGCCTCTGGAACCCGCTCATATGCTCTTAAAATGGCTGCTTTAACAACCTCATACTGGTAACTATGACTCAGTGACAACGCAGAGCATACCTCTCTGGCTTTTCCCTCTAACTTGCATTGCAACAAAAGTGCCCAGACATCCTTTGGCCAGTGTAAAGTTGTAGCAATTCTCTCAAAAATATTAAAATAGGTGTCTACCTCACTCTCTCGGAACGACGGTACAAGAGAAATATATTTAGTTACATCAAATGGCGTTGTATGTAACTCAGACACTGTAGACCCAATGGACTGTACAGCCTGTGCTTGTGCCTCAGACGGAGACACACCCGACGAACCAACAGAAGGTGAGAGTGCTGTGGAAACCGCCTGCGGTAGCTGGACTGAGACAGGCTGCCTTGTCTTCAACTCCAGTTCACGCAGTCTAATCTCCTTTTCACACTCCAGCTCCATTTTACGCACTGCCAGTTTAAAATCAAACTCAGACTTTCTTACCTCTGCTCTTTCCTTTGCCTGCTGCTCAAGATGCGCCAAACGCACTTTAATTCTCCCTACTGTTAAGGACACAGAAGACTGCAATGAACCAGGGGAGAATGGATCAAAACGAAGAAGAGTACCCCTTACATCAGGACCTGAAAAAGCTTTTGTAGTCACAGCCGGTGTTGTTAGCTTCTCTAAGACTACCGGCGCCACCCCTACCTGTATAGTTTCCTGGCCTTCTGATACTTCTCCCTCAGGAGAAATAGCCAAACCAGTAAAAGCATCTTCAGTAGTGGCGTCCACAACTGGACTCACAGTTAACACATCAAACTGAATAACATTTACCCTCACCGGCTTTTAGCAAGTAATACAAAAACTGTTAAATAATTTGTAAAGGTTCGCAACAGCTAATGTATGACTAACTCCACTTCCTGCTCTGAGCCACTTTAGTATGAAATTTAATATAAAAATCTAATCTCAAAATACTACCTATAGTGACACACCGTGCGCCTTTGTCTCGTATTGTGATGAACCTGCCTATTAACATTGGCTAAGCAGTATCTACATAATCTCTGTGATTGGACCATTTACTTGTACACGGGTTTTGCGCGCTGAATTTCGCGGTTGCTTAAGGTCCAATCACAAGCGGCAGATATTTTTTAGCCAATCAGCAACCGGCATTTCGCGTCGGGTTTTGTTTGTATGTCAAGCTAGATGGAATACTCAACTAAAATACGAAATATTTGTTTGTGTTCTGGAACACTGCAGTAACTTAGAAATACGTAAACGTTTTTGCAACGAGATTACTAGGGCTCTTCGGAAATTGTAACGGGAAATGTAAAACTAAACTATGCTAAGCTAACAAGTTGCTGCTTGAAGATCTATTTGTGTTTACGAGGTAATGTGACATCTCGAATATATTGGGAATCAAATTATTTAACAACTGAATGCAACCGTTTAACGTGGTTGCTTTCAAAGTAAAGTTAATGTCTTTGTAGCATAAAACAATCTAGGGAAAAGCATGGCACTTATATGTTTACATTTATGTTTATGGAATATAGTTTAATTGCTAATTCCTTGTTATAGATATTTAACCTATGTGTTGCAGATATAACCCATTGCGGTAGTCTGTTGGTTATACAGGCTCTTCATTATGAGATTAACTCATGTTTAACAGTGACCCAGAACTGGATGGAAATGTGGTATCACTGAGGACTCGCTTGAATTTAACAGAGAGCAGTTTGCAGGTCATAGAGGAGCAATTGAGGTAAGTTATGAATTTTGTCATGTGTCTTAATTTTCCAGTATATCAAACTGACATTTTATAATGGACACAATGGGACATTAAACGATTTTATTCAAGAAAGTCAATGGCCACATGGTTATTTTCCTGTCTGAATCTAAGGCTGAGACTAATGAAAATTGATTGACATTTCTCCATCCAGTATAGCTGATCTGTCAACATCTATAAAACTAAACCTTCATAATATAGTATGTTTTCTTTTCATAAGTCAAGTTTATGCTTCAGACAATTTAGAATTTCGAAGAAACCTAAGTAGACAATACAAAATGAATACACATTTTTGTATTGTTAATTTTTCTCAATATTTACAGAATCTTATATATTTCTTCATCTTTATTTATCAAATAATATATTTTGATATATTTATTAAAGTATAACCAGAATAATAGCTTTTCAAGTTTGTGTCATGTATGTAATTTGGTTACACATGTGGTCTAAAGCTGATGGATTCAAATCCTCTAAATGTGGCGAATTTATTATGTGATGTAGTTTATGCCACAAATATACCTGAACCTATAAACACAGTATATTAAATACATATAAAAATGATATGCTCTGCATATAAGTTGTAGCAGATATGATTCAGCTCATTTTTTTCCTGTGCTTTTATTTCTGACTATTTTAGTTGGACAGAAAATGAGATTATTGCTGAGCATAGAGACAATAGTAACTCGGATGGCGTCTCAGCTCACCTCACTTTAGAGGACTTGGAGAAATGTGGAGCTAGAGAAACATGGCCATATCCAGAACACGTGAAGAGATGTAGCACTCCGAAGCGCATAATAGATTGTTGTGATTTCAGAGTAAGATTTCTTTTTAACATTCAGTCATTTAGAAATAATTGATTGTTTATTATTGATGGATCTATTAACAAAGAAAATGTGAAGAAAATGTGGTTGTGCACTTACAATAATGCCCGTCTGTTTGAGTGTGCACATATGAGGGTGCACTACCTGCCTGCCTACCTGCATGCTTGTGGGTGTGATTGTATCATGGAGTAAATAAGGCAGCAAGCACAGGCACAAGCATCGGAGCAAATGCGAGCAAGAAAAAGCCTTCAAGTGGAGGTGTAAACAAAGTTTTAAGGGTACAAGGCATGTTTAAAGTTTTGCATGTGGGTGTGTAAGAGTACGCATGTATTAGGGTGCACGCTTGAGTAAGGTTGCAAGTGTTGGCATATATGAAATGTTAAGTGCAAGTGCAAATAGGAAGGTGTGAGTCTAGATATGAGCTAAGATACAGTTGTGTTATGATGATTATAAAATGGGTAGTTCCGGTCCTTAAATCTGGTTGATTGAGCTGTTTGTTCAGCTATGGCATTGACAATAATGCACACATCTGGCCGCTTCAGATTCGTATCAATGCGTGATATACAATACATTATTTTATATATATTATTTTGAATCATAAAATACAGATTAATATAAACCTCCAACAGCACCAGGATTGTTGCAGCTTTTAAAAAAGATTGATTGTTGGAGAAACCTGAATCCTGTTACTCAGGACTGATTGTTCAATATTAAAACCACACTAGATTACATCATGGAAGACCGGTTTATTAACTATTTTGCTTTCACTGAAGCATTTATAAATCAAACCTTGCTTTTTTATTACAGTGTGTACAGTGTGTGCTTTTACATTTTATAAAAGCATAAAGGCACTTGAGGTTGTGCATTATTGTGAATAAATCACAGGAAAGAGGTGTAACAAGATTCTGCTATGCGTCATGCCGAGCACTTTTTTCCCGTGATTAATTCACTATAGGCGGCACGGTGGCTTAATGGTTAGCACGTTCGCCTCTCAGCGCTAGGGATTCCCGGTTCGATTCCCCATCTGGGTGGAGTTTCCATGTTCTCCCCGTGTCCGCGTGGGTTTCCTCCGGGTTCTCCGGTTTCCTCCCACAGTCCAAAAACATGGATCAAGTCAATTGAGTTCTCCAAATTGCCCCATATGGAGTGTGTATGTGTGCGTGTCTGTGTGAGTGTATGCCCAGTGATGGATTGGCGCCCTGTCCTGGGTGTATCTGCCCAGCGCCCGAAACATTCTCCCCTGGATGGGCATGGGGAACCCCCCCCGCGACCCTAATATAGGACAAAGCGGAAGATAATGAATGAATAATTCACTATAAAGCACACCCTCTCATGCCTTATTGCTATTTAAAAACTTTTTAACTTGCCACTTTGCACTGCATTAGTTGCATAATATCCATCCATTATCTTCCGCTTTATCGTGCTAACGGGGGGGTTCCCCATGACCATCCAGGGGAGACAGTTTCGGGCGCTGGGCAGATACAACCAGGACAGGGTGCCAATCTGTCACTGGGCACACACTCACTCAGACATGCACACATACACACTCTATATGGGGCAATTTGGAGAACTCAATTAACTTGATCCATGTTTTTGGACTGTGGGAGGAAACCGGAGAATCCGTAGGAAACTCACGCGGACACGGGGAGAACATGGAAACTCCACCCAATTGGGGATTCGAACCGGGAATCCCTAGCGCCGAGAGGCGAACGTGCTAACCACTAAGCCACCATGCCGCCATAAGCATAAAAACAACCCAAGAATGGCTAAGAGTAAAACACTGGACTATTCTGAATTTGCCTTCTTTGAGCCCTGGACCTGTGTCCTATTGAGCATCTTTGGAAGGAGCTGAAACATGTCGTCTCGAAAAGGCACTCTTCAAAACTGAGAAAATTGAAGCAGTTTGCTCATGAGGAGTGGGACAAAATATCTGCTGAAAGGTATTCTCTAACAATTACAGAAATAATTTGATTGCAGTGATTGCCTTAAAAGGTTGTACAAGATAAGGGTACTATTATTTCTGTCCAATCCTGTTTCATGAGTTTATTTTTTAAAATAATTCTGTTGAAGCATGGTTAAAAAGCAATGTCTGACTTTCGTTGATTAATTTTAGCATATTTGTTCATTATTACTTTTGTCAGATTTAAGTTATTTCTGACCATTGTGGCTGTTTCTTTCATTAACTGATGGGTACCAACAATTTTGTCCATGTGTGCACAGGAGTTCCTCAGGGCTTTGTACTTGGACCCTCTTTTCATTGTACATGACATCACTGGACACCATCATTCATGCACATGGTTTCTCTTACCACTGCTATGCTGATGACACTCTTTATATGTCTTTTGCCCCTGAAGACACCACTATCTCAAATTGGATATCTGCCTGCTTCACTGACGTATCTGTTTGGCTGTAGGCCCATCATCTTAAATTAAATTTTGCAAAACAGAGCCTCTCATGATCCCAGCTAAACCTTCAATCCATCATGGCCTGATCTTCCAAATTAATGGCTCCAAAATCTCTCCAACCAAGTCAGTCTGTAACCTATATAATTGAAACACATCTTAAATTCTCTGATCAATTTACTAAAACTGCCTGTTCCTATAGATTCTTTCCATACAACAGGAAGATCAGAACTTTCTTGACTAAACGTACTACTCAGCTGTTAGTTCAAGCCTTCATCCTATCCCAGCTCGATTATTGTAATGTATTGATTGCAGGTCCAACCCAAGCGAACTCGTGTCACTCCACTACTCATCTCTCTCCATTGGCTCCCTGTAGCTGCTTGCATTCTGTACAAGGCACTGACTCTGGCCTACAGGACAATCTTTGGATCTTCCCTCTTCCCAGTCTGTATTTCAAAAATACACTCCAATTCGTTCACGTCACTCTAGTGATGAATGTCATCTGGTGATTCATCCTCATTAGAATGCTAATGCTCACCCCGTATAATTCTCCACTGCTAAATGGTGGAACGATCTTCCCAACACTGTGCGTATGGCTGAGTTACTTAGCATCATAAAGAAACATCTCAAAATGCATCTCTTCCACAAACACTTTATATAAAAAAAGCCAGATTGGAAAATGATCAGGTTTGATCTGACTTGTGGTGTTCTTTCATTTGCACTACTGACTTGTGGTGTTCTTTCATTTGTCAGTCACCATGCATGAAAGTGTCTGCTAAATGACTAAATAGAAATATAATTGGAAATCTACTTAGTACAACAATTAGAGCAAACACCCGTATACACAAGTATGCCTTTTTTAATAGCAGCATAATTCGCATGAGGTTTTACCTCATGGAGGTAAAATACATACTGATCTAGAATAAACATTAACTTTTAACAGAGCAGAACCCCCTGAAAATGCCAACTAATATCTTAGATATATAAGAACTTCAGTCAAGACCTTCCAAACTCACTCAGATGCTGCGAATGGCAAGAATATGGACATAGAACAAGCCATATGCTACAAATGCAGAAAGCCAGAACATGGCCCAGATTAAAACCCATCTAAATGTGCAAACTATAAAGATTACTAGTATATCTGGAACAAAAAAAATACAACAAATATAACTCAAAAGATATATCACATATACATAAGGTAGATGGAAGTAGAAGAAATCTGAGTTCCCAAAAACTTGCAACTATGGTCAAAGCATTTTGCAAATCATCCAGAAAACCTGTGATAAACCATTCTGCTGTACACCTACCAAAAAAAAACACCAAAATGAACATATAAGACCATGAAGAACTGGAAGACTCAAAACCAAAACAAAAATGGCACCAATTTCATTTATAACTGTGGACATATTTTGCACCTTACGTCTCACACCACTAGAGGGCCACTTGCAATGTTCCCTCCAATTTACTGAATGTTTAATGTTTATTGTCCTGTATATTTTCTTATATTTATTGTAAGTCTTGTTTTACATAAGCTATTTGCACATGTGCACTTTGATAGGTTGTGTAGTTGCTGTTATGTGTAGCACCTTGTGTATATATTGTACACCATTTTATATTGTTGGAATGAAAAATAACACTTGGAAAGAAAAACAAATGAATACTTAAATACAAGAGAAGGAAAAACAAAAAGTTAAATATCTAACAATGCTAGACTCCATATACGTGAGAGTCCATTAACTGGAGGTAAACCAAAACCTCATTAACATACAGTACCAGTCAATAGTTTGGACACACCACTGAGAAGTACTGCTATTCTGTTGCTCATAGGTCTGATTTTACGTGTGCCTAAAGTTAGCAAAAAATCCGGAAAGCTACTTTGTGTTTACCAAATGGACAAAATATACAGAACCGTTTTTAGACTCGATTTCACTTATTACTCTTTGTACTCCTTTGCTGAAAAAATACTTGACAGAGTCTGGACCCTGGTTTTCTTGTTTTTTCTGCTAATCCCTAATGTAAAAATATTCAATTTGTCTATAGTTCAGCACACAACAGCATTAAGTTTTTTAAGCATTGATATACATTTATATTTATACTGTCATCACACTCAATAACACTGCAGCCACTATTAGCAAGAGACATGGAGAAGGAGGCAGATCAGCTAAGGAGGAAGCTGAGCTCAATACGGGAAAACCGTCAGCTTATCAGTGATCTGGAGTCTGCACAGCTTGAATTTGCAAGCTCCAAATCCAAGGTATCCAAATCCACCTTGCTACTAATGATCTATTGAAAACATTTAATTCACATTAAAATTAAACTTGTTAATCACTTTTAATTATTGGATATAAAAACTATATAACCAAAATGTTGTGTTTGCACTTTTGTCAGCTTAGAGCAAAGCATCCTAAACCAGAGATATTTGTAGAGGTGTATACCAATCAAAATGAATCATGTAGATCATTTGTTCCCCACATGATGCCCATCCAAGCCATGGGTTGGCAGAAAAGTAATCAGCATTTGGTTTTTCAAAGCTTGTAGGTAAAAGCCTGTGAACCTGCTATTAGAATATAAACAGATAAAACTGACCCATCCCAATCATCAGAACTCTCTGTGCTAGTGGTTGTACATATAAAAATACCTCTTTTCCTTTTTGTGTTCTTATTTATTTAACTTTTGTTTGTGCTTCAGTACAGAATCACAGCTTAGTCATTTTCTAATACTAAAACTTTATTAAAGTAAACCAAATTTGTATACTGACTGGTGTTTGTTTTTTGCTAGCTGTGTGCACTGGGCTCCTCTATAGGAGCAAAAAGCCCCAGTGTTTCTGCGATGAAGGAGCAAATACTGGACTTGGAAGCACAGGTGGAAGCTTACATAAAAGCTTTGCGGTACGTTCTACATTCACTCAAAAATTAACCAGAGATGACCGAGATGAGACAATAAAACATTCTAGAGTAAAACTCTTTAAGCTGAGCTTCTTTTTTGCTTGCATTGTTTTATAGGGAGTCTGAGCTACGACGTGTGGTGAGTGAGCAGGACGCCATCCTTGGTAACAAAATGGTGGAGGAACTCCGAGAGGAGCTGGATGCTGTTAAATCTGAGCTGTTAGAGAACACTCGCCAATGGAAACGGTAAATATTAAAAGCAGTTAAGATTTACCAACAAACTTCCATTTTTAGATTACAGTAATAGTGGTCATTATGCTTTATTTCCTTTAGGCAATTTTGATAAAAAGTACTCAAAATGTAAATGCATTTTTAAGGTCTTAGATTTGTCATTGAATTATTTCCAAACAAAACAACTGCTTGATGCCACAGCAAATTACACAGGCTTTTGGGTATAGAAGTCAATCACAGCAACCCTAGCCAATTTCTTTTTAGTTTAGTTGTAAAACTTAAAACCATATCTTCAAATGTTATACCATCAGTAAATATTGTATAAACGACAACTTTATAAATATGCAGTAGATTGGTTTTCTTGCCCTAGAGAAAAATGGTAACGAGGCTTTATCCTACTGTTATATCACAAACAATTAGAAAAATTACCATATACATCTACAACTCTATTGTCTCAACTTCTCCCTTCCCCATGTAGGGGTCTGTTACTTGGCAATTGTACTTTCACAATTTCTTTGTACTTTTCACAATTTCTTCACAAAAATTCTTATAAACTGAAAGTGTTTACATGTTTATATACTTATAAACGTCAGTGAACACATATACATATCTCTAAGCAAACATAAAACATGTTATGCTATACTATACAATAATTTTTATATTTAATGAATAGATTTAAGTTCACACTTAAAATACTAAAATATTTTTTCCTTTGTTCTTTTCTCTGTTAAATAAAGGTTCAAGTTATGTTGCCAAATTGCAGATTTTAGTTTTTATTGCACTTCCATAACATGAAAGTGTTGAATTTTATTTATATTATTTGTCTTTTGCAAGGACGGAGCAGCAGAGGAACCAAGCTCTTCTAAATGCAGAAAAGCTCAGTGTCGGTTTTAAAAACTACAAGGTAGAAGTTGCTGAAAAGTTAAAGAAGGTAAAATATTTATTATCATTTATAATTTAAGTTTTTATATTTTAATTTGTATTTTTTATTAATATTGTTATATATAGCTAAGACCTTTTTCACAAGTCATTTTAAGTCATTGTTTTAAAGAAGTAGAACCACATATTCTGGTTGAGTTTAGCTACATATTGAAGTATGTTCAGTATGTTCATAAAACAAAATAAGAAGAATTCATCCTCTTCAGTACAGCACTAACTACTATTATTTTGTAACTGTTATTTTTTATTATTTTTAATAATTGTGTCTCAATTTAAAACATGGGAAATATACTAAGCATTAGTATAAGCTATTAATCATTTATAAGTGATAAAGTGATTTATTTTGCCTACTGTGTGTGCACACAGAGGAATTTGTCCTCCACATTTAACCCACCCATGCAGTGAAACACACACACACTGGTAAAGTGAGCACACGTGGTGGGCGGTGGGCAACCTTGAATGCGCCGCCCGGGGAGCAGTTGGGGTCAGGTGACTTCAGCCATAGTATCTGGTGGGACCGGGAATTGAACCAGAGACCTTCAGGTCACAAGGCTGGTTTCTTAACCACTGCCCCAACAAGCCCATGACTGCCCATGATTGCAATAAATTGCAATACATTTAAAATGACCCCATAGCAAAAAAAAGAAAACAGTAGTAGGCTTAATAAAATGTATAGTATTGCTGTTATAATGTGGTTTGGGTATTTTTTAAAATAAGTTTTTCATTTAGTAAATGGAACAATGTTGAGCAATCTGGACATTACTATGAAATACAACTTTACAAGAATTCAAGGCACACCGGTTGTGGTCCTGTTTTTTTCTGAATTTATTTTGCTGTGAGAGGGCATGGATTATTGTTAATAAATAACGAAAAAAAGTTTAAATCACTAAATTGATACTTAATTAATTTACAGCAGATTATTAACTATTTATAACCTTTTACTGACTATGTAAGAATTTATGTAAGAATGTTTTAAAATATTTTTTAACCTACATATTGTCCAAAAAGCATTTTTTTTCACTACACATGCATGCTAATAAAAAAAGTAAACATTTAACAATATACATATTATGACAGCATTGCAACAGCCATAATTTTGTTTTGATCAGTATTACCAAGAACGCTGTGTGCCATCTGCATATGAATAAATGGAAAAAAAAAATAGATTTGCAATAGATAATTTCTAGTGTAAGTGTTTGATTAGGATAAGGCCATAGATTGATCTACCCTTATGTCCTGTCTAGGGAAAGCTTGCATAATTTACACAATCATAATGGTGCAGTGCGAGTTTTTTTCTTATCTAACAAAAACATTCTAAAGTATGTTGGTTATTAATGCCTAAAAAGACTGAGATGGGCCTATAGAAAATAGTGTTATAAAATATAAAAAAATATATAAAAATAGCAGTGAAGGAAGGGACGGGGACAGAGAAGAGAACGGCAGTATATAAGAATAGAAAAATTCTAAGAATGTGTAATGAGACCAATAAAGACTCCAGAACTGACCCCAGTGTGACCTGATACTCCCCGTATGTTTAGTCAGAAGTACCTCAGTCTCTTAATTTGAGAAGATCTAAGAATAAAGAACATGAGCAAAGTGTCCTGTAAACCTGACTGTTACAACAGTTACAGTGAGGAAAATGAGTATTTGAACACCTTGCAACTTTGCAAGTTCTCCCATTTAAAAATCATGGAGAAATCATGAAATATTCATCTTCGGTGCATGTCCACTGTGAGCGACATGATCTAAAAAAAATCCGGAAATCACAGTTTATGATTTTTTAATTATTTATTTGTGTGTTACTGCTGCAAATAAACATTTCAACATCTGTGAAAATTTATGTTAATATTTGGTACAGTAGCCTTTGTTTGCAATTACAGTTGTCAAACCTTTCCTGTAGTTTTGCACCAGGTTTGCACACACTGCAGCAGAGATTTTGGCCCATTCCTCCATACAGATCTTCTCCAGATCAGCCAGGTTTCGAGCTGTTGCTGAGAAACACAGAGTTTGAGCTCCCTCCAAAGATTTCTATAGGGTTTAGGTCTGCAGACTGGCTTAGCCACTCCAGAACCTTGTTATGCTCCTTATTGAGCCACTCCTTGGTTATCCTTGCAGTGTGTTTTGGTTCATTGTCATGTTGGAAGAAATAGCCATGACCCATCTTCAATGCTGGAACTGAGGGAAGGAGGTTGTCCCCCAAAATCTCGCAATACATGACTCCGTTTATCCTCTCCTTAATTCACTGCAGTCATCCTGTCCCTTTTGCAGAAAAACACCACCAAAGCATGATGATTCCACCCCATATTCATGGGAGAGTACTCCTCATTCTTCATTCAGCTCCTCCTGTGTAGTTCTGGGCTGATTCCTCACCATTTTTAGGATTAACTTGTTTTTTGTTAAGATTATTCCCAAATTATTATTTTTCCACATTAAATCAATTTAAATTTTGTGCTTCATGTGTATTTTTGGATATAGGTGATGGAAAATGAAGACAAGCTGAAGCTCAGTTTGATTGAGTGTGACCGTGAGAAAGAGGAGCTGGAGGCGAGATGCACAGAGCTGGACAAAGACAACGAGAGGATAAATCAGAACATCAGGTATCGAACCAGATGTTCAAAGGCAGTTGATCTATGTAGTATGTCACTAAAAATAAACAGACGAAGGAAACTTAAACTTCTTTGTGGTGTTTTGTAGAGAGTTAAAGGAGGCTCAAGAGCATATACAGTCTCTCGCAGCCGAGCGTCTGGAGCAGCTGCGACAAATGCAAAGGGAGCTAGAGCGAAAGGAGGTAAAGCTGCAGGAGGTGACAGTTCTGAAGAGAGAGAGGGAGGACTTGCGTCTGCTCACGGCCTGTCAGGAGCAGAGATTATCTCAGGCTAACTTAAAAGCAGAACAAAGCCAAGCAGAATTGGACAGTCTGGGAAGCATACTGGATATGTTGCATCTCCGACAGGTTGTACTGAAATCACACACATTTATATTGAAGTTTTTAATCTTTAACCCATGATTAAATTATATTTTTAAATATCTTTGTGTTCATTTCGCAGAATCAGGATGGAGCATTATGTGTGAACCCTTGTCTATTACCTCTCTCATTCAGCACAGGCACAGGGAATGTCGAACATAAAGCAGGTAAGGAAAAAATTCTAAAGAAGAAAAATAATTCTGCTTTATCAGTTGAGTGACACATCATGCTAGTTGTAGTTTAAAATATCTAGATGAGTTTGGAGAATCCAATGTGTATTTAATACTTAGCCCGTCTGTGCCTAATCAGGCAAATGCAAATTAGTACATTGTATGGTAAATAGTGGGAAATAGTGTTATGATCTGATGATTCCAAGGTCGAACTTTTCGGCCATAATTCCCAAAAAAGAACCACTGTACATCACCAAAAGAACACCATACCCACAGTGAAGCATGGTGGTGGCAGAATCATACTGTGGGACTGTTTCTCTTTATCTGGTACTGGAACCTTACTCAAGGTGGGGGGAATTATGAACAGTTCCAAATTCCAGTCAATGTTGGCACAAAACCATCAGGATTCTGCTAGAAAGTTGAACCTGAAGAGGAACTTTATCTTTCAGCACAACAGCCCAAAGCATATATCCAAATCAACCAAAGAATGACTTCACCATAAGAAGATAAGTGTTGGAATGACCCAGCCAGAGCCCAGATCTGAATCAGATTGAAAATCTGTGGGGTGATCTGAAGGAGGAAATGCTACCGAAATTTGACAGCTTTGAAATGTTTTTGCAAATATTAGTGGGCAAATATTGCTAAGTCAAGATGTGCTATGCTTCCACATCAAAATGTGCTTTAAGTATTAGTATAAGGGTGTGCACACTTATGCAACAACATTTATTTTCTATTTATATCCTAAATATTATGTATATTTTATATTTTAAGTGCTTGTGTTGTGATGTTTTCTATTTGTGTTCTCTTTCTTTGTTTTTGAACCTGTTCATTTATGCACAGTCCTCATTAAAGTCTAAGCACCAGCTAATATGAAATTGTAAAATACATAAATACAGCATATTTATTTAAAATTCCATTTTAAAATAAATATGGATTATCAATGGTTAGAAATCCCCCACTCCTTCAAATTTAGGGCATATGGCGTAAAAGACTTGTATTTAGCCATGCCTGCAGTCTTTGGAGTGTGTGTATACATCATACATTACCTAGATGGTGAACAACAACCCAAGAGGTTGAACCAGATAAACTGAAGATGTGGGTAAAATGACAGGTGTGTTCTTCTGTCTGGGGTAATTCAATGTACAGTCATGGCCAAAAGTTTTGAGAATGACACATATTATATTTTCACATGATCTGCTGCCCTCTGGTTTTTATGTGTGTTTGTCAGATGTTTTTATCACATACAGAAATATAATTGCAATCATATTATGAGTAACAAAAGCTTTTATTGACAGTTAGAATGAACTTTTTATGATTGCAGCAAGTCAATATTTGCAGTGTTGACCCTTCTTCAGGACCTCTGCAATTTTCCCTGGCATGCTCTCAATCAACTTCTGGACCAAATGCTGGCTGATAGCAGTCCACAATCAATGCTTGCATTTTATCAGAATGTGTAGGTTTTTGTTTGTCCACCCGTCTCTTGATGATTGACCACAAGTTCTCAATGGGATTAAGATCTGGGGAGTTTCCAGGCCATGGACCCAAAATCTCTGTTTTGTTCCCTGAGTCATGTAGTTATCACCTTTGCTTTATGGCAAGGTGCTCCATCATGCTGGAAAAGGCATTGCTGATCACCAAACTGCTCTTGGATGGTTGGGAGAAGATGCTCTCGGAAGACATTCTGGTGTCATTCTTTATTCATGGCTGTGTTTTTAGGCAAGACTGTGAGAGAGCCCTTGGCTGAGAAGCAACCCCACACATGAATGGTTTCAGGATGCTTTACAGTTGGCATGAGACAAGACTGGTGGTAGCGCTCACCTCGTCTTCTCCGAATAAGCTGTTTTCCAGATGTCCCAAACAATTCATGAGAGAAAATGACTTTATCCCAGTCCTCAGCAGTCCACTCCCTGTACCTTTTGCAGAATATCAGTCTGTCCCTGATGTTTTTTTTCTGGAGAGAAGTGGCTTCTTTGCTGCCCTCCTTGAGACCAGGCCTTGCTCCAAGAGTCTCCGCCTCACAGTACATGCAGATGCACCCACACCTGCCTGCTGCCATTCCTGAGCAAGCTCTGCACTGCTGGTAGCCCGATCCCGCAGCTGAAACACTTTTAAGAGACGGTCCTGGCGCTTGCTGGTCTTTCGTGGGCGCCCTGGAGCCTTTTTGACAACAATGGAACCTCTCTCCTTGAAGTTCTTGATGATGTGATAGATTGTTGACTGAGGTGCAATCTTTCTAGCTGTGATACTCTTCCCTGTTAGGCCATTTTTGTGCAGTGCAATGATGACTGCACGTGTTTCTTTAGAGATAACCATGGTTAACAGAAGAGAAACAATGATGCCAAGCACCAGCCTCTTTTTAAAGTGTCCAGTGGTGTCATTCTTTCTTAATCATGACAGATTGATCTCCAGCCCTGTCCTCATCAACACCCACACCTGTGTTAATGGAGCAATCACTGAAACGATGTTAGCTGGTCCTTTTAAGGCAGGGCTGCAATGAAGTTGAAATGTGTTTTGGGGATAAAGTTCATTTTCTAGGCAAATATTGACTTTGCAATTAATTGCTGTTAAAGTGATCACTCTTTATAACATTCTGGAATATATGCAAATTTCCATTATAAAAACTGAAGCAGTAGACTTTGTAAAAATTAATATTTGTATCATTCTCAAAACTTTTGGCCATGACTGTACAGTGGGACCCCCCCCCCTGCTCATATGGCCAAAATATCGCAAATTATCATAAAAGTGGACTAAATTTGTCAACTATAATGGGCACATTGGAAAGAATGTTCACTTACTTTGTTATTTGTAGCACTCACTAAATGCCATAATACAGGGAATTTCAATGCGGGACTCGCACAACGACTGGAGGAACGGAGACAGGATTTTTCACTAACAGAAATAAGATTTATTACAGAGAGTGTTAACATACACTCAAAGTGCTGCAGTTCTGACTATGTAAGTCGCAAAAATTCCTGTGGCATGCAAAAGTTAATGAAGGCTGCGCATGTTCATCAGGTGGAGCAAGAGTGTCAGGTGTGTTAATGAACACACACCCTCCATGAACAACTCCATCAGCTATGTCTTTCCTACCTCAGCACCGCTGTGCTACCCATACAGTGTGCTTTTCGAACAATATGGGCCACATATAAAGTTCATGACAGGTGTTCAAGAGCCAGGTTCCTAAGGTTCCTCTTCTGGGAGGTCCATTAGGTGGTGCTTAGCCTTTACATAATGAACTAGTTTTAGTTAACAATTTCTTCATTCCTTGCATTTATTTATTTTTTTAAATCAGTTATATTTACTATGAAGATAATATAGAATTTAGCACAAATATTTACATTAGAAAATAAAAAATATGTTGACTTTTTACAATAGCACCTTACCTTCTTGGTGCCATAATCTAAAAAAATAGCTATTAGTGCAGATATTGTCAGACTCGCCTACCTCGGATTAAAGCGGCTGCGCATAGGAAGCGCAGAGCCGCCGCGCTTTAACGCGCTGAAGGGAGCCCGACACGCAGGTAGCAGAATATCAGGTTTTATTAAAGGTGTAGTGACACCAAAAGCAAAGAGGTACAACCCGACGAGTGACAATAATCAACTTGCACGGAGGACGGGGAATACAGGAAATAAATACACAAAGACATCCGACCACGTGCACCAAACAAACCAATGAAACAGAAGATCTAATTAACTAAAACAACCTGGAATGACAGTTAATTAACTCAAATCAAGGATACAGAAGAACAGAAAAACAGGTACCCTATACTGGGCCTAGTATTTTTCAGTTATTTTCAGATGGTATTTTAAAGATGACTTAAGTGTAGAGGCAATTGTTGTGTTAAGCATAATTCATTGCCTTGTTTTTGTATATTACAGCAGGAACACAATGAACACAGCCTTCAACAAAAGTCAAAGCATATTGTTCAACAGATTTGATTGTTAAATACACGGTGTGTCAGTGTAATGTAGTGTGACTTTTCTCTTTGCTGATCTTGCACATACAGGGACAGAGGATATAATTATTACATTACATGTTTACATAGCAAATAATCACTTTTTGTCTATCTCACCAGATGATCGATATCAAAAGCTGCTGGTAGTGCTGCAGAGGTTAGAGAATGAGAAAGTAAGACAGGTGAGTGCAGCTCAGAGCCTGCAGGAGAGACTGAATCAAGCTCAGGAGGAGATCTCAACCCTCCAGATCTCCATCAGCCAGAAAGCATCTCACTACCAACAGCTTCACAATCAACTGCTAGAGAAAGCTTCTCAAAGTACAACACTGGAGAAAGAGGTCCCTTTTACGAACCATATAAATACTACACAATACTATATAAATAACAATTTAAATATAATGGGTTCCCATGTTAAAACAGAAAAATACACACAAATCTACAGATATAGTGTAATATGGAATGTTTTTAAAATAATGGGATGACAAGCCCAAATTACTACTCAGGGTGATGTTTCTGATGGTAGCATGGTGGTGCTGCGGGGGAGGAGAGGCAGAACCAACACGATGATCAGGGAGATTGATTATCATTCTGCCTGATTACGTGTGTAGCCTTATAAGCTGTGACATGGCAGAACCTCCATCGCTACTGTACTACAGTCACAGTACCCTTGTGCAATAAAATATTTTTGTTAATAGTTTTGTTAATTTTATGTTGAGTTACTATCTAGGAGACTGCAAATTGGTATTTAAGTATTCATTCATTCATTCATTATCTCCCGCTTTATCCTCTATTAGGGTTGCGGTGGGGTTCCCCATACCCATCCAGGGGAGAACGTCTCGGACGCTGGGCATATAGACCAGGATAGGGCGCCAAAAGCTGGGCACACACTCACACAAACACACGCTATATGGGGCAATTTTGAGAATTCAATTGACTTGATCCATGTTTTAGGACTGTGGGAGGAAACCGGAGAACCCGGAGGAAACCCACACAGACACGGGGAGAACATGGAAACTCCACCCAGATGGGGATTCGAACCGGGAATCCCTAGCGCTGAGAGGCGAATGTGCTAACCACTAAGCCACCGTGCCGCCGGTATTTAAGTACTGAACTAATCTAATCAGTCTATTTAGTCACCTTGTAACAAAGTTTTTCTCTTTGGCTGGAAAGAAATTTGTCTCGCTATGATTTATAAAATCATCCTAAAATACTGCTGGTTTGTCTTTTTGTTCAGCTAAAGAAGAAGAATTCTCATATCACTGTACTGCAGAAGCAGCTGCAGGAAAAAAGTTCTGCATACTCACAGGCTGCTATCAAGACCAGCCAGCTAGAACAGCAGCTCATGGTAATTAACATTTACAACCATCATAAACCTCCTAATTCAGATAGACTTGCTGTCTGAACGCTTTGAAAAAGTGCTGGAATGTTAAATGATGTATTGATGAGAGAAAATGTAAAATGGTTAAAACAAATTTTATACAAGTTCGGGTTATTCTCTTGTGTTCTAAAGGTTTTATTTATGCAGTGATTCAGTCGACACAACCAGTAGAGGTGTTTAGTAGGTAGCTCACCTTCACATAGCAAGCTAGAATGCACACAGGTAGCGTGAAAAACCAGGAATGTAGATATTCAAAAATGTGTGGCTTTTTAAAGATAAGTAACAGTCTCGCTATAAAAATACATTGACCTAAGACATGCTAAGTTTAAACTGCGCTAAAATAATCATCGTCTGAAATATTGGTAAATCTGTACTTGTTAGCCAAAAGCTGGAGTAATCAGCAGCGACAGAACACTGTGTACACCGTTCATCAACGTGCAAAGAGTGTTTTATAGTTTTAGAATGGTGATTTCCTGAAATTATATTATATATATAATTTGATATATATATATTTGTTTATATATATATATATATATATATATATATATATATATATATATATATATATATATATATACATATACGCATTGTGTGTGTGTGTATATATATATATATATATATATATATATATATATATATATATATATATATATATATATATACACATATACAGGTGCTGGTCAACGAATTAGAATAATTTGAAATAGTGCAATCATGAAATTCTTTGAATGCATTTTTTGTGCAGAAAGCAAATCAGGTGTTCACCGCACCTGTCCTACTCGTTAGACTAATCACAGAACTCGTTACCTGTAAAAAAATTTGCTCAGCTGAGCTTTCCAAAAGGCCCATTTAGGCCATTTAACTGTGACACTGTTGTTTTATTGAATTAGAATAATGGAAAAACCGTTTCATTGAATTAGAATAAATGCTTGAATTTTTGTTTTCTGTGAAGAGTGTTCACTGTGCAGTATAAAGTCAGGGTTGAGTAGAATTTCTAAGTTGTAAAATCAATCATGGGTAAGCAGCGTGACCTCTCAACCGGAATAGTGGCTCAAATTCAAGCCCTTCGCCAACAAGGCTTGACCCAAACTAAAATTGCTGAGCAGCTCGGCATCAGCCAGTCTTCCGTCTGCAAAGCTCTCAAGAAAAACTGCAGCAAGCACACCAACTGTTCCGGCGTCCGAAAAACTTCTGCTCGCGACAACAAGCAGCTGAGAAAGATCGCAGTCAGCAACCGGTTCAAGTCCACTTCCGAGCTCACCGACTTGTGGAACAAGCAGACCGGCGCTGACGTCTCCAGATCAACCACTTACCGTCGTTTGCGCGAACTCGGCTTCAAATCTCGCGTTCCAGCAGTAAAACCGATGCTGAACAAGAAACAAATGGAGAAACGGCTGAAGTGGGCCAAAGAACACGGCGAGTGGACTGCTGAAGACTGGCAGAAAGTGGTCTTCAGTGACGAATCACGCTTCTGCATCTCCTTCGGTGACCAAGGTCCTCGTGTCTGGCGTCGTGGTGGCGAAACCTACAACCACGAGTGCGTGAAAAGATCCGTCAAGTTTCCCCGGAGCGTTATGGTCTGGGGATGCATGTCCGCTCGAGGTGTAGGGAAACTCTGCTTCCTCAAGAAGACTGTCAATGCTGCCGTATATCAAGATGTTCTGGAAACGTTCCTGATTCCGACTGTTGAGGAACAGTTCGGCGAAGAAGACTTCATATTTCAACAGGATCTTGCACCAGCTCATGCGGCAAAGTCGACCAAAGATTGGTTCACTAAAAAACAGCTTGAAGTTTTGGCATGGCCGGCCAACTCGCCTGACCTCAATGTCATTGAAAACCTTTGGGCCATAGTCAAGCGGAAAATTCGCGACAGAAAGCCTACTACGCTGAACCAACTGAAGCAGAACATCGCCACTGCCTGGGAAGCTGTGAGTGCGGAAACTTGCGACAAGCTGGTCAAATCGATGCCGCGGAGACTTCAGGCAGTCATACAAGCCAAGGGGGCAGCCACAAAATACTGAGAAAGTGATGATTGTAATTATAATAAAAATTATTCTAATTCAATGAAACGGTTTCTCCATTATTCTAATTCAATAAAACAACAGTGTCACAGTTAAATGGCCTAAATGGGCCTTTTGGAAAGCTCAGCTGAGCAAATTTTTTTACAGGTAACGAGTTCTGTGATTAGTCTAACGAGTAGGACAGGTGCGGTGAACACCTGATTTGCTTTCTGCACAAAAAATGCATTCAAAGAATTTCATGATTGCACTATTTCAAATTATTCTAATTTGTTGACCAGCACCTATGTATGTATGTATGTATGTATGTGTATATATATATATATATATATATATATATATATATATATATATATAAAACTCACTAATTCCCTTACAGGAAATTAACCACCTGTCAATCATACTCTACTTCACTAAAAACACATTTTAATTGAATGTGTTGCACTAATCACTACACCACAAAGTTCATACACACTGCCAAATTAATAAACTTGCATCTAGGAATTAAAAAATATATTTATTTAAACTTGTTTTAGTAATTACTATTTTCTAATTTAAAGGAGAAGGATGGCAGCATTGCACACTACCAATCTGTTTTAAAGAAGAAACAAAAAGAACACCAGCAGGAGATGGAGTCATCTAGGCTCTCTGAGCTAAACAAATGCAAGAAACTGAAAAACAGGGTGGAACTGGTGAGTGTTATGGCCTTTGTGTATCAATGAGATTTTTTCCCATGCTTTACACGTCATATGTTGGTTTTGCAATCAGTACATTAACACAGATCGAAAATATTCCACAGTAAAAGCAGTATAATTCTTTTTAAAATAAGGATGCTTTTAAACTTTTGTTCTGCCCAAAAAAAAAATGGGTCTGTTGTAATAGTTATATAATGGGCTGGAGTTACAATTGTGGCATTTTGCGCTTTGTTACTCAATTACTGTAGGTTTATAAGTGTTTAATAGCAGGTAAGGTGTTTACAGTATATGTGTGTGGGAGCGGTTTATAAAACCCTAAAAGATGTTAATAATAAATTGCGGGGTCTCTGGAATGTAAACACTGCAATAAGTATTACTGAACATGCTCATTGCTTCAGTGATGGATTTGTTCTGGAGATGTGAAATCACACAGAGTGATGAATTAGGTCCGCACATGTTAACTCTTAAATATTGTAGCTATATTTAAGTTAGGCTAAAAAGTAGCACAGGTTATGAGCTCTGGTTATTGATGTGGATGATTTTGCCTAATACGCATTAGCACGTTCTAAATGTTTCCAAAACGTACCACACAACCGCTACACAACACGGACCGCCCGTATTTGACTCGCGCTGCTCCAGTGCTGCTTTCAGTCACAGAGACCCACACGGTTAATTTGAATGACATTCACAGTCGATACTATGCCGTTAAACTTAGAATGGCATGCTTAGAGTTGTTTACAGCAACATGCAATCCGCTACTCTGCTCGTGTGTAAAGCTTGTCTCTTAATTTCAGTCCTTGGTTTTCGGTTTCCACAAATTTCGTAAGGTTGTATTCTGCGTGGGAAAGTGTGAACTGAACTTTGAACGGGTCATAGCGAAAACCAGCATACCGTTATACCTCTATCTAACCCCTGGCAAAAAGTATGGAATCACCAGTTTTGGATGAGCACTCATTCAGACATTTCTTTCTGTAGAACACCAGTTTCCAGCCACAGGTTTTCAATTGGGTTGAGATCTGGTACTGTTTGCAGGCCATGATATCGACTGAATGTGTCTTTCTCCAAAGAATGTCTTCACTGTTTTCGCCCTATGGCACAATGTATTGTCATCTTGGAAAATTATTTCATCATCTCCAAACATCTGTTCAATTTAAGGGATGAAACTGTCCAAAATGTCAATGTAAACTTGTGCATTGATAGAATTGACCACAGTCATCTCCCCACTGCCTTTGTCTGACATGCAGCCCCATATCATCAAGGACTGTGGAAATTTGGTTGTTTTCTTCAGGCAGTCCTCTTCATAAATCTCACTGAAACGGCACCAAACAAAAGTTCCAGCATCATCACCTTGTCCAATGCATATTCTTGACTCATCACTGAAGATAACTTTCATCCAGTCATCCACAGTTCATGATTGCCTCTCCTTAGCCCATTGCAGTCTTTTTCTTTTATGTTTGGTTGATGATAAAATGATGGTTTTCTTTTAGCTTTCCTGTACTGAAATCCCATTTCCTTAAGGCGAATTTTTTTTATTTTATTTTATTTTTACGGTTCGCTCACATACATTGGCTCCAGCTTCCTCCCATTTATGCTTCATCTGTTTAGTTGTACATTTTCGGTTTTGAAGACAAATGGCCTTAGGTTGTTTGTCTTGATGCTTTGAGGTCTTTCTTGGTCTACCAGTACGCTTGGCTTTAACAATCATTCCATGCTGTTTGTATTTGGTACATATCTTGGATACAGCTGACTGTGAACGGCCCACATCTTTAGCAACCATGCGTGAAGAGTTACCTTCTTCAAGAAGTTTCACAATCTTCTCTTTTGTTTCAAGAGACATTTCTCTTGTTGGAGCCATGATTGTTGCCACTCCCCTTCGTCCTCAAAGGTGTCATGACTGCAGGTGTTTTTTTACTGCAGACTAACGAGCAGATGTAATCTGAGGCAGGTGTCCATTTAGGGAAAGGAAATTGACTGGGTGTGTCCTTATTTTCTACCTCCAATTTGAGTGATTCCATACTTTTTTTTTTTCCTCAGAATTGAGTGATTCCAGATTTTTTCCCGTGCTTGCTCAATAAAAGTAACATTTACTTTGTTTCCACAATGTTTATTTTATTTTATCATTTTAAATTCTTTTTGTGTTTCTGAAAGCCAACAAGTTGCACTTTGGAATTAACTTATTATTGCATCATGTTTTTGTTCTGAGATCTCATCCAAGACTGGTGATTCCATACTTTTTTCAGAGGTTGTATATATGTATGTGTGTGCATGTATGTATGTATGTATGTATGTGTGTGTGTGTGTGTGTATGTGTGTTTATATATATATATATATATATATATATATATATATATATATATATATATGTATATATGTGTGTATATATATATATATATATATATATATATATATATATATATATATATATATATATATGTGTATATATATATATATATATATATATATGTGTATATATATATGTGTATATATATATATATATATATATATATATATATATATATATATATATATATATATATATATATATATATATATATATATATATATATATGTGTGTGTGTGTATATATATATATATATATATATATATATATATATATATATATATATATATATAT
Organism: Corydoras sp. C115; assembly: GCA_019802505.1. Lineage (NCBI taxonomy): Eukaryota > Metazoa > Chordata > Actinopteri > Siluriformes > Callichthyidae > Corydoras > Corydoras sp. C115. The sequence goes on from JAFMOC010000441.1 coordinate 328,686, forward strand.
ATATATATATATATATATATATATATATATATATATATGTATTTATATGTATATGTATATATGTATGTATAAAGAGTATACAGTCATGGCCAAAAGTTTTGAGAATGATCCAAATATAAATTTTTACAAAGTCTACTGCTTCAAGTCTACTGCTTTTATAATGGCAATTTGCATATACTCCAGAATGTTATAAAGAGTGATCAGCTTTACAGCAATTAATTGCAAAGTCAATATTTGCCTAGAAAATGAACTTTATCCCCAAAACACATTTCAACTTCATTGCAGCCCTGCCTTAAAAGGACCAGCTAACATCGTGCTTGGCATCATTGTTTCTTTTCTGTTAACCATGGTTATCTCTAAAGAAACAGACTGACATGTATTGGACATTTATGGAAATATAGACCAATATGGGAAGTAATTTAACTCCTAGCCCATAAATTTGTAACATAAATATTAAAGTAAAGGTTGATTCTGTATTTTATTCAACCCTAACACTGCTCCGTCTATAGCCACAATTCTTCCAAACCTATAACTTTACGCCGACTGGGGTATTTAACATTTTAATTTCTTTGCTCTCTCCCTCTTGTGAAGGTAAGGGAAGTTTGGAGAGTAGCTCAATCCGCAGTCTTGGGGGAGGTAGTATGCGTACATTAACGAAAAGGTGGCAATGTAAACACATTAATCGATACTTTTGCTGACGCATCAATGTATAAAAGCTGTAAAATGCATTGATTTAAATAGATTAATATTTACACCCCTAGTCACAACTGATGCAAGTTTGATTCAAAACTATTTACACTGGTGACACTGCAAACTATTTGCTCACTAACAGTTACATTTTTGTCTTGTTTACTCGTGTATGTGTGTGTGTGTGTGTGTGTGTGTGTGTGTGTGTGTGTGTGTGTAGCTTCAGTTGTCTCTTACCCAGAGTCAAGACGAAAGTGCTGAACTGAAACACACAGTGTTAAGTTTGCAATCAGAAAAGCAGGAGGCACAACATCAGACTTGTTTACTGCAGGAGTCCATCGTTCAGCTCAATAAGGTTAGAGTGGCAGAGTTTATGCCCTTGTAAAAAAAAAAAAAAAACTGTGCCATGTAATAAGACTGTTACTTTTTCCTTCAGGAACTGGAACTGAGAGCTGAACACAGCGAAGCTGTGATTCGAATATGTAAAGAGCAAGCCAAAGACTCAGCTGCTAAAGTAAGACTTTGTTAAACTATTCCTCTGCATAAGGCCTGATTTACTGTGAGAGTCCATTGTTATTGTGTTTGCATTTTGGGGTAGGCGGTCATTTGAAAGGAGAATGTCTGAATATGATGTGCATATGAAGCTGGAATTCACGTGTTATTATATGGAATTAGTGTATATGCTACCAAAGTGGATTGTAAGATTCATTCATTCATTCATTCATTATCTTCCACTTCATCCTATATTAGGGTCGCGGGGGGGGGTTCCCCATGCCCATCCAGGGGAGAATGTTTCGGGCGCTGGGCAGATACACCCAGGACAGGGGGCCACTCTATCGCTGGGCACACACTCACAGACACAGACACGCATTTTTTTGGACTGTGGGAAGAAATGGTGGTGGATTTTGTTTTGCAAAAATAAGTGGTTGAAGTGAACACATTAAGGTATAAGCATAACAATCTGCTGAGTCCCTTGATGTGAAGAGCCGAAAACAATTTTAAAATGTTATGTGTTTGAAGATATTTCTTCTATTGTTTTCAATTAAATTTGAGATGTTGAACTCTTTCCATGAGGTTGTTCTTCTCTCAGCTTCTGAAAGGCTTTGCCTTTACCCATGTTTTTAATAGATTTCCTTGTAGTAAAATTAATAAAACAAATATTTCTGTGCAGGTGAATTTCCTCGAGACAGAGCTGTCTGCCTCTAGAAAGGAGCTGAATGAATACCTACAGCAGATTAAAAAAGCCGAACAGAAATATGAAAAGCAACTGGAGCTGAAAAATGCGGAGGTGTTATAAATAAAAAACGCTAAATGCTAAAAATGTTATAAATATATCTATCCTAAGCACGCAGTAATTGTTCATTATTCACATATAAAATTTCAAGCATGCAGCAGTCATAGTAATCATGATGTAGATGTGTTATGACGTTTATTAAAGCAATAAGGCATGAGAGGGTGTTCATTATTGTGAATAAATCACAGTAAAGTGGTGTTATTAAGCGTATAGGAGTGCCGTTACATATCTGTCCTGTGATTTATTCAAATTAATGCTAATTAAGTGTGCAAATGCACTATATTAAAAAAATCATGGTTTGATTCACAAATAAGTAAAAAAAAAAAATTGAATTAAATAAACAAAAACAAATTTGACATATAATCCTTGACATATAATGGATTCTCTGGTGCAATTTGTATTCTCTGGTGCAATTAGTATCTGGTGCAATTAGTATAAAGTAAATAATTAAAGGTATGTTGCCCATGTTTTACCCAAATGACATGTCTTTGTATGTATAATTTTGCCACTTCATTTAATCAATCAGTGATAAATATTTTGACTTTGACTTTTTTCCAACCCTGTAAGCATTGACTGGTAGCATTTTTTCATCACAATGAGAAGGTCCCAGATTCACTTTCTGTTTGGTGCACATACGTGTCCTTTCTGTGTGGTTTCATGTCCTTTCCATGATTTTGGGGATGTACTCCAGGGACTACAGTTTACACCCACATTTCAATGTAATGTAAATTTAAGATAAATTGCCCCATAACTGTGTCACTTTCTGTCAGGAAACATCTGGACATTAAAGTCCTTAACAAACAAACAGAATGCAGCCCTAAATTGGCATGAATTTAGTTCTGATCCAGACATTTTGGAATTAGAGATAGTAAATTTCCCCTTGGTGAAAATGTGTGTTCGCGCTAGTGTTTGTCTCTTCTCTGATCTGGCATGTTTCCCTCCTTCTCTTCTAATAAGTGATGTAATAATCTCTAGCCCCCCTATAATTTGAATCAGGACATACAGATTACAGTGTAACTTTCAGTTAAGTGAACTCTTAAAGACATTAATTCTGTAAAATTTTGCTGTGTGGTAGGTGTTGGTCCTGCAGGAGGCAGTGAGGAGCAGAGCATTAGCGTTGGAGAGCTCCACTGAGGTGAACATGCAGCTGCAGCAATCTATGCAAAGACAGCAGAATATGCTGCAGGATAGCACTGCACGTGTGGCACATCTTGAGGAGAACCAATGTCACCTACAGAACCAGGTACTCAGTTCTCCACATTCCTTAATTTTATACATATACATCATGTATGGGAAGAGGGTCCCGGTTGTGATTAACCAAGTCCTCCATGTTAAAAAAGAAATCTAAAGCTTCTTCTAAAGAAGATATGCAACAACTGTTAAAACATATGCAAGAACTTTTTTTCTCTTAAAAGGGATGTAAATCATTATTTAATATGTACTCAGTGTTTTTTTTATGCAAATGAAATACCTGTTTATTAAATTGCTAAATCTTTTTATTTAAAGAAAAAGGTAATTTGTAGAAAAGAAAAGGTTATTGTTACACTATTCTGAAAGTTTTTATAATTATGGGTTTAGATAATATAAGATTAAGTGCAGATACCGCTTCAAAATTTGCATTACTGCAGCCATATCATGCTACCATGATGGTAAAAGGCAAATTCGTCACACAGTACATTGTCTCAAAGCAGCTTTACAATGCTTTAAGCCTAAACACCCAAAGAGTGAGCCCAACCAATTGTGGCAAAGGACAACATCCTGGTAGAGTATAATAAAGTGCCAATTTATTAAAAAATGTTGTTCAATATAAACATTCAATGAATATTTTACAAACTTAATGCAGCTCATCAATAAAAATACAAAATATTTAAATGTAGTTCTCTTGTAAAATACAAGTAAAAAAACCCATTTTTAGATATTTTATATTATTGCATTTAAAATTGTAAAATTTTTACATCACCAGGTGTCACATTTCAACTTGTTCACTTCACTCTAGTGTTGATTTTTGCCTAGTGAGTCAACCTCACCATGGTGCTAATTCTCACTTCATAGAAACTATTAAAACGCATCTCTTTTACAAATACAGTGCCTTGCAAAAGTATTCACCCCCTTGGATTTTTCCCTATTTTACTACATTACAACCTGTATGTATTTCTTTTTTTAATCTGAATTGAATGTGATGCATCTGCACAAAATAGTCTACGTTTTTGAAGTGAAATGAGAAAAAAAAATGTATATAAAGAATATGAAAATAAAAAACTGAAAATTGGCATGTGCATATGTATTCCACCCCCTTTGTTATGAAGCCCCTAAAAAGTTCTGGTGCAACCAATTACCTTCAGAAGTCACATGCTTAGTGAAATGAAGGCCACCTGTGTGCAATCTAAGTGTCACATGATCTGTCAGTATATACACACCTTTTCTGAAAGGCCCCAGATGCTGCAACACCATTAAGCTAACCAAACAACACCATGAAGACCAAGGAGCTCTCCAAGCAAGTCAGGGATATAGTTGTAGAGAAGTATAAGTCAAGGTTGGGTTATAAAAAAATATCCAAATCTCTGATGATCCCCTGGAGCACCATCAAATCCATCATCATCAAATGGAAAGAACATGATACCACAACAAACCTGCCAAGAGAGGGCCTCCCACCAAAACTTTCAGCCCGGTCAAGGAGGGCATTAATCAGAGAGGCAGCACAGAGACCAAAGGTAACCCTGAAGGAGCTGCAGAGTTCCCAAGCAGAGACTGGAGTATCTGTCCATATGACCACAATAAGTCGTACACTCCATAGAGCTGGGCTTTATGGAAGGGTGGGCAGAAAAAACCCTTTACTTACATTTACATTTAGTCATTTAGCAGACGCTTTTATCCAAAGCGACTTAAAGCGACTTTTACTTAAAGGCAAAAATAGGAAGGCTCGTTTTGAGTTTGCAAAAAGGCATGTGGGAGACTCCCAAACTGTATGGAGGAAGGTACTGTGTTCAGATGAGACCAAAATTGAACTTTTTGGCCACCAAGGAAAACGCTATGTCTGGCGCAATCCCAACACATCTCATCACCCCAAGAACACCATCCCCACAGTGAAACATGGTGGTGGAAGCATCATGCTGTGGGGATGTTTCTCAGCAGCAGGGACTGGAAAACTGGTCCGAGTCAAGGGGAAGATGGATGGTGCTAAATACAGGGATATTGTTGAGCAAAACCTGTTTACGTCTGTCAGTGATCTGAGACTAGGGCGGAGATTTACCTTCCAACAGGACAATGACCCAAAGCATACTGCTAACGCAACACTTGAGTGGTTTAAGAGGAAACGTGTAAACATATTGGAATGGCCTAGTCAAAGCCCAGACCTTAATCCAATTGAGAATCTGTGGTCAGACTTGAAGATTGCTGTTCACCAACGGAAACCATCTAACTTCAAGGAGCTGGAGCAGTTTTGCCATGAGGAATGGGCAAAAATTCCAGTGGCAAGTTGTGGCAAGCTCATAGAGACTTATCCAAAGCGACTTGCAGCTGTAATTGCTGCAAAAGGTGGCTCTACAAAGTACTGACTTACGGGGGTGAATAGTTATGCACACTGATGTTTTCAGTTATTTTGTCCTATTTGTTGCTTCACAATAAAAAAAATGTTAAATGTTGAAAGTTGTAGGCATGGTCTGTAAATTAAATGATGCAGACCCTCAAATATTCCCTTTGAATTCCAGGTTGTGAGCAACAATATTGTAGAGCAACAATAGTATAGGACAGCCATATGGACAGATTGTATGGTGATCAGGTGTCAGTATTTAACAATTGAAAAAAAACCTCTTACAGTTGGAAAGCTATATAAGTCCTATACTACATAGAAAACTATATAAGTCCTAAACTATATATAACTATATAAATTAATTAAATGCAAAATTAAATAAATGTGTTTTTAATCTACTTTTAAAGATTGATAGTGATTCTGAATCAAACAGTAACTGGCAGGCTATTCCAAAGTTGAGGAGTCTTGTGTGAGAAAACTCTCCCACCATCAGTAATTTTATTTAATGTAGGAGCTAAAAGCAAATCAGCACCTTGAGATCTGAGCTTGTGTTGACTTATACATTTGACTGAGCTCGCTCAGATACTGTGGAGCCTGATTATGTAGAATTTTATGTTCTCAATAAAATTTTGTACTCAATACTAAACTTTGATTGAACAAAAATCATTACGATTAGCTGAAATGTATAACTGTGTATCATCTGCATAAGAGTGGAAACTAATTCCATGTTTATGATAATTGATCCCAATAAAATTGGTCCCAGAACTGAACCTTGCGTAACACAATATTGAACTTTAGCAAGATCAGAACATAAATTCTTAACACCGGTGAGCTGACTGATATTCTGTCAGATTGGATTTAAACCACTGGAGTACAGATGCTGTAATGCCCACAGTGTTTTCTAATCTATCAACTAAGATGTTATGTTCTATAGTGTTAAAGGCACTAAGATCTAATAAGTCAAGAAAAGAGACTTAGTTATTATCAGAGGATATTAAAAAGTCATTAACTACTTTAAATAAGGTCATCTCAGTGCTATGGTGAGACCTAAAGCCTGACTGACAAACTTCATAGAGGTTATTAGCCAGAAGATGGCGATTCAGCTGGTTGAACAGATTTTTTCCTAAGATTTTAGCGACCAAAGGATGGTTTGATATTGGTCTGTAGTTGGACTGTATTAGAGGATCCAAATTAGTTTTTTTAAGTAATGGTTTAATGACTGCACACTTCAGATTTTTAGGTGTTTATGTTTATTGAAGGCTCTGTAATATTTGGGTGGTGGTCTTTTAGCAGATTTGTAGGTTTTGGGTCTAACGGACAGAATGTTGTCTTTGAGTGTGTAATTAATGAGACAATTAATAATTCAGAATAATATTTAGGCTCAGCTGCATTGAGTGCATTTTTATACTCCGTCATACTGTCCTTCTATGCATGCATGGATGGATTAAGGATTTTGCTAAAATTATGTGAAGCTTTGTTTTTGCCAAATTTAATTTAAGATGATGAGGTCCTCATTTATTAAATTAGATTTATTCAGTCTAAATTTTACCATATTGTTTCATATTTGCTTGCATGTAAGTAGTTTTCAAGCTGCCAGTTACTAGAAATTGGTTGTAAAAAAAAAAAAATATGAGTAAAAAGGCAATTTATATATGTATTAGCCTACAGGAAAAGTGGGTTTTATAAAGCAACCATAAATCGAGAACAAAATTATGCATCATATGATGGGAATCTGTAGAAACAAATCCAACATTTTATTTAAAAGAACTGCACACCGCTCTTCTTTCATTAGAGAGAGAGTAAATAAAGTTTATCACACAAAGGTTTCTGTGTGGCTGTTTCCTTGTAGCAATTAGACTGTGCTTAAGATGTTACTGTTTTCAAAGGTCATGATATTTCAAGTGAGATCGTTCTGTTCCTGTGAGAAGTCTGAACTTCAATATTGGTAATAATAATATTGGATTTGTTTAGTGTAAACTGAACTGAACTCAATGTTCTATTTATTAAAATAATACTTAGATTAACCTGTTCAACAATCTTCTGTTTAATCTGGAAGTGTAAAGAAATCATAGATTCCAAATGGATGTTTATAAGCACAGAAGGGATGACTAAACACTAGGGGTGTATATCAGAGCCTCCATGATTTGTCATGCCAAGTTTGTTTATTTTTTATTAAATGTATTTTTTATATTTATTTTTTAAATATTTTTTTACATTACATCTATTAGGTTTCAAATAAATCAACAAAAAATGTGCCTTCAATTGACAATACAGAAACAGTATTCTATTTACACAGTGTATATCACACTATAGCAGTTATGATCAATACACTGAAAATAGAACAGTTACTCCATAAATAGAGTAAATAAAAATATTTTTTTTAAATGAAGTGCAAGAAGATTGTAATTGTAACAAAACAATTGTAATAACATAATAAAATAAGTCTAATACTGTGCAGGTATACTGTAGTCTAATCATTAATAAAGACAGTAAAACAAAAACTGCTCTTTACAGAAAAACGTTTGTATGTATATGTATCCTAAAAGTAATGCCAACTTTAAACAATAATGCAATTTTATATATACACTACCGTTCAAAAGTTTAGGGTCACCCGAACAATTTTGTGTTTTCCATGAAAAGTCACGCTTATTCACCACCATACGTTGTGAAATGAATAGAAAATAGAGTCAAGACATTGACAAGGTTAGAAATAATGATTTGTATTTGAAATAACATTGTTTTTACATCAAACTTTGCTTTCGTCAAAGAATCCTCCATTTGCAGCAATTACAGCATTGAACACCTTTGGCATTCTAGCTGTTAATTTGTTGAGGTAAGCTGGAGAAATTGCACCCCACGCTTCTAGAAACAGCTCCCACAAGTTGGATTGGTTGGATGGGCACTTCTGGCGTACCATACGGTCAAGCTGCTCCCACAACAGCTCAATGCTGGCCACTCCATTACCGATAAAATACCAGCTGCCTGCTTCTGCTGTAAATAGTTCTTGCACAATTTGGAGGTGTGTTTAGGGTCATTGTCCTGTTGTAGGACGAAATTGGCTCCAATCAAGCGCTGTCCACTGGGTATGGCATGGCGTTGCGAAATGGAGTGATAGCCTTCCTTATTCAAAATCCCTTTTACCCTGTACAAATCTCCCACCTTACCAGCACCAAAGCAACCCCAGACCATCACATTACCTCCACCATGCTTAACAGATGGTGTCAGGCATTCTTCCAGCATCTTTTCATTTGTTCTGCATCTCACAAACATTCTTCTCTGTGATCCAAACACCTCAAACTTGGATTCATCCGTCCACAACACTTTTTTCCAGTCTTCCTTTGTCCAATGTCTGTGTTCTTTTGCCCATCTTAATCTTTTTCTTTTATTGGCCAGTCTCATATATGGCTTTTTCTTTGCCACTCTGCCCTGAAGCCCAAAATCCCGCAGCTGCCTCTTCACTGTAGAAGTTGACACTGGTGTTTTGTGGGTACTATTTAATGAAGATGCCAGTTGGGGACCTGTGAGGTGTCTGTTTCTCAAACTAGAGACTCTAATGTACTTATCTTCTTGTTTAGTTGTGCAACGTGGCCTCCCACTTCTTTTTCTATTCTGGTTAGAGCCTGTTTGTGCTGTCCTCTGAAGGGAGTAGTACACACCGTTGTAGGAAATCTTCAATATCTTAGCAATTTCTCGCATGGAATAGCCTTCATTTCTAAGAACAAGAAATAGACTGTTGAGTTTCAGATGAAAGTTCTCTTTTTCTGGCCATTTTGAGCGTTTAATTGACCCCACAAATGTGATGCTCCAGAAACTCAATCTGCTCAAAGGAAGGTCAGTTTTGTAGCTTCTGTAATGAGCTAGACTGTTTTCAGGTGTGTGAACATGATTGCACAAGGGTTTTCTAATCATCAATAAGCCTTCTGAGCCAATGAGCAAACACATTGTACCATTAGAACACTGGAGTGTTAGTTGCTGGAAATGGGCCTCTATACACCTATGTAGATATTGCACCAAAAACCAGACATTTGCAGCTAGAATAGTCATTTACCACATTAACGATGTATAGAGTGTATTTGTTTAAAGTTAGGACTAGTTTAAAGTTATCTTTATTGAAAAGTACAGTGCTTTTCCTTCAAAAATAAGGACATTTCAATGTGACCCTAAACTTTTGAACGGTAGTGTATATATATATATATATATATATATATATATATATATATATATATATATATATATATATATATATATATATATATATATATATATATATATATATGTGTGTGTGTGTGTGTGTGTGTATGCAGTCAGTCACTATGAGAGACTAAATGAGAAATTTCTTGTATGATTTCTAAAGAATTTATTTGAAAATATTATTGGAAAATAAGTGTTGTATATATACTTTGTTGACAATCGAAGTGTTATATATATACTTTGTTGAGGTCGAACATTTTCTGTAAGTATTTACAAGGTTGGCACAAACCGTTGTTTGTATGTTGGCCCATTTCTCCATGCAGATCTCATTTAGAGCAGTGATGTTAAGATCTGGAGACTGGCTAGTCCACTCCAGGACCTTGAATTGCTTCTTATGAAGCTACTCCTTTGTTGCCCTGGCAGTGTGCTTGGGAGCTGTGTCATGCTCAAAGATCCAGCCACATTTTATCTTCAATGCCCTTGCTGATGGAAGGAGGTTTGCACTCAAAATCTCACAAAACATGGCCCCATTCATTCTTTCGTGTACACGGACCAAGACGGTCCCTTTGCAGAGAAACAGCCTCAAAGCATGGTGTTGCCACTCCCATGCTTCACAGTTGGTATGGTGTTCTTTGGAGGCAACTCAGCATTCACTTTCCTCCATACACAACGTGTTGTTTGTGTACCAAACAGTTCTACTTTGGTCTGTGACAGCCAGAAATCTTGCCTTTTTGTAGGTGACCAAATACTTATTTTCTACCATTATAAGGCCAATAAATTCTTTAAAAATCAGACAATGTGATTTTCTGAATTATTTCATTTAGTCTATGATGTCAATTACAAGCCCTCACATCTTTTTAAGTGGGAGAACTTGCACAAGTGTTGACTGACTAAAAATACTTTTATATTGTAAAAAAATTGAATGCATTTTAATTGCACTTTTTCCACCGTGGAAAGTTTGATGTAGATGAGGGAAGAGACTACACTGGTGGAAATTTAAATAAAAAATTCCAGATGAAAGTTTTGCATTGCATTTGCACTTTGCAGGAAGGAGTTTGCTTATCACAGGAACACTTCCACCCTTCGTTATCACCTCTACGGAAAACATGTTGGGGCTAGCGCGCATGTTTTTTTTAATACCATTTTAGATGGTAGACAATATTTAATCTATTTTGTTTTATTTATAATGGAAGCAGTTGAAGTAAATCAGAATTTCCAGCATTCTGAAAACTGTATGCTCTGTGATTTTTGCACTCATCTATTGGTCTGTGAAGTAAATGGTGGGAAAATAAACCAGATTTTGAAATTTAAGCATATTTTCATTGATTTATTCATCATCCAAGCTTAAATGCATTATTTTTTTTAATCGAGTCCCATCCCTTTTATGTTTATTTTTTCTTTTTACCATTTGAGGGAATGATGCAAAAAATTATTTATTTATATAAACAAGTGATACTGGACTTTACAGTATTTCGCTCTCAGAACCAGGTATGCAATCTTGCATAATTAGATCTCTTTCTCTCTCTCTCTCTCTTTTCTCATTCTCTTTTTCTCTTGTCTTTAGACGCTGTCCATCATGCACTCACAAAAATTGCTGTTTAAGGGTCTTTTGTTTAATGGGGAGAACCTTAAAAATTTAACATAACAGAAATCAAAATATATATATTCTTTGTTTATAACAGGTCTCCCAACTGGAGCAGGATCATGAGAAGGAGTGCTCGTCCATGTTACAGCAGCTTAGAAGCAAGGAAAAGGAGCTAGATGAGGTCAAAAAGGAAATAAAGTCAAAAGAAGAGCAGGCTGACAAACTGTCTGGTTCAGTAACGTAAGGCAGAACTCCTAAATAAGTAATACATGATTTTAGTGTGTTAAATTATGTTTTATTTAAATGATTTAAAACAAGAAATAAGACATTTAGTGAGCAATTTTGCTGCTTTGTATTTACGTATAGACCTTATTGACCTGATAGTAATTAGCTAATTATTTTAATAAGTAAAAACTTTTCCAAAAACTGCGTTAAAATTATAAGTTATTTGTTTATTATCTCCATCTTATATCATTATAACTTTAAACAATCCTTACATATCAGCATTTAGCAAGACATTCTTATCAAAAATATGTTTGTTCATAAAAAAAATGTGTACATATTTGATATCTGTCCAATCATATTTCCTATATTAGAACAGCCAAAGTCATGAAATTCATCAGTCATTTTAAGATAGATTTTTATTTCAAGTTTGTCTTAGACTACATTCTTTTGTGGTTTGAAATCCTATTCAAATTGTTGCAAGTCAGTTTGGACAGATCACCAGCCAATCACATGGCAGACACACAGGTAAACACCTTTACTTACACATTTACACGTGGAACAATTTACCAACAAGTAGTTCAACAGTGGAAGGGAAATCATACCTCCTAAAATAAACCAACACAAACATTATTAGAACAGGTAAACCACACACAGTAAGAAGCTTATGCACAAAGATAGGCATTTAAAACAGAAAATAGATTATTTTAAAAGTATTTTAGTAATTGTCAAGCTCTAATGTAAGTGTATGAACACCGAAGATATTAACGCAGTCCTAGTAATTTGGAATTTGAGCATCGACCAGTTGAAAATTGGCTGTACTAAGAATGGCATTCTCTGGATATTAGGCCAGTACATGTTCATCTCATTAAAAACTAACTGAATGCTGGAACCATAACATTTTTCTTCCCTTGTGTTAAGAATGTCAGGCCTTTTCTGTTTATTTTTGAACTACTGACTATATTATTCATTATTCTGCTATATTTAGGCTCTAGCTTAAATACAGCCTCTGGTACTGTGTGTTGTGTTCAGTGTCCCCGACAGAGTCTCATGACTGAATAGGGACTCTGTGTCTAAACAGCTGTTTTTTTGTATAAATACTCGTTGCTCTTAGTTGTGTCAGGTGCTGGTTTCTCACTAAAAGACTGAGCTGAAGTAGACCCTATCCATTTTCTCTTTACATTTTGCAAGTCAGAAAAACGTAGGTTCATGTAAACAGGTGATGGAACACTGATTTAATAATTATAATATATACTTTGTTTAAGGAGTACACTGTACTCTTTTTAACATTTCACAGGACACTGAGCTCAGCGATGAGCGCATGTCAAGAGGAGCTGACCAACATGGAGAAGGAGCTTCTAAAACTCAGGAGAGACAGCAATACCAAAGCGAATCAGCTTGGTCAGATGGAGTCATCACTACAGGAGACCAAAGAGCTGCTGGACAAGAAGAGTGAAATGGGTATGATTTCTTAAATTCATTGACTTGTGTAGTCTATTTGACTGATGCAGAAGTGTTTGAAATTTTGTTGAACCCTTTAGAATCATCTTGATGTGTGTGTGTGTGTGTGTGTGTGTGTGTGTGTGTGTGTGTGTGTGTGTGTATATTATGTGGCAGAAGTATGTAAAATTTAGCAGTTTATTTAAAGTGAGTCAGTGCCCAGTTTTATGTGTCTATGTGGTCCTTAGCAAACTGCAGAGAGACTGCATTGTTATGAACCTCTCCATGTCGCCCTGCCATGTATACCTTTGTTTTTAGTGTTTTTTTGGTGGTAGACCCTTGGACAATAACGTTGTGAGAGGTTTTATGAAGTTATCTTGAGCTTATTTATGACAATGCAGACTATTATATGTCTTGCTCAGGACTTGAGCTTTGTTGACTGCCCACTCCTAGAGAATTTAATAATTATGTACAAATTTGTGCAGAGCAAATTCTTCAAACAGATTGTAAAAATAACTTTAACATTAATAGCATGTTATAGCATTTATATATTGGCCTGTTATCCTTGCAAATCTTTGTTCAATTATTCACCACAAATATTTGTTGTAAAATTTTGGCTTTATTATAAAACTGGTAGTTCTGGTCCTTAAATCTGATTGGCTGAGCCATTTGTCCAGACATGACATTATTGAATATAATGCACAGCTCTACAAAAAGGTATAACAATAATAATGTATGCCAGTAATGCACACCCTCTCATGTCCTATTGCATTAATAAACCCCTGTTCTTTAAAGAAATTGTGCACCCACTCACCTGATTCACATTCATTTGAATAAAAATATTTGACCCCATTTTTCCTCAAACATGTTTTATTGGATCTGTTTGCTCATTTGTTTAATTTGATTGTCTATTTATTTATTTTTAGGACTTTAACAAGTTTTTAAACAAGTTTTATTTTTACATATTTTGAGGGTGTGGTAGCTCAGTGGTTAGGGTGTTGGTCTATCAATCTGATGGTTGTGGGTTTAAATCTTAGGTCCACTGACATTACCAAATTGGGTCCTTGAGCAAGGCCCTTAACCCTCATTGCTCTGTGTTCTAATCCTATCCAAGTTGGGATGCTTGTAAGTCATTTTGTATAAAAGCATCTTCTAAATTTAAAAGTTTCACAACCTTTGTAGCCCTACTATATTTATACAGTATGAATAGGCAAATTGCTGTATCAAATTAAGGGATCCAAAAATTTGTTAATCAACTTTGGATACACTCAACTTTTGGATACTTTGAGTGTTTAAAATCTAAAGAAACCACTGGGCTGACAGACTTAAGTAGGCATGGATCATCTGAAAACAAGTACTAGGAAATGAAAGAGCTTTTTAAGAGAACAATTAAGAGAATTAATTTTAAAACATACTCTACAGACACTATATGTGCTAGAGTCAGATTTAAAGACTGGTGGACAGAAAAACGACAGAAAGGAAAATGCTTGCTGGGTTGTGTACTTTATCAAATAATTGACATGTATAAATTTAGTGCAGTAGAATGGCTGAGGTTTTCCTGATGCCCACTTAAGCAGAGTAAATGGAGGTGGTGATGTTGGTTATTTGTGTTTGTTTGGCTCCAGTACTAGACCTGGAGGAGAAACTCCACCGGAGTGAGATGGACCGACGGAACTCTATGCAGCAGACTCAATTCCTGGAAGAGCAGCTAAATACAGTGCGCGGTGAGCTGGCTGATACCCTCGGGCACCTGGAGGAGCTAAGAAATGTTCTACAGAGGACCCAGCTCACTGCTGATCAACACCAAATGACCATTAAACAGTTGACTGCGGAGCTTAGGTGAGGCTCCTGGTCTTGCCTTGTGGTTTGAAATGTTTGGCAGGTTTAATTCCTCTTAAGAACATAGCTGTGTTTCATCACACAGTTGAAATCTAAACTTGGGTACTATGCTATCTATAAAAAAGGTTATTTTATTGGAAAACCACTGTTTTAATCTGGGATATTAAACAGTACAGTTTCAGCTTACAGTTACAAGTTCAAGTACAGTTACAATTTTTACTATTATCCTGTTATCTAGTATGTAAATTAATACGAGGTATTCATTGGCCACTTACCTGCAACATTTATATGTTAATATAAATTATATAATATAAATATAATTCTTCAGTTGTGGGAATTAGTATCATACATTAAATTACAAAATATTTTTGAAATAGACCGTAGTGTTAGAAACGCTCGTTCTTCCCTGGGATGATCGGCTACGCGGGAGGGAACTGCGTACGCCGCTCGCGCCTAGTGAGCGCTTCCTGGGCACGGCTACGCGGAGAAACTTGCGTACGCCGGTCCGCTGAGTGAAACGCTCCCACGAATACAACCTGCGCGGGGATAGTGCGCAGCGTGGTACCATGGTTGAACGCGGAAGGAGAGATTGAGACACCGGGAAATAAAAACAAAACGAATTTATTATTAAAGATGGTGTAGGGACACCAAAAGAAAGGGGGGAACGAAACAAACCGACTAACACCTGGGTAAACCACAAACAAAGACGTGCACAGGATTTAGGGAATATGGAACTAAATACAAAACACACCCAGTCACGTGCACAAAATAAACCAATCAACCAACAGAGTCCATGAGTAAATTAAATGAGGGACAGGTGCCCCAGGGACCTGTGACATGTAGCATGATCATTTTTTTATATTAATAATTGGTTAGGTTTTTAAAAAGTCCAAATCGATTTTTGCTCAATATTTGTTTGAACACACCAATAGTTATGTGGGTAGAAACATCTTTAAGATTTTTCTGCTAACAGAACTAGTGCCAGTTTAAAACTTAACATAAGGGTAAAGCCTAAATATCTTTCAGCCCCTCGAAATGAGAGCCGGAATACTGTAAGTATACTCATGAAACAGAAAAGCTTCACTTTTTTAATAACAGTGCCATCTGAAAAAATATTTGGAATTCATCTATATTAAGTCATTGGACATCATTAGTCAATAAACATCATTAGTCAATAAACATCATTTGTTCAGGTTTTTAATAAGGTTAAGGTTTAATAAGTGGTTCTCAAAGTGGGGGGTAATGCAGAGGAGGGGTCAGCATGGTTGTGTGCTAACAGTGTTCAGGCCTTTAGCATGCATCTTTTATACTAATAAAATGCAAAGCCCTCATTCACTGACTTACTTGACTCATCACTAATTTTCCAACTTCTCGTAGGTAGAAGGCTCAAATTTGGCAGGCTCATTACTTGCACTTTACCAACAAAAGTTAAGCAGATTTAATTTTGAAATCTGACCCACAATGCTCATAACAGTTGACCACGTTCACCATCTTCACGAAATTTGGTACATGGCTTCCCTGTGCCAAACAAAACCGATGTACCTATTGATACTGCTGTCGTCCACCATACTGATCTTCCCAAACGGGCGGCATGTTGAACTTTCTTGTTTATAGTACAACGGGTTCCGGTGCTGTAGGTTCCCGGCGCTAAATGAATAATACTTACATACATAAAATGAGGGTATGGCATTTCTGTGCACAGATCACACAGACAACTGTGCATTGCATGCTCAAGAGTAAGCTCACTGCACAGTTTGGTCATATTACAATCTGAGGGCCAAATTGACACTGTGGTATACAAAGAGATCCATAAAAAATAAATATTTGTATGTTTTTGCTCAGTTTAAATATATTTTGTTCTTCATAAACATTTTCAAGCAGTACTTCTCTGCTGCGAAGCACGGGTATTTTGCTAGTTAGGTAATAAAAAGATGAGAAGTGTAAAGGTGTAATTTTGCAATCCGCAAGCTGGAGCAGTGCATAAAAAGTCTGGGAACTACTAGATTTAGCGATGTAGAACACAAGGAATTTTCCCATGGTGGGACTTACAAAGGATTGTCTTTTATATTCCAATTATAGGACCACTTGTATCTGTTTTGTCATTACTGAATATGAATAAACTTGAAATGCTTTAAGCTTTAATGTGGTAAGGATCATTAAACTTGTAATTACAATGCAAGCCATCCATCCATCCATTATCTTCCGCTTTATCCTCTACTAGAGTCGCGGGGGGTTCCCCATGACCATCCAGGGGAGAACGTTTTGGGTGCTGGGCAGAAACACCCAGGACGGCACCATTCCATTGCTGGGCGCACACACTCACTCACACACAAACACTATATGAGATAATTTGGAGAATTCAATTGACCTTTATCCATGTTTTTGGACTGTGGGAGGAAACCGGAGAACCCGGAGCAAACCCACGCGGACACGGGAAAACATGAAAAGTCCACCCAGATTGGGATTTGAAACGGGAATCCCTAGTGCTGAGAGGAGAACGTACTAGCCATTAAGCACCATGCCGCCCACAATGCAAGCCATGTAACTTGTAATTTGTACTGGCTTATAAACAGAACAGTGTTCAATTTTTTTTTTTTACTACAGCATATGGTTTCCGTATGTTTTGAAATTTGTGACAGCTGTTTTTATATTATGGTCAGCAGCATCCCTGCAGATTTTTTTTTTTTACTGCTAAACCTTAAAGTCTACTGAATAGATAAAGGAGGGAGGAGTGGGAAGCACCATTCAGATGTTCTTCGACTTAAGTATAAATAAATAGTTTCCTTTAATGACCGTTAAGGTCCTTTGGTCACAACTGCACTGGTCATGGAAGGTACACCAAGTCTTTTTGTTCTTAATTCATAAATCTATTGTAACTTGTGGTCCAGCATGTTTTCCATGCTCTTTAAAAGCACGTGCAAATGCAAACTAAATTCTTTTCATAACTATAAATGATTTGCTCATATGCCACTAATAAGTTAATTGCATGTAAAAATGGATGTATTTAGCTGGATGTTTTTCCTTCTTTCTCATATTGAATAAATGCAGCTGCTCGTTTACCTTCTGCCACAATTATTGCAAAAATAAACAAAACACTTCAGTAACCCAGCAGCTGTCGTCAGCCAGTAGACCTGTCTGTGCTGTTCAGATCTATTATTTGTTCTTATGTGCTGAAAACTAACAATGTTTTATTATGTACTTTTTTGTCAGTACCTCCTATGAATTTTAATTAGGAAAGACCAGGAGTGTTTTACAATTATATGGGCGTTTATTAAATTACTGTTTTTTAATTTGGATCAAAAGGTTTGTAAGGACATAGTATGATGAGGTTGGTATGGCAGAACTGCATAGGCCTTTTTTTTACTTATTATTTATTGGAATAAATTAGAGCATCAATTAGTCAGGAAAAATATATCACACACAAAAACCTGTCATTTTCACTGTACTTTTTAAACAAGCAAGAAATAAACAGCTTGCCTGCTCTAATCTATTTTACTGTGAACTTGCATTTATACAAGAGTGGCTTTGCACAAGGGGAAGGTTATTTGCTAAAACTGCTGCATTGTTGGAATGTTTCTTCTGTCATTGTGACATTTTTAATAATGTGTGATTTAACGTGAATTTTGTAAAATTCTTTATAATGTAGGCAAAGTAAGCGGGAGCTGGAGGAGAGGAATCATGAAGTCTTAGACATGGATACTGTACTAAAGGAAAGACAGGGGGAGCTGCAGCAGAGAGCACATGTGGTACTAATACACATACTTCACACATGATAATGTATGAAATTTTAATATTGGTTTATAGGATACAGTCTGTCCAGATTTTTAGCAGACTCATTTTTGTAGTTAATATAGTGCAAACCCACAGCACATAAGCCTCACACAAGGCACTTACAATAAGCAAATTATATTTTTGTTGAGAATCGCATCGCAACGGTTTTACAAAATTGTTAATTGGTAAAATAGTGTAAAAAGGCACCATGCATGTCACGTTTTTGTTCAATTAAAGACTGAATGTGTTTAAAACTCATTTTCCACTTTTAAAATGTTCAATTTCCATGACTAGATTCTTGCAGAAATCATTTATTCATCCTTTTTGTCTTCCATTAGGTCATAATAAGTTAAAATCTTTTAACAAATAAATTAAATAAAACTTAAATAACAAAAATGGGCGGCACGGTGGCTTAGTGGTTAGCACGTTCGCCTCTCAGCGCTAGGGATCCCCATCTGGGTGGAGTTTCCATGTTCTCCCCATGTCCGCGTGGGTTTCCTCCGGGTTCTCTGGTTTCCTCCCACAGTCCAAAAACATGGATCAAGTCAATTGAGTTCTCCAAATTGCCCCAATCTATTTGTGTCTGTGTGAGTGAGTGTGTGACTGCCCAGCGCCCGAAACGTTCTCCTCTGGATGGGCATGGGGAACCCCCCTGCGACCCTAATATAGGTTAAACCGGAAGATAATTGATGGATGGATAAATAACAAAATTTACTTTAGTTTGTTCAGATTGACTAACATGTTAGTTAATACTAATCAGATGACTAAAATAGACAAATGTGTCAACAATTTGTATTGACAGAAGTCTACTAAGCTTTCATTTTTTATTTAAGTAAGAAAAGGCAGCTGACACTTATGACCAACATTTATGATTAATTGGCTATGTGATCATTTTGTATCACTTTCCCCGTTTAGTGCAGTGTGGGGTCCATTGTCAGGAAGATGGATGTCCATCAGATTCTTATCTCATTATCTTCCGCTCAATCCTATGCTAGGGTCTATGATTGCAAGGGGGGTTCCCCATGCCCTTCCATGGGAAAATGTTTCGTGCACTGGGCAAATGCACTTAATGCCAATCCATCTTTGGACACACACTATATGGGGCAATTTAGAGCAACTAATTTACCTTGAATATTTGTTTTTGAACAATGGGATGAAAACAGAGAACCTGGAAATAAACCCACATGCACAGGGGAAGAACATGGAAACTCCACCTAGATCAGAATTTGGATCTAAATCCCCAAAAACTGCGAGGTGAACGTGCAAACCACTAAGCCTCCGTGCCGCCTTTGTCAGATTATACTTTTAAAAAGTACTCAAAAATCTACTCTTTAAATCTGAGAGACATGGTGCAAAAGAAAAGCTTAAAAATTAAACAAAGAAACACTTTAATGGTTAAAAAAAAAAAGCAATTTATTTGTTTTTTAAATTATCTTTTAAAAAAACTGTCATTATTTTTAGAGTGCTGTGCCATATTAAGCTAAAGGTGCCACTGGTTTAATCCTCTATTTTTGAAAAAGGGCTGGAAGAAATGAATTAGTTCTTTAAACGTGCATTAGTGTGAATGTTTTGGTGCATGACTATTAAGAAGTAGTCATTTTAAAAGATTTTTGAATGTATCATTTGTTTGAATAAAGTGACTGTTTTTTTTTTTCTCCAACCGCCACTTTTTTGTTTTGTAATTCCATGAGAATCAGGATACTTGTGGGGAAGCCTTAAGTTCCGCAAATAATTCTTTAACTGGCCCTGGAACTGAATTCAATCCTTTGTAGTGCTTTTTTTTTTTTAAGTATAAAAAAATTTAGCCGCTGTTTTTTTCTCATTCACTAGCTTGGACAGCTGGATGTAGCTATTAAGGAGCACAAGCTAGAGATGGAAAGAAAGGTGGAACATCTGCAGGATGTGGTTGAGAAGACTGAAACCAAGCTTAAAGAACGAGACAGACAGGTACTGGACGCCCATACAAAATTAAGTCATAATTTGAGGGCCAGCTGACTCTGTGGTTTCTGCTGCAGGTTGTGTTCCTGACTGAGAAGCTTAATGTAGTCATATCAGAGCTCCAGGGAAAGGAGGACCTAAACATGGTGAGTCACAGAAGCATGAAGAGTTGCACTGCATTAGCATGAGAAAAAGGCAACCCTAGATACACTAGTTTTACCTTTCCACCCACTTCGATGGAAGTAAATCCAGATTCGACAAAATCTTTATAGTGTTTTTATGTTTTGTATTTTGTCTTAAATTCTTGATTTTGGACTTGTCACCTTTTTAACAATACATGACTCTGAATTATTCACATGGCATTGATATTTATTATTAGGAAAAAAATAAACCCACATTTTTAATTGTATATTAATTTTAATATATGAAAAATATATGCTTATTATGTTTGGCGCACCACCCAGTTTGAATAACACTCCCTCACAGGGACATAATGCAAATGGAGCAGGTGTGGCAACTGCTGAAGCTAGCAGTTGTATGCAAATGTACCTAACTATATGTAAACTCCAATCCCTGGTATTTGTAAATACATGCTCAATTACATTGACAAGCAGTGGAGTAGATATTGGTTAGGCTTTAATAGACCTGCAATTTTAGGTAATGTTTATTATATCTTCCCAACTCTGTCCGTAAAGCAGAATCTCTAAACGGTTTTAAGAAACTACTTAAGACGCATCTATTTAACAAATACCTGTTATAAAAAAAAAAAAAAAAAAAAAAAAAAAAAAAAAAAGAGAGGGGTGGGGGGGCGCAGCTTCGAATAACAATCAGGTTTGATGAACTTACAGTATAGTTGGTTTTCTCCATGGCTTCTGACTTGTGGTGTTCTCATTTGTAAGTCGCTTTGGATAAAAGCGTCTGCTAAATGACTAAATGTAAATGTAATTATATTAACCAACAAACATGGGTGTGAGGTTCATAGCCTCGTGGAGTGTAGCATATCCCAGCATTAACTGGTCAAAATGCAGTGAAACACCCTGATAAGATTACACATACATTACAGCAACACAGAAACATATTAATTGACAAATTCACACTCTGCATCTCATTTATTAACTTTTTACCATGGTTTTAAATTGTGAGGAGAAACCCAGTCAAGCGACAGGAAGAAGACAAAAATTCCAACTAGAAAATACCTTATCTGAAACCCAGGATCTGCTAGCTTGAGTCAAGATACAAACCAGTGTGTCACCATGCTGCCTATTTCTTCATAATTTTTTCATTGCAAATATTTACTTTAATAAATAGAAATATGTTTGTTTAGTTTAGTTTGTTCATTTGCATGGAATTAGGTACAATGTTGTCTTTGTTTAGTCTTAGAGGTTGCAGTATAATATCAGGCACTGATAATTATAAATTAGACAAAATTATAAATATTTTGAGTATTGTTTAAGTTCTTACTTGCATTTTTTTTTTGTCAATGAGTAGGTTTGCATGTTTGTGTTTGTGTGTTTCAGAATGCTCTGAAGCATGAACAGCAGCAGCTACATGCTTGTCATGAGCAGCTACAAAAGAACATCAAGTATTTACAGGAAGCTCATACTTGCTGTGAGTCTCTGAAGAAACAGCTTGATGATGTCACAGATCTAGAGAGACAAAAGGTTTTATAGAGATTTGCTACTAGTATTTTTTTAAGTTGTTGCTTTAAAAAAAGAAATATGCCAAAAATTCAGTGCTGTCACTTACACAATTTACTGTATCATATTGCTTTTTTCCTGACACTTTTTTTTTTAAAGTTACAGCATCAGTTGTGCTTAATGTGCAAATTTATTTCATCACATAGTGATGTGTGTGTGTGTGTGTAGGAGAGTGAGATACAACGGTTGCAGGAGCAGGTATGTGAAGGTGAGAAGCGAGGGGCTCAGATTGAGGCTCAGCACCAGGCTTCCATTACTGCCCTGCAACATGAATTGGAACATCAAAGAGAAGAACATCACAGAGAGGTACCCACTACTGCTAATCAAGAGTTCAAGTAATTTATTTATATAGCGCTTTTTACAATAGTACATTGTCATCAAGCAGCTTTACACTGTTACAACCCTTTAAACCCCCAAAGAGCAAGCCGAAGCGACAGTGGCAAGAAATAACTTCTTGTTTATGGAAGAAACGTTGGGAGGACTAAGGCTCAGTGGGGGAACTCATCCTCCTTGAGCAGCCATCAAACTGTAATTATCAATTATATGCATGATTAGACTTCATTTATGGTCCATAATTAAAATGATATATATATACAGTGTATATATATATATATATATATATATATATATATATATATATATATATATATATATATATATATATATATATTTACACAGTGGTGTGAAAAAGTGTTTGCCCCCTTCCTCATTTCCTGTTTTTTTGCATGTTTGTCACACTTAAGTGTTTCAGAGCATCAAACCAATTTAAACAATAGTCAAGGACAACACAAGTAAACACAAAATGCAATTTGTAAATGAAGGTGTTTATTATTAAAGGAGAAAAAAAATCCAAACCATCATGGCCCTGTGTGAAAAAGTGATTGCCCCCTCGTTAAAACATACTATAACTGTGTTTTTTAACACCTGAGTTCAATTTCTCTAGCCACACCCAGGCCTGATTATTGCCACACCTGTTCTGAATCAAGACATCACTTAAATAGGAGCTGCCTGACACAATGAAGTCCACCAAAAGATCCTTAAAAGTTACACATCATGCCGAGATCCAAAGAAATTCAGGAACATTTGAGAAATAAAGGAATTGAGATCTATCAGTCTGGAAAGGGTTATAAAGCCATTTCCAAAGCTTTGGGAATCCAGCAAACCACAGTGAGGGCCATTATACACAAATGGCGAAGACATGGAACAGTGGTGAACCTTCCCAGGAGTGGCCGGCCGCCCAAAATTACCCCAAGAGCGCAGCGTCGACTCATCCAAGAGGTCACAAAAGACCCCACAACAACGTCCAAAGAACTGCAGGCCTCACTTGCCTCAGTTAAGGTCAGCGTTCATGCCTCCACCATCAGAAAAAGACTGGACAAAAATGGCCTGCATGGCAGAGTTCCAAGAAGAAAACCACTGCTGAGCAAAAAGTTTAAATAAAAAAATTAAACCCCGTCTCAATTTTTCCAAAACACATCTTGATGACTTTTGAAAACATTCTGTGGACCGATGAGACAAAAGTGGAACTCTTTGGAAGGTGTGTGTCCCATTACATCTGGCGTAAAAGGAACACTGCATTTCAGAAAAAGAACATTATACCAACAGTAAAATATGGTGGTGGTAGTGTGATGGTCTGGGGCTGTTTTGCTGCGTCAGGACCTGGAAGACTTGCTGTGATAAATGGAACTATGAATTCTGCTGTCTACCAAAAGATCCTGAAGGAGAATGTCCGACCATCTGTTCGTGAACTCAAGCTGAAACGAACTTGGGTTCTGCAGCAGGACAATGATCCTAAACACACCAGCAAGTCCACCACTGAATGGCTGAATAAAAACAAAATGAAGACTTTGGAGTGGCCTAGCCAAAGTCCTGACCTGAATCCTATTGAGATGTTGTGGTATGACCTTAAAAAGGCCGTTCATGCTCGAAAACCCTCTAATGTAACTGAATTAGAACAATTCTGCAAAGATGAGTGGGCCAAAATTCCTCCAGAACTCTGTAAAAGACTCATTGCAAGTTATCGCAAATGCTTGGTTGCAGTTGTTGCTGCTAAGGGTGGCCCAACCAGTTATTAGGTTTAGGGGGGCAATCACTTTTTCACACATGGCCATGATGGTTTGGATTTTTTTTTCCCCTTTAATAATAAACACCTTCATTTACAAATTGCATTTTGTGTTTGTGTTGTCCTTGACTATTGTTTAAATTGGTTTGATGTTCTGAAACACTTAAGTGTGACAAACATGCAAAAAAACAGGAAATGAGGAAGGGGGCAAACACTTTTTCACACCACTGTATATATATGTGTATATATATATACAGTAATAAAATCTCAGTTATTATAAGACATGTATACATATGCATAAACATGTAAATATGAATACAAGGTCACTATAGCAGTTTAATGGGAGATGCAAGGGATATTTTATCACATCAAGTGCATTACCACCACATCAAGTGCATTACCACAGGGAGCAAGGGTACAGAAAAGTGGTGGTGCAATTGTTGTATAATTACAAAAAATTAAAAGAAGCCTTGTGCGGTTTTGAATACCTGCTGGAGTGCTTTGTCTTTAAAAATTAAATTGACACTTCACAGCTCTCAGCTCTTCAGCGGACTCGTGGGCAACTGCTGAAGGTATTGGATAAGATCTCCACCAATTTGCACAGCACCCAGGAGAAACTGGAGGAAGCCAAAGCCAATGCAGCCAAGCTGCACTTAAATCTACACTCAACAGAGCAGCTTCTACAACATGCCAATGATACCCTAATCATTAAGGTCAGTATAATGCATCACATTTTATGCAGTGTTTTAAATGAATATATGATTATTATTTTATTATTATTATTATTATTATTATTATTATTATTATTATTATTATTATATCCATTAATAATAATCATATCAAGTTTCACTTAAGTGTCACCCCACGATTCTGTTACAATGGTAAAATGTGCAAACACTAACAACCACTTGATAATACTCGGCTTTTACAGTATTTCTATTTATATTCGTATCATGCAGGGCTCAGTTACACCAACTTATGTGGAACAAGCTTACTTCCTATTATATAGCCTAGATATAATAGATTAGATTCTTTCCTCAAAAACAGGATTGTGTATTAATTTAGCTCTGCTGTACAGCTATACAATGCATAGATCTTTTCATCACATTTTTAAAAAGGTAAAAATGAAATGTCACTTGAAAGTGGCAAATCAATATTTGCAATATGATTTCCCTCAAATTGTTTGTGCTATTTATTTTTGAGCATGGATTTTCAACTGGTCTCAGCCCAGGACCCTTATTTTATAGAATACAAACCAAACCAATTTATTTTTAAGAAATTGCTTTCAAAAACACATTTAAACATACATATACATGCAAAGTGAAGTAATTAATAATTATTGCAAAAAAACTGAGAAACTGTCCATAAACTATCCATTGCGTTTTGGCATTTTACCTCTGAACATCATCACAAATTTAAAGAGAATGGTAACCAGTAAACAAATGGTGGTTACTATGACAACAAAAATGCTTCGTGCATGTGATGCCTGCATGTGATTTTTTTTTTTTTTCAGATAAAAGATGAATATAAAACTATATAAGAATGAATTTTCATTTTTTTTAAAATGCACAGTGAAACCTCTCTTTTTGTTGTTAATCTGTCTGCAAACAATTGGTAAAATCTGAAAGTATAAATCATAAAATGAGGCACCTTTTTCCATTTTAAATAAATGCAAATCCATTTAATTTGTTCTAGACTCCAAAATCCAAAAAAAGAAATAAAGAAATTATATGTACAGTATTTTGTTGTCCTTTAAAACTTTGTATAAAGGACTAAATGTAACTAGTAAATATTTAACAGATATTTGAATAATTTGAAACTTTTTTTTTTGGTCCCATGATGAAGCTAAAAGTAAAGTGTTAACTTCACTTTCACTTGGCAAGTGAAATGGGGACAATAAGATTGGACATTGTCAGGTGTGCCCACACATCTACTTTTTTCCACAGGACAGGTCATCGTGATATACCAGGATTCATCTTTTTCCAGCAAATAGCAAAGAGAGAACTTGGATTTAGTACAGCCTTTGGTTCAAGGTCACATGTTTTCCCTAAATGGCCCCCCCAACCCGAACAAGCAAACACACAGCATACAGCACAAATGTCCCAAACAGAACATGAATATTAATAAAAGCATAAAACCTAGAACACATATAACCTGACTGCAAGGCATGGAATGATCCACGCTGATTTACCACATGCACTGTGTGATGGTCTGGTCGATCGTGATTGACGTATTGGGCACACCTGGTCTACGTCATTTGAAAACATTTATTTTTTTGATAGAACACCAAATCCAGTGATATACGAAGTTAACGGAAAAAAGAGGTTTCACTGTAGTTATTTTTTACAATCTCCCCAGAACTTGTCCGTGCCCTTCTCTTGGGTAGTGACCTACCAGTTGAGAATTGCAGCTTTAGACTACAAACTAAATTAAGTTTTCCTTGTTTAAAAATATTGTATTTAAAAAAGAATCATGGGGAATTTGTTAAAGTTTAAAGGAACTGAGTGACTGTATGAGAGTGTTTGTGTGTGCGATTGCAAGGGTGCTTCTGTGCAAGTGTACGTGAGTTAGTGACAGTAAAACTTATGGAATGACTGTTTAGTTAGTAGACTCTATTACATCAATGACAAAAGCTTTGCTGTGAAAAAAGCACCATTTATTTTTTTAAGAAGTTGTATGGCATTTCCACCTATAGCCAGAAGGTTGGAGTAAAGGGGAAAAAAGACTGATACATTCTTATCAGATACAGTCTGTACAGGCACACAACAGGCACATTTTTTGCACAATGCTGGATGGGAGTCTAAAATAGGCATTCTTTGTTCAGGTTGCAACTGTGACTTTTAATGAATATTTAAAAAATCAGCACTGGAGGCTTACATAGGTACATAAGTTACATGTCAGTCAACGGGACAATTTTTAATAAATGGGCTAATATTAAGAACAAGTAGTTTCCAGACCTTTATGACACCTATTTTAACTACCAGACATAGTGGTCAAAATCAGAACAAAACTGTTACACCCTCTCCCACTCACATTTATTCTCTTATTACACTCTCTAAGCATGGGAGTTCACTTTCTGTTGGCCTTGCAATCACTGGGTGGTAGCTGTGTGAACTTAACCCATATTTTCTGATCTGTTTTGTAAACTGGGAACACCCATAGTTAAAAATCCTGCTTTACTTGTCCTTTAAGGGTTGCACCTTACAGAGCCTAATTAAATGCATTGTGCATCTGACACAAGAATTTGAAGCCATGCATGA
Organism: Corydoras sp. C115; assembly: GCA_019802505.1. NCBI lineage: Eukaryota > Metazoa > Chordata > Actinopteri > Siluriformes > Callichthyidae > Corydoras > Corydoras sp. C115. Next base: position 356,201 of record JAFMOC010000441.1, read on the forward strand.
TTCAAAAACATACTGAGTGCACAACTTTAAAAATGCAACAGAGTTGTTTGCAATTTGTTGTTTGTTAGTATTTTTTTCTGTTTTTCTAGACATTACTGGTATATTTTTGTTAAGGCGTTCAGTACCGTTTTCTTTTTGAGGTAATTATTAGAGCAGCCTTTTATGAATGAAAAGCTTAAAATGAAAGTCATCTATTTAGCTGTCAGAAGTTATATCATTTGTCAGTTTCCAATTCCTGAAACTATAGTGGCTAAATAATACAAAGCAATGGCGTGCTGATGTTTTAATAAGAATAAATGGATTTGTGGAATACTTTAATAGATTAAAGTATTTGAATCCATGTCTGTGGACCTTTGAGTAAGAAGGTTTTTTTAAAAAAATAAAAAACAATATAGGTGGAGATTTTTAAGGCTTTATTACATTAACAATGGATTTAATAGCAGGATATGTTCCTGTTTGTTTTTCCACATGTTTTTACTAATTAAAAACTGACTTTTTTGAGATTTTGAGAACTGACTGCACTGTATTACAGTGAAAATGACAGCTGTTTCAGTTGTACTGTTTATTTGGAAGTGCCTAGTAAGACACACTAATACAATAATACATTTTTTAACAACAATTTCGACAAGACACTTATTTCTTTCACATAAATACTCTATATATGATCAACAAAGTGAAATTAATGACCATCACAACCTTAGGGAGATTTAAATATCTGTGCATGTCTTGGCAATTTGCAGATAAAAGAAATGTATAAATTATGAAGATTAAAAAATATTGTAAAATTAGCAGATTATGTTTAATTTCACAAGAAAGGAGCACAAACAAACTGTTTTACCAATGTTCTTGACCTTAATTAGCTTGATAAAGCCTAATAGCTTGTTCATGATAATTCTTAGAAATGAAATGAGCCAACGTAGAAAGTGAAAGGATGGTTAATTTGATATTAACATATACAACTTTTGTGTTTTGATAATACTTTCTTATTCAAGTGCCTTGCTTTAATTGTTAAGAACAGCCCGAGTTCAACTATTGTGCTAGTATAAACACAGCTTTTGCAAGTGATTATAAATTTTATAATTGTGAACAGATTATGGATTAGCCTATGGATATTACACCTTTTTCGAAAAATCAGGAGTCCTGGTGTACCTTCAACAGCTTCCTAGCACATAAAATAAAATAAAAATGAAATAAAATGAATGCCCACTAAGCAGGAAAAGGGTAGAAGAAGATTGTTTATGAGGAATTTTTTCTTTAAGTGTAACCTTTCTTGGTTATGTGATTAAAGAAATGGCATTTAATAGAAACAATGGGTGCAGATTTGAAGATCTAGTTGACCAGAAAATCAGATAACAACCCCTATCTGACTGCAAAAGACTTAGTAGACTCTTGAGTCAAGGTATAATTTTTATTAAATTGGTGTGTTTATTTAAATAATATCTTTTCCATTAAGTGTTTATTGATGCACCATGGGTCTAAGAGTAACACAGTTTCAAATATGTGTTTGTCTTGTACATATAGAATTATTGAAAATAAAGCTAAACATTAAAAGTATTCAAAAGAACTTTGAATCCTTTTCTCGGGACGATTTACACAAAGAAATCGATGATTTATTCTTACTCTCTTAGCACACTACAAAATTTTTTTGGGTGTTTTTAATACTTGTGTAGGAGTTTTTATCTGTATAATTATATAAAATATTTTTTTATTTATTTAAATGTTTAAAATGTTTAATTATTTGCAATCTGTATCCCTAAGATTGCTAATTTGATTTTGCTATCATGCAAAGGATTTACCATAGGGTCCACAGTGTGTGTTTGGAAAGCAGAAATATTGTTTGAAATAGTGTAATTAACATGTATGTATGTCATGTTCAAGAGTTTAGTTTGTGGTACCCTCAATCAGGCCCTCTTTTGGAGCAGGAGTATGTTGGTGGACACTGTGGTGGAGTGTGTTTAGAAGACTGTTGTGACTGGCCCCTTCACGCATTACCCATCACCCACACCTGAGCTAATGGCTCAGTTTTATGGCAGTGTGGACACCTGATAAAAGAGCTGATAAACTTTCTCTTGGACGAATTAAAAAAAGGTTTAGGAATGAATATATATAAAAATGGTCACATGCCAAAAATCACATGGTTTGGGGATCTCATTATCAATAACTCCTTGTTAGTACTCTATGGAGGAAATAATAAATGTGAACCAAACACTAGGTTGCAGAAAAAAAAATTGTATCAATTATGTCAGAATATTCTCTGAAAGTTATCCAGAGGCATTTAGCACAAGTTACAAATGGTTTGTCACCTTGTTAAATGTTCAGAATTCGGCTCCAGTCAGCTGTAATATTTTCTCATATACTTAATAAGGTCATATTTTTTAACCTCATAAGCAATTGATTCTGAAAAATGTAGTCGTCAGCTAACATTAAACAATGATGGGACATAATGGTGAAGTTTTGAAACAGTGAAGTTTTGATCAAAGTGAACTGTTCTTGAGCGGTATTCTTTGATCATGACCGGATGGGGATTCATGAGTTTGTGTTGCTTTGCATGATGGCTATCGTGTTACCATTATTCTGTCTGCCAATTTTTTTAATTTGGGGCAGATACTGATGTGAAACTGATTTGTGTGCACTCATGCTTATTTAAGTTCTCTTGACTTGGTAAGGATGTACCTAAAATGTTGTTTAAAAAATTTAATTACAAAAATTAATACAGCATATTTCGAGTGTAGGGGCATATTTTTTCATAAGCTTTAAGTGCATCTGTTTGTCATATTTAAGTAAGTTCAAGTAATTTATTTATAGAGCACCTTTTTACAATAGTACATTGTCACAAAGAAGCTTTACAGTGTTTAAGCCTTTGAACCCCTGAAGAGCAAGCCGACGCGACAGTGGCAAAAAATAAAACTCCCCGTTACATCATTATATTAAGGAAGAAATCTTGGGAGGACCAAGGCTCAAACTAAATTATTCAAAACTATTAGACTAATTGTAGTTTGTTGACTTTGTGTTAATTCATGCAGATGATGCTCAGTTTTGTGCATTTCATCTAATTCAATTTATTTACTTAATTTTCCAGTTTGCTGGATGTAGACATTTTATATCCCACTGATAAAAAACAAGAATTCCCTCCATACTGGCTGTTAAGCTCAAGCCTGTTCTATATGCAAATGTACCAATGTTTCTTTAAATGTCGTTTTTCCAGACTAAGGTTAAAATCTTAGAATATGTTCTTTAGATAAACACGTCTGCGAGTATGTCAATAGGTAGGTATTCCTGCCCCGTTTTACAAACATGTAAGGGTTTACTTTTAGAGCTTTAAGAGCTTATAGGGAGTGGTAGCTCAGTGGTTAGGGTGTTGGACTATGAATCTGAAGGTTGGCGGTTCAAATCCCAGGTCCACTGAAGTTACCAATGTGGGTCCTTGAGCAAGACCCTTAACCCTCATTGCTCCAGGGATGTTGTGATTAACCCTGTGTTCACCTTGTAAGTCACTTTGGATGAAAGCATCCGATAAATGACCAAATGTAGCTTTAGAGTTGAATTTAAAACTGACTCACTGAAAAGTGGGCTTGTGGACTTAAGAGAGAATTAAAAGCTTTTACAGGTTTAAGAGCTGAGAGAGACACTAGGTTTTTCTGAGGAGAGGGTTTTAAACATGGCAGTTAATTATCATAATAATGTTGGATTTGTGACCAACAGGTTTTATCTTAAGTACAATTTTAATATCACATTGTACTGTGTCTGATGGATTCTATCTGATGTCTAAATTTTATCTTAAAAGAACAGAATTTCTTGTTGAACTGGATTCATTAGTTTTTAGTGTAATTACATATGGTGTACGCCAAAAATCTGTTTTCTAAAAAACCCAGAGTAAAGAGCATCACGTTGGTCTATAGCCAACAGGTTTTTACCTTGAAGGTGTTAAAGGCAGCAGGAAATTATCATATAACATCAGGCTGTAGTCAGTTGCGGCTTATCTTAAAGTATAATTAAATATCAAACTGAAATGTGCCCAACAGGTTCTGTCTTAAAAGTGAAAATTAATATTGTAATCAAAATAATAATCTTAAATTATTAGTAATTAATAATTTATCATGTAGCGAGGTCGCCATTTTCTGTAACAGGGGCACCATAAAATTAACAATTCATGATTAAATATATCATGTCAAAATTACCATACATCTATGATTGACTGTTGTATTTAACAATTAAAAATGTATGTTACTTTGGATCCTAGCCAGTGGTTTTAACCTTAATCAAATCAATCACATTGAAAAAATTATTAGCAGTAAGTGATCATTATGACAATGACGTTACCTTTAATACTGTAGGACTTTTTTTGTGTATTAATTTTATATAAAATAATAGAAATTAGGTCCTCTCCATCCTAGCAACAATGTTATATTATATTAAAATATTATAAATAACCATATCAGAGGTGAACTATTAACTTGTGTAGTTAAATGAATTGATTGGTTAATCATATATATATACGCCACGGTGGCTTAGTGGTTAGCACGTTCGCCTCTCTGCAATAGGGAATCCCGGATTCGAATCCCCATCTGGGTGGAGTTTCCATGTTCTCCCCTCATCTGTGTGGGTTTTCTCTGGGTTCTCCGGTTTCCTCCCACAGTCCAAAAGCATGGATCAAGTCGATTGAATTCTCAAAATTGCCCCATATAGAGTGTGTCTGTGTGAGTGCGTGTGTGCCCAGCGATGGCGCCCTGTCCTGGGTCTATCTGCCCAGCGCCTGAGATGTTCTCCCCTGGATGGGCATAGGGAACCCCACCGCGACCCTAATAGAGGATAAAGTGGGAGATAATGAATGAATATATATATACATATATATATATATATATATATATATATATATATATATATATATATATATATATATATATAGATCACTCAGCATTTATTGCTCATAATGTAAAGTTAACCGTTGTGCGCAGTGACCAAAACACTGGGGAAAGCCCCCCCCCCCCCCCCCCCCACCATAAGCCGAAATGGATTATGGATAAATTAATGGATAAATGAATTAAATTAACCTTTGATTTTCAGTCTTAAAAGATCAGCTAAAACATTGATTTGAAGTAATAACAAGGTTTATTATATGTACATAAAATAAGATTAATACAGATGAAGTTTACATCACAATGGTAAAATAGTTACAAAGATTTACTTTACAATCACATCTGCTGCTAACTGGGAATAAGATGCCCCCTAATCAAAAGTCAATATTGCTTTTCATCCTCTCTCCCCAAAAAAACCACAGGGTCTTCTCAGCCTTGCCTCATGTCAAATCTTTAAAAAAAACTCCTCTAAATCTGTGTGTTAAATACCCATTTATAAGCTTCAAACCTCTGACTAGGCCATTCGAATGTAATAAGGGTCAGGTTATCACACTGGGGTCTTGGCTGGCCCGCATTATAGTTGCATTTCTAGAATTCATTGAAGTGTGGGAGACAATTGTAAATAATCTAAATTGATACAGTCAGGTTGGCATTGAGAATGCAATAAAGGCTTCCCTCTGTTGGAGATAATCTTAACCCCTCGTCATGACCATTAAGCATTTTGAAAGCTGGCAAAGTCACAATTATATTGCTTATAAGAAACATGTATTAGGAACCTGTAACATGTATAAATATATTGTATGATGCTCTTTGGCATCATGTAAATTCTTTAAAGACCACCTTTACGATATTATTTTATAAATTCCAAACGTGACATTACCATGTCCAAACCATTAATAATACACCATTATTGTTAATTCAACAAAGCACAAGTTAACCATATTTCTACACTTGCCAAAAAGTATTAGTAATATAAGTTACCTGGATTTTTGCTTTTTTTTTTTTTGCTTGTCTAATATCTAATTTATTTTGAACTATTTTTATATCAGATCAAGTTCATTTTGTTTTATTTAGCTTTAAGTAAGTAAGATTTTACTTTTTCATTTTAAGGCTATTTTGAAGGACGATTCCAATTTGTTGTTCATTTCATGTTTTTTTTTTATTTTTATTTATTTATTTATTTATTTATTTTTTACAACTTTTATAGGAATCTGAAATCACTCGTCTCCAAACCAAGATTTCCAGTCTGGAAAGAGCATCTGAGTTATACAGCACATCTCGCCGGCATGAGCCCAACACTGTCACAGCTTCCTCTCCTCCTCTTAATGTCCTCGATATCCCTTATTCTTTATCTCAAGATGACATCTCAGCTCAGTCTCACTGCAACTTGTCCTCTACATCTTGGAAAGAAGCCTCCTCAGGTGTTTCACTGAAGCTTTCTGAAAATCCAATGGTGGCAATGAAACCCAAGAGTTCTTCATGCAGCGATTGGCAGGGCCTGAGCCTCCCAGATCAATCCTGCACATCAGACATGACTTTTAACCCCCTTACCTATATGGTAGATGGTGAGGAATCTGATGAATTAGAGCTGGATTCACTCTCAGGGATGTTGAAGTTTGTTAACCAGACGCTGGCCCTGCAAGAACATCACACATTCTGCAACTCCACTACAAACTCGGGGTAAGCCAGAAAATAACTGCTAATACATTGTGTAAATGTTAATAGCACTGATTATCAGAATTCCTCAGTAGTGAGTGGCTATTTTTGTCTATAGGACCTGATTGAGGACAGATGCAGCTTTAAATTGGTTTTTTTTTTTTTTTTTTTTTTATTAATATCTTTTACTCTGTACTCTCTGTTACTCTCTGTACACAGTGTGTTTGAAGTCTTTGTGTTTTTTTTTAAAAAACTTACATGTTAAATAAACCTGTTCTTTTGAACTAATTTTATATTTACTAGTCTACTAGTCTAGGTCTAGTGACATTCATCCTTATGTAAATATGTGTTTATATTATTCATACCTCTGGTTAAATTTACTTTTATTCAGCCAGCAATTTTATTTTTGACTGGAAACGATACAGGCATCTCCCAGGAGATAATATGATGTACAAGAGGCATCATTGTGGTAAAAAATATTTCTCAGTTTTTATTCACATTTGAACAAAAAAGTGGCATGCCCAAAATTATTCATACCCTTCTCAATAATTAATAGAAAAGCCTTTATTGGCTATTACAGCAATCAAACGCTTCCTGTAATTGCTGACCAGCTTTTTGCATGTCTCCACTGGTATTTTTACCCATTCATCTTTAGTGATGAGCTCCAACTCTTTGAGGTTGGAGGGTCTCCTTGCCATCACCCTGATCTTTAGCTCCCTCCACAGATTCTCTATTGGATTCAAGTCAGGACTCTGGCTAGGCCACTGCAAAACGTTAATGTTTTTGTCTGCTAACCATTACTTCACCACTTTTGTTGTGTGTTTTGGGTCGTTGTCATGCTGAAATGTCCACTGGTTCCCAAGTCCAAGTTTCTCTGCAGACTGCCTGATGTTGAGAATCTTTTTTCATTGCTCTTTTTTCATGGTGCCATTTACTGCAATCAAGTTCCCTGGTCCATTGGCTGAAAAACACCCCCAAAACATTAGGTTCCCACCACCATGTTTGACAGTGGGGATGGTGTTCTTAGGGTTGAAGGCTTCTCCTTTTTTATGCCAAATGAAGGACACATCATTGTGGCCGAACAATTACATTATTGTTTCATTTGACCATTAAACAGAAGACCAGAAGTTTTTTTCTTTGTCCAGATGAGCATTTGCAAAGGTCAAGCAGGCTTTTGTGTGGCTTTTCTGGAGAAGTTGCGTACTTTTTGGTCTGTGTCCGTGGAACCCAGCAGTGTGCAGTGTTCTTTGGACTGTCTGCCTTGAGATGTTGCCACCAGCAGATCCCAGATTCACCAGAATGGCCTTGGTGGTGATCCTTTGATTTTTCTTCACTATCCTCCTGGCCAGCACAGGTGTCACTTTTGGCTTCCGACCACATCTTCTGAGATTTTCCACAGTGTGGAAATTCTTGTATTTTTAAATAATACTTTGCACTGTAGCCACTGGAACTTGAAAACATTTTGATATGGCCTTATAGCCCTTTCCTGACTTTTGAGCGGCCACAATGCACAGCCGCAAGTCCTTAGTGAGCTCCTTTGTCTTAGCCTTGACTGTCCACAAACCAACTGCAGAAAGCTGCTCTTTTTTACCTGTTGAGTTGATTAAAACAGCTGTTCCCAATGAATCAGTGTAATTAAGATGCTTTAAAACAGCTTTGACTATTTGGAATGGTATAGAACTTTAGATTTTCCCATAGACTGTGACATATTGCAAAGGGTATGAATAATTTTGGACATGCCACCTTTTGTTCAAATGTGAATAAAAGCTGAGAAATATTTTTTACTACAATGATGCCTCTTGTACATCATCATATTATCTCCTGGGAGGTGCCTGTGTCGTTTCCGGTCAAAAATAAAATTGCTGGTTGAATAAAAGTAAATATAAGTCAAGATTTGCCAGGGTTTTGAATAATTTCGGGCTTGACTGTGTGTGTGTGAGTATATATATATATATATATATATATATATATATATATATATATATATATATATATATATATATATATAATCAAAAAAATTTGATTGACACTGCTATAATTTAAGATAAATGTGGTCTAAACATGACTTATGTTAAGCTTTACCTTAACTGACTTGATCCTCAGGTTATATCTGACAGTTAAGAGTCCTGATCGCGACTCCTCCCTGTCACTGTTTTACTTCCAGAGACGTATTAAAGTCCCTTTCTTAACTAAAAGTACTAGTGATATTGTAATTACTTAAGTAATAGTTTTTTTTTTTTTTTCTCGATTAGAAGTATAAAAGGTATATGCACCTACATGTACTCATAGTAAAAAAAATATTATAAAAGTGTTTATTTAAAAATCACTTTTAATTATATATATTTTTAAAAAAGGTGCACAAGTACCATCACATGAAAACCTGCAGTAAAGTTATTTTGTTTCATATTTTACAAGAATCCTATTCAAAACCATGTGGATATCACTCATATCTGTATATTAATAGGCACTGACATATAAATTTAATTTTCTAATGTGCAAAACAATTAACCAAAGCAACATTGTCAGTGTACTGATTTTGAATATGTATAGTTTTTGTAAACTCAAAGTGCATCTTAATGCTGGGAATAGTTGTCACCCAGTCTCATTATAATTGTTTACAGTAAAGTACACCATTAAAAAGCAGTGAATAATTAAGTCAAAAGTCAGCTAATTAATATAAAACACATAACATGTTTAAAGTGTCCTCCCTTTTGTGAGCCATACAATTTGATCTTAATTAGCAGAGGTTAGGGATCAAAAAGAGTTATGGTTAACATGTAAAATTACTGTTTTATTTTTAAAAAACTGTATGTATAAAATACACTATGGCAGCACATTTCGAAAAGGTATCTCAACACTGTAGAACACTGGCTAAAGAATTGTGACAAATAAAATGCATCAAATATAAAATGGACCTAAAATACAAAAAAAGATAACTTTAGTGAACTTTTTTAAAATTTGATGGTAAATTGGCTCAAAAACCATCAGCTCTTGCTTTTTTGTCAAACACAAAAGGCATCTTTGTTGAGCCAGCAAGGTAAATAATTATGTTAAATAAGAAAAATGTTTTACTATCAACTTGATATACTATCAATAGCATCAGAATCCATTTTTTAATCAATTTTTCTATTTTTGTTTTCCTGGTTGGTCTTTGCATGTCATCCATCCAATCACAAGTTCACTTTACTCCCCTCTCCCGCCTCACCATTTATCATCCAATAGAAACTTCATTAGTTGCATGAGCAGATTAAACCATACATAAAGACATGTAGTCAAAATAAAGAAACAAACCTATTTCATAAATGTATCGAGTAAAATGTACAGGTATTTTTTTATTATAATCAAGAAGCAAGTGCTTCTAAAAAAGAGTTTTGAGTTTTGTGTTTGCAGTTGTTTCCTTAAAATGCTAAATGTTTCAGCATTATGGACAGAGTTGGGAAGATCATTACACCAATTAGCAGTGGTGAATGATATGGAGCACCACAGTTGAATCACCAGGCAACACTCGTCAGAAGAGCACAGTGAAAGAGTCGAGGTGTACCTAAAAAAATAGAGCTACATTTACATTTAGTCATTTAGCAGACGCTTTTATCCAAAGCGACTTACAAATGAGAACACCACAAGTCAGAAGCCATGGAGAAAACCAACTATACTGTAAATTCATCAAACCTGATTGTTATTCGATGCTGCGCCCCCCCCCCCCTTTTTTTTTTTTTTTTTTTCTCTACAACAGGTATTTGTTAAAGAGATACGTCTTAAGTAGTTTCTTAAAACTGTTTAGTGATTCTGCCTTACGGACAGAGTTGGGAAGATTGTTCCACCATTTTGCAGTGGTGAACGCCACGGAGTGAGAATTAGCTCCTCGGTGAGGTGGAATCGCCAGGCGAGTGAACGAGTCGGAGTGTATTTTGAAAAGATAGAGTGAAGGTAGGAGAGGGAAGATCCAGAAATGGTTCTGTATGCCAGAGTCAGTGACTTGTACTGAATGCGAGCAGCTACAGGGAGCCAATGGAGGGAAATGAGTAATGGAGTGACATGAGTTCACTTGGGCTGGTTAAACACAAGTCGGGCTGCAGAGTTTTGAATTAGTTGAAGAGGTCTGATTGTGGTCTGATACCGGCAAGTAGCGCATTACAATAATCAAGCCGGGATAGGACTAGGGCTTGAACAAGCAGTTGGGTAGCATGTTCAGTCAAAAAGGGTCTGATCTTCCTTATGTTGTAAAGAAGGAATCGACAAGAACGGGCGGTTTTGATAACATGATCAGAGAGTTTAAGGTGGGAGTCTATTGTGAAACCAAGTTCCGGACCGAATCGTTTGGGGAGATTGTGGAGCCATCAATTTGGAAGGTCAGGTTGTGATGGATTGAGGGTTTAGCTGGGATAATGAGAAGCTCTGTTTTTTCTAAGTATAATTTGAGATGATGGGCCTTCATCCAAACAGATATGTCGGTGAGGCAGGCAGATACCCGATTTTAGATGGTGGTGTCATCAGGGGCAAAAGACAGATGAAGTTGATTGTCATCAGCATAGCAGTGGTAAGAGAAACCATGCGCCTGGATGATTGTGCTCAGTGATGTCATGTAAAGTGAAAAGAGGAGAGGACCAAGTACAGAGCCCTGAGGCACACCAGTGCGAACTTGGTGAGAGTTAGAGATCTCCCCATTCCATGACACTTTGAAGGTCCTTCCTGTGAGATAGGATTGAAACCATTCAAGTGTCATACAAGAAAAGCCTAATTCAGCTAGAGTAGACAGTAGAATCTGATGATTTACTGTATCAAAAGCTGCAGAAAAGTCTAACAAAATGAGGACCGAGGATTGAGATTTGGCTTTGGCAGATTTAAGTGAGTCAATTACAGAGAGCAATGCTGTCTCAGTGGAGTGACTACATCTAAAACCGGATTGATTGGGATCAAGGATATTATTCTGATTAAGAAATTTGGAGACCTGTGTGGATACCACCCGTTCAAGCGTTTTAGACAGGAAAGGTAAAAGAGAAACAGGTCTGTAGCTCTCAGCCAAATTTGGGTTGAGCGTAGGTTTTTTGAGTATGGGTTTGACTATGGCCTGTTTGAAACAATTTGGAAAAGTCCCAGACGTGAGAGAGGAGTTAATGATGTGTGTGAGAGCTGGTGTGATGGAGGAGGCGATGGATTGAAGAAAGTGGGATGGGATGGAATCAAAGGGGCAAGTAGTTGGGTTACTGGCAAGAAGAATTTTGCAGATGTCAGATTCTGTGACAGGGGAGAAGGAGGAGAAGGTTGGATGGCTGGATGTGTGAGATGTAGTGTTGTGGAAATGGTGAGTATGAAAGAGTTTGCTGATGCCCTCAATCTTTTCTGTGAAAAAAGTTGCAAAGACATCAGCTGACACAGAATTGTTAGGAGGGGGAGAGGGAGGAGTTAGTAGTGAGTTGAAAGTACTGAATAAGGTGCGGGCATCTGAGATGCATGTTACCTTGGACTGGAAGAACAAGGATTTAGCAGCAGTTACATCCTTCGAGAAAGTGGCAAGTGAGGATTGGTATGTTTCTAAATCTGAAGACAGACCAGACTTACGCCATTTTCTTTCGGCGGAACGAAGAGAAGTACGTTGCTTCCGAAGCGTCTCCGTGAGCCAGGGACTGGACAGTGAACTGTGTGTTTTCCTGGTGGATTTTGGACAGACCTGATCAAGACATGAAGCCAAGGTGGAGCAGAATGTGCTTGATGCAGTGTTGGGGTCAAGGGTTAAGAAGTTACTGATGCTAGGAAGGGCATCTGTAACCAAGTCGGCAAAGAGTGTGTTAGAGAGAGCGCTAAGATTTTGACGTACCTGAGATGTTTTACTGATGATCACGGGAGAAGATGGAAGAGAGACAGAAAACTGTATGAAGAAGTGGTCTGATTCATGAAGTGGAGTGATGTGTATGTCCGAAGAGAGACATGAGCGTGTCATGATGAGGTCGAGCTGGTTGCCAGCCCGGTGGGTAGCTGAGGTGCGGAGTAGATGGAGGTCCAGGCTGGAGATGAGATCAAGAAACTCAGCGGCGTACGGTCGGTCTAAGTGAATGTTGAAATCGCCTAGGACGACAAGAGGACAACCATCATCTGGGAGAGATGATAATAACATATCGAATTCCTCGACGAAGTTATCTAGTTGACCTGGGGGACGATAGATGACAAGAAAATGACATTCAACCGGTTCAGTGATTGTCAGTGCATGGAATTCGAATGAGACAGTGTTTGATAAAAGTGTAAGAGGAGAGAATTTCCATTTGTGGGTAATAAGCAAACCTGTGCCACCTCCTCTTTTGCCAATACAAGGAGAGTGAGAGAAGTGGAAATTTGTTGAAAGGGCAGCTGGTGTCGCGGAATTCTCGGGACGAATCCATGTCTCAGTGAGGGCTAAAACCTGAAGACCAGCATGAGCCGCAAAAGCAGGAATGAAATCAGATTTCTTGGTGGCTGACTGACAATTCCATAGTCCTGCAGAGAAGGGGAAGAGCTCGCTTGTATTCACCTGCTGCAGAGTTTGCAGGTGTGCAAGAGTGCGCCTTCTCCTCTGAGGAAAGGAGTGTCTGTGTGAGGAGGAAATGACAGGGATGAACTGAAAACACATGCTGAAGAGAAAGGTGTGAATGTGTAAGAAAATGAATTGACTAGTTTGAGACTACTTAGTTGCCTTGTCGTTGTCCTTGCTTGGTGGACTCGCGCAGGTAGACTCGCAGGTCTTTACACGAATAGGTCTTCACAAGATAGGCGGAACACGAGAGGCTGTTGCTTCCGCTGTCGCGTCAGCGTATCTATGATTCTTAAATAGCCCGGATGAAACTAGGTCACGCCCCCTCCGGAACAATCCCACGTTAAACGCAAGGTGCAAATAGGCAGTAGACCGAAACTAGAACGTGACTCTAGGGGTGCCGACGCACAGATCTACAATGTACAACAGGTAATTCAAAGTTACAGCAGTTACTTCCTACACAAACGCCTGACTTAGAGCTAAGGTAAGAGGAAGAGCCAGAGATTCTCCTGTAGGCCAGAGTTAGTACCTTGTTCTGAATGCAAGTAGCCACAGGAAGCCAATAGTGAGTGAATAGTGGAGTGACATAAGTTCACTTGGGTTGGTTGAAGACAAGTTGGGCTGCCGAGTTTTAAATCAGTTGTAGAGGCTTGATTGTGCCAGCTGAGAGACCAGCGAGCAATGCATTAAATAACCTATGGTAGCTCAAGTGCATATTGGATTGTGGTACATAGGTAATTAAATAGGAGATAAATAGGTAATTTATGGATAATATGATCCAGCTAAATTTTGCTATACCTGTCAAGTAGTTCTTAATCTCTGCAGTCTAAAACTTACTATCCAAGTATTTAAATTGGGTCATTTAGCAGACGCTTTTATCCAAAGCGACTTACAAGGTGAGCACAGGGTTAATCACAACATCCCTGGAGCAATGAGGGTTAAAGGTCTTGCTCAAGGACCCACACTGGCAACTTCAGTGGACCTGGGATTTGAACCCCCAACCTTCAGATTGACAGCCCACCACCCTAACCACTGAGCTAACCCGCCCCAGTATTTAGTATGTAGTATTTAGTAGTTTTGTTTCTCCTCTTCCTCGCTCACTCTCTCTTAATGTTTGTTTCTCTACATGATGCTTCATATATTTTTAATAGGCTTCACATCTGAGCTGCTGGTACGCCAGTCAGCACATGTATTCTGTCTATGAAATTATATTATTGTCATTAGCACAAAATAAGTCCTGCCGTTGTCCTAAAATAAACATAAAATTCCCTGGAAAAGACATTGGCTTGGCATCAGCATATGTCTCTCAAAAATGCCAATATAAGCCTCCACGTCAGTAGGCGGTTCATGTATGTGTGTATTTATGCAAATCAACTTTGATGTTGGCACTGATGCAGTCAGTTACATTGGTTGGTCTTTGTTCTATTCATTGTTCTCAGTCTGCATGATCTTTTCATCTTTGGCATGTGAATTTTGACTTCTTTTTTTCAAGACGCACCGAAGTTTTCCTGACCACAGACCACATTCCCCCTGTCTTTTAGTCCAAATGACTTGTCAGCATTTCTGCATTTAAACATTTCTAGTTTCAGGTTGCATTTCTAAATGCAGTTTATAAAGCGGGTAGTCCTTAAATCTCATGGCTGAGCTGTTTGTCCAGCCATGATATTGTTCACAATAATGCACACCTCTGACTGCTTCACATTTGTATCACTGCATGAAGCATATGGATGTGGTTAATCATTATTTTAAATCATGTACCATTACAAATATACAGATTAATATAAATATTGAGCCATTTCCCATATCCTGTTGCTTAGCAGTTAATACTTACTTTAGAACCGGACTAGATTACATCAAAGGCCAGTTTATTAATAATTTTGATTTAAATAAACAGTTTTATGAAAAAAAAAAAGTTTTTTTTTATTGTGTATTTTTAATAACCATTTTATTAAAGCAATAAGGCACTCGAGGGCGCTATACCTCTTTTCCCATGATTTATTCACAATAATGCATGCCCTCTCAAATCGTATTAATTTAATCAAACCATGTTAAGTGACAATAATTATTATATATTATATAAGTATTCCTAAAATCAATGTCCATCATGGTAGAATAAGGGTTTTCAAAAACAATATAGTTTGAAGGTGTGCCCAGCGATAGATTGGCGCCCTGTCCTGGGTGTATATGCCCAGCGCCCGAAACGTTCTCCCCTGGATGGGCATGGGGAACCCCCCGTGACCCTAATATAGGATAAAGCGGAAGATGATGAATGAATGAATATAGTTTGAAGGCTTAATGGTCACACACATTTAGCAGAAATATCTTATTTTAATAAAAAATGGTAAATTTGGTACAAAGAGTGAACCATGATCTATCCTGGACAGACAAATATTTTATTATTATTGTTACAAGTTTTGCCCCCTTTAAAGCAGCAGTTTTACATTTTTCTCAACCTGAAAGTTTTTTTTTAATATAAAGTGACATTTATCATTAGTCATTTAGCAGATGCTTCTATCCGAAATGACTCACAAATGTGAAAACAAACACAATTATCAACCTGACTGATCATTATCCAATCTGGCTTCCAAGTCTAGTTTTACCCTACCTTTTTTATTTTTTAGAAACAAGAAGCAAGTGCTTCTGAAAGAGATGTGTTTTGAGTTGTTTCCTTGAAAATGCTAAATGTCTCAGCATATGGACAGAGTTAGGAAGATTATTACAATAATTAGTGGTGAATGATCTGGAGCACCACAGTGGAGCAAAGTTGAATCACCAGGCGACACTTGTCAGAAGAGCACAGTGAAAGAATCGAGGTGTACCTTAAAAAAATAGAGCTAAGGTAAGAGGAAGAGCCAGAGATTGTCCTGTAGGCCATAATTAGTGCCTTGTACTGAATGCAAGCAGCCACAGAGAGCCAATATAGAGATAAGTAGTGGAGCCCAAGTTGGTCTGCCGAGTTTTTAATCAGTTGTAGAGGCCTGGTTGTGCCAGCTGGGAGACCAGCGAGCAATGCATTATAATATAAAATGAACCTCATAATGTTATACCACTTATCACCAGAGGACATAAATCGTTAGCTATTTTTCAGCTCTTCCAAGGTAAGTTTTTCTATGATTTTGAAGAGAAATGGAGTATAATATTGGTCTTTAGGTCGACAGTAAGGATCCAAGTTTGACTAAGATTTAGCTTAATGACTATACACTTTAGATTTTTAGGGATATAACCAAGTTTGAGAAATGCATTTATTATGTTCAATTTGAAGCTTTGTAATATTTGAAAATAAGTTTTTTTTAAATTTGGTATTTTTAAGATACAGGGTTTAATGCATTAAATACTTGCCTTGTATGAGATTCATATTTAAGGATACTACATTTAGTTTTTGTAGCTGTAGGTGTACTACCAATTTTTTAATTTTTTAATTATTACATGATTAATATTATTTATACATGTTACTTAGTGGTTAGCACATTCGCCTCTCAGCGCTAGGGATTTCGAATCCCCATCTGGGTGGAGTTTCCATGTTCTCCCCGTGTCTGCATGGGTTTCCTCCGGGTTCTCCGGTTTCCTCCCACAGTCCAAAAACATGGATCAAGTCAATTGAATTCTCCAAATTGCCCCATATAGAGTGCGTCTGTGTGAGTGAGTGTGTGCCCAGCGATGGATTGGCGCCCTGTCCTGGGTCTATCTGCCCAGCGCCCGAGACGTTCTCCCCTGGATGGACATGGGGAACCCCACCGCAAACCTAATAGAGGATAAAGTGGGAGATAATGAATGAATGAGGATTACATAATGATATGCGATTACCTCACTTTGTGAGACAATGGTTATTTTCTAATGTTGAAGCCATATGCCAAAATTAACTCTCGTGTATATTTACAGCAGTGTTTTAACCACATTTTGAGTGATACCCACTTAAGAATTAAGGAATCAAAAGCTAATTTAAATAGGTGGTCGTGTTGTATATTAAAATAACCAGTAGTCAACTTGTACTTGATTTTATATTAATTTACAGAATCCATTAATAATCTCTGGGCGCATGGTGGCTTAGCCTCTCAGCGCTAGGGATTCCCGGTTCGAATCCCAATCTTAGTGGAGTTTCCATCTCCCCATGTCCGCGTGGGTTTCCTCCGGGTTCTCCGGTTTCCTCCCACAATCCAAAAACATGGATCAAGTCAATTGAATTCTCAACATTGCCCCATATAGAGTGTGTCTGTGTGAGTGAGTGTGTGCCCAGCGATGGATTGGCGCACTGTCCTGGGTCTATGCCCAGCGCCTGAGATGTTCTCCCCTGGATGGGCATGGGGAACCCCACCGCGACCCTAATAGAGGATAAAGCGGGAGATAATGAATGAATGAATGAATAAATTCTCCAAATTGCCCCATATAGAGTGTGTTTGTGTGTGTGAGTGTGTGTGGATTGGCGCGCTGTCCTGGGTGTATCTTGTTGGCCTGTGGGACTCCAGAAGCAGCTGACCGGTACTGACAGGCCAGTCAATTTGCAGTGTTGTGCGTCGCAGAGGCAAAAACCCGGGTGTGGGAGGAGTTTGGTGAGGCCTTGAAAAGTGACCTTCGGCCGGCTCCAAGAAGATTCTGGCAAACTGTGAGGCGACTCAGGAGGGGAAAGCAGAGTGCCCTCCGGAGAGGAGTCAGAGTCAAAGGATCCAGGAGGAGGCTTGTCCATGACTGGGGCTGAATTTGCTTGGTTATGGTCACAACAGTACACAACAGGGGTCATACAGCACCCTGCAAAGAGGGTTAAGAGTTAGAGTTAAAGCAGTTAGATGTTTTATTGGTTAATTATTGATGCAAGAATAACTCAGTAACTTCATTGCAGCATATGAGCATGCATGCATACGTCCTGCTCAGTCTTCCTGATTTTGGCGAGCAGGTTTATTGTTGGTTTTAGATGTGACTCAGCAACTCTGTGTGCTTATGGGCTTTTCACGGCTTGTTTAAACACGACTCTGTACTTTAGGTCTTGTTAAAAGACAAACAGTAGGTGTGGATGTTGTTTGCACTTCTTATGCAAACCTGACAACTTTTGACTCTTCCTGGCTTTCAAATGTTTTAAAACAAATAATGCATGTCAGGTTAATCAGTTCTTATACTATATTGTATTATTAAGATTTTTTTTCGTACAATCTGTTAGTCTATCTCAAAGTGAATAAGAAAATTCTAGTTGCAGATGTGCTTATCCACTTTTAACGTTTTACTTTGTCTAACACTGCACTTGTATTGTAATATGCTCATAGTTGATTATGTTAAACAAAGTACGAAAATACAGGTGATCAAGCACCACAAGCCACATCATGTAGAGACAAGCATAATCTCCAAATACTGTTTGGAGTTCTAATACTGTTCAGTGGATTCTTTGAATTAAAAGGTCATTTAAGAAGTAAAACGCTAATTTTGCTAACTTTTAATATTTTTGTTGGCATCCTTATAAAAGGAAGCCACACCACAAAATAATGCAACCTCCAGTATTTAAGTTACTTTGGTCTAACTTGCTGAGTCTAACAGATATGCAGTAGCTTTAGCTTGGGTGTAGTAATAATATAGAGTTATGCCTTAAAATATAGTAATGTACTTAATAAAATTGTACACAAAACAAAATGTATTGGGATCTGAACATATTTAGCACAGAACATAATGGAGCTATTCCATTTTTAATCCCATTTATTTTTGTCACTTGAAAAGTTTACTTAGAACCAGAGTACTAAATATGTGCATAATGAGGACCAATAAAGCTCAACTTCATTGGTCTGACTACCATCTAAAACCATTGAAATTACAAGTTTTTATTTAAAACAGCATGAGGTTAACACATTTTAAAGAGCATTAGTCAAGCTCCAAGCTAAATTATAAATTGTAATTGTGCCTTCTCAACTCACTTTATCTAAATTTTAGTTAAATAAACAAACACTGACATTTGCATTTAACTATTTCCAAATGAACCCAGTTCTCACCACAATAAAAACGCCTTTGGGTAGAAGACTTTCAATCGCGTGTCATATGGTTAGTGGTTATGCTTGTGCATGAATAATACTTTCATAAACTCATGACAGGAAGTAGGCTCACTAAGCATTTAGTTCTGCACAAACCCTTCCTTTTTAATACAGTGCAATATGTGTTAGTAGAATTTAGTGACTTCTATCAATAATAGCTCACTGTTTTTTTTTTCCTTTTTTTTTAACCTGTGAGCTATTGTAATGTGAGCGGGCAGCTTTGCAATTCAAATAATGCAGAATTTGAATGGTATCTATAAGGCTCTTTTGCAGCATTTCATATGATGCTATTATCATAATCTTGCCTGCACTGTACTTTTCTTGTTATTGTTTATAGTGGGAAGCTGATTTATTTATCTGATTTAGTGCAAGTTCTCTAATTTCACTGATGCAAGGCCTTTCTTTTTCCTTTTGATGACAGTTATATAAATATATATTTAGTTTTATATATATATATATATATATATATATATATATATATATATTTGGACATTAAATTGCAGACTTATTGCTCAAACTAAAAAAAAAGTTGTGTTCAAATCCAAATCTGTCATACAGCAATACCAGTGGGGGGATTAAATGCTGTCACGCTAATCGAGATGAGCAGCTTAGGAAATTAAATTTGTGTGAATGTGCTAAGGTATTTTTATGTATCTCTTATTAGATGGAGTCATAAACAGTCATGGGGTTTTCCTAGATTTTTTTTACCAAATAAATAGAATAAGTGGCTTATTAACATTTCAGTTCAGTTTTGTTAGAGTTAAATTTGTTGGGATTTTTTTATTAATATAATTAATGTGGTTTGTGTGTTATTTTAAAGTAATGGTCTGTCAGCATCTATCTGACAGATGCTGTTAGCAATTCAAGACAGGATCTTTTTACAAAGTGTGATTTTATCTGAACTTTAAAATCATATTTGATATACAAACCGGATTCCAAAAAAGTTGAGACACTAAACCAATTGTGAATAAAAACTGAATGCAATGATGTGGAGATGGCAAATGTCAATGTTTTATTCGTAATGGATTTTAAAAGTAAAATATGTTGAATCAAAATTTCAGTGTCAACAAATCTCAAAAATGTTGGGACAAGTAGCAATAAGTGGCTGGAAAAAGGGAAATTGAGCATATAACGAACAGCTGGAAGACCATTCATTTTCATTCATTATCTTCCGCTTTATCCTCTATTAGGGTCGCGGTGGGGTTCCCCATGCCCATCCAGGGGAGAACGTCTCGGGTGCTGGGCAGATACACCCAGGACAGGGCGCCAATCTATCGCTGGGCACACACTCACTCACTCACACACACAAACACACTCTATATGGGGCAATTTGGAGAACTCAATTGACTTGATCCATGTTTTTGGACTGTGGAAGGAAACCGGAGAACCCGGAGGAAACCCACACAGACACGGGGAGAACATGGAAACTCCACCCAGATGGGGATTTGAACCGGGAATCCCTAGTGCTGAGAAGCAAACGTGCTAACCACTAAGCCACGTGCCGCCGCTGGAAGACCAATTAACACTAATTAGGTCCATTGGCAACATGATTGGGTATAAAAAGAGCTTCTCAGAGTGTCTGTGTCTCTCAGAAGCCAAGATGGTAAGAGGATCACCAGTTCCACCATTGTTGCGCAGAAAGATACCAGAATGAACAGTTAATTATAAGACAATTGAACAGTTAGAGGCCTATTTCTAAACTTGAGAAACTGGTCTCCTCTGTCCCCAGATGTTTGTTGAGTGTTGTAAGACAGTGGTGAAAATGGCCTTGTCCCAACTTTTTTGGGATTTGTTGATGCCATGAACTTTTGAAACAACACATTTTTCCCTTACATTGATATATTCACTCAGTTTAAACTTTTGATCTGTGATTTCTATTCTGAATAAAAAATTTCACATCTGCCATCTCCACATCATTTCATTCAGATTTTATTCACACTTTGTTTAGTGTCCCAACTTTTTTGGACTCCGGTTTGTACATAGCTTTTTCACAGTGGATCTGGACCCCTTAAATTTATCTCCTGTCCCTGGTTGAGCTAGTTTGTTCTACTTTCTCACAGCTTTTAGTGACACATTTAATTACCTGCACCCGAACATAGTTAATAACCTATTTACAAAAAGGGAGACTGATTATTTCATGTTACAGGTTTTCTAACACAGAGTACACACAGCTTCTTGCAAGCGTATTTAATATTATTCATCCTGAAATCAAATGATTTAAAAAATGTCTCTAAAACCTGATGAAAATGTGGCTTTGCATGTTTATGTATATGTGGATGAATCAGATTTTTGTAAATAAATTCATGTCAATAACAAAATTAATACTGACTCAGATACACACAGGTTATATAATGTATTTTAAGCACTGCAGATTTCTTTTTATGCAGTAACCAAGGCTTAGTATGTCAAAATGTCAAATGGTTAAAAGTTAAAAATAAATAAATAAATGTCACTGATATAGATGATATCACACCACTGGCACTGCATGCTGAGATGCTCCACCACCCAACTAATGTTCTGTGAGTGCGGTCCTGACCGTTAGAGAACAGAATAAAGAGACAAACAGCATAAATAGAAATAAATACAAACTAAATTCTGTATTTGCAGAACTAAAAAGTTCTGTTATGTGTTAATTGGGACTGAAAAAAATATTTTAAATAGTTGTACCAAGTACCTAAAGTGGCCCAGTTAGTGTTACGACGGGGCGCGCTGCCCGGAGAATGGCGGTGCAGCGCGGCGAGGTGGCGAATCACAGAGCCAGGAGACCAGGTAAACAAACACAAAAAGCTCTTTTAATGGCTGAACGCGGGAACGCCGCCAGAACGAGCCGAGAGCTCAATATACAGAGAAGAATCGGTGCAGCGGGAACGCCGCTGCGAACACGATGGCACGTACTGAAAATACGTGGAGTCGGACAACCGCGGAAAAGCCGCAGGAAGCCGAACGAACATAAACCACCAAACAAACACCCGGCGTGACGTTACACATACACGAAGTATATATGCACACACAGAACACAGAAATGCTGACCTACTGGCAGTTGAGCCGAGAACCCTTAAGTACTGCCAGTAGGTCGCCATACATTAGGTAGGGCCCAATCCCTGCACAAGGGGGTGGGTCCTACCTACGGAAGCCCGACACGGCCGAAACCCGAAACACGGGAGGCAGGTGGGAGGGGCCCAACCCTCCCAACCTGACAGTTAGTGTATCTATTTTGTCTACCTGGTGTCATTTATCATGGTTATTTGTGTCTGACTCATCTAACACATTAACTACAACTGTGTTGTAAAATGATTTTGGCAGAGCTCAGATCCTCTTAGAAACAGTATGTGTAAAACTATGTGAATTAACAAGTCTCTCATTTATGTGCTTAGCTGATTTTTCAGTGTGGCATGTTTGCAATGAGGTATGAATGGACAGCAGCCAAAGCCTGAGTGAATAGAGATGTGCTAATCCCAGCTTTGGAGGACCTGCATGATCAGCAACAGCACTGTATGGTGACTGTGTGGGGGATCATGGTTTACCTTCATAATTAGACTGAGGTGACACTGAGGCAACTTTATCACATTTTTTTGCCTTCACATTGTTGACAGAGGTCACAGACTTCTAATGTTTCTTGTCATTCAGCTATTATACATTATCTATTAAACCATTACATTAATTCATTCATTATCTTCCACTTAAACCTCTACTAGGGTCGCCAGGGGGGTTCCCCATGCCCAACCAGGGGAGAACGCTTCGGGCGCTGGGCAGATACACCCAGGACAGGGTGCCAATCTATCTGTTTAATTTACATCATTTAAAGTAATAAAAATATCAGGTTAATTAAAATGTTGCAAACATTTATGTACAATACAAATATAAAAGTAATGACTAAAACATGTTTTTGTCTTTATAAATGCTTTCTTTTAGCAACAGTAGGGACAGTAGGGATCGTTTTTTCAAACAATCATAATTAAAAATGTTTTTCTTTTTACTTTGTTCTTACAGGAAAAACCTAGTTTTCTTTTAAATAGATATGCCAATAAGTATGTGGCAGAAGCGCAGTGGCACTGGGGAAGGAGAAGCCGTTGGCAATGGACTTTTATTCAAGATAATTAATGCAAGTGATGCTCCATTAATGCTCCACCTGATGAAGGTGTGCACCCTCTATAATAAAGATCAGTACATCCTGTATGCAGAGAGGCCTTGCAACAAGTTTCAGGAATACGAGTACACAGCACTAAGGTTAGCCAGCACATACATTTTAATGAATATTCAAATTCTTCTGAAATCCTGTCCATTGACCCCTATTACAATTTTCACAAAAGAATTTAAAATTGGGTGCCACAAAATGTTAATTTATGTTTACATTAACTAAATGACAAACATGAGTGCATTGTTTCTGTGATTTCTGACACCTTTTTGGTAGTTATTGCATAATGATTATATAATCGTGATTATTTCTGACACAATAATCATACTATCAAAGTCTGTAATCATCTTATCCCTAAGCAACAGTGCAGCACGGATTATACAGAACTTGTTGCATTTAGAAACAGTTTATAACTCTATTTAATTTCATCAGGGTTTAGCTTTGCTTTAAATATTTGCACCCATTTCAGTGTTATTGTTACAAATCAGCCCCGAATGTAGCTAGGGGTTGTGGGGCTGGTGACATGTGGACGTGTGATTGTGGGTGATTTGGTGGAAGGATAACACACAATACAAACTTGGTGCGTTGTATTTACAATAATTTAAACATGGAGTGCACAAATAATGGAGAAACAAAGGCAACTTCCAGTTTTAGAGCCCCAAAAATACCCACACACAGAGAAGGTGAACGGTGGACGGTGCCAAAGAAAAGAAAAGAACAAAAAGTACTAGTCTGCCTAGTCAGGCCTAAACCTAGCCAAAAAATACACTTGGTGGCACCCGCCCCTAACCTAATGAACTAAACAGAGGCCTTACTACGTGTTTGCACATGTAGAGGCGCGCCCAAACTTCCCTGTCCACCTTCCAGGTACAACGGAGCAGTACAAAAACACAAAACAGGGACTAAGGTGATAAGATACAAAACGGAGCAAACAATCACAAACAAACACAAGCAGCTTTTCATGGACTCAGCCTCCAGCATCAGTTCTCTCACTCTGCTGCCTGGAGTGGTCCTTTTGTTCCTGATGCTCCACCCCTTTCCAACCAGCAGGGCTTCCCCATTGGTTCCCAGTCAGCACCTATGGAGTTGCAGGAGAAAACCAAAACAGGACACACAAGAAAACAAACGTGCTGCACTGGCACATAACATGCTCCCCCAAAAGATAGCAGTAATACTGCTCATCTATTTACAAAACTAATGTTACACCCGGGAAAGCGCATCAGCAACTACATTATAAACACCTCTTTTGTGTTTTATATCCAAAACATAGTCCTGCAAAAGAAGAGCCCATATCATTAGTCTCTGATTTTGATTATACATACGTGACAGAAACACTAACGGGTTATGGTCGGTGTATACAGTAATTGGCATACAGCTGGACCTAACATATACCTCAAAGTACTGAAGAGCAAGCAATAAAGCAAAAGCTTCCTTCTCAATCGTGTAATAATTATATAATAGGCTTATTATAGTAGGCTTACGTGTTGTTTAAATTAAAATCATTATGTTTGGGTAAGCTGCCCGGCTGCTCAGGGAGGAAAAGTCCTCTACTACACCTTGGTCATCCTAAGGTTTCTTCCTTAAAAACAACTGAACAGGTAGCTTCTTCTTGACACTGTTGCTTTGGCTTTCTCTTTCGGAGTTTGGGCTTGGAACACTGTAAACTGCTTTGTGACAACGTAATAATGTAAAAATAAATTAACACACTCATACTACTATTATTGTAAACACATGGCACTGGACTCGCAAAAAGCATCAAACACTACTATTTATAATAATCAGACATCTGTACAAAACAAGCAGTGGTTACTGGTAGTGAAGTCCACTCAGGAGCAGTCTGGTTGGAGAATTTGCCTGGGTGTGTACTTGCATGCTTTTTGAGGCCATAATTTACATAGGTGTACCAGTTTCTATGTATTTTGACTGCTTGGGCAATTATTTTTAGTTATATTACTATTTTCATTGTAATATTTATACTTCCTTTAAACTATATTTACTTTTCAATTCATACCATCTGATGATGAAACAGGGACAAAGTACAGCATCTGTTCTCATGGTGCCACAAAAACAATCCGGCACTCAACACACACAAAACAAAGGAGATAATAATGGATTTCAGGAAGACCAGGAGCCAAGCTCACACCCCCATCTCCATCAGTGGAGCTGCAGTGGATCAGGTGTCCAGCTTAAAGTTCATTGGTCTTCACATCTCTAATGATCTCACCTGCTCCTTGAACTCCTCTGTCCTCATCAAAAATGTGCAGCAGTGCCTTTATTTTCTTCGGAGTCTCAAAATAGCTCATCTATCTCCCAGGATCCTGGTGAACTTCTACAGCTGTACCATTGAGAGCATACTCACCAACTGCATCACTGTATGGTATGACAGTTGCTGTGCTCCAGAGCGTAAAGCACTAAAAACGGCGCAGCGCATCATAAGCATAGAGTTATACACCATCGAGGACATACATCACAACCGCTGCCTGGGCAGGGTAAGGAATATCATTAAGGATGCTACCCACCCAAATCATGGACTTTTCAGCCTCTTACCATCTGGTAGCCTCCGCTCCTGCACCAGCAGACTCAGGAAAAGTTTTTTTTCCTGAGGCGGTTATCCTCCTGAACACTATACATACACTTTAATTTCTCTTTTGCACAACCACTTCTCTGCACCGTCTCTACTGTATGCACTGTATTATATCATGTTCATACTATGTATATATCATGTATATATTATGTTCATATTGTATCATGTTCATTTTATGTATATATCATGTATATATTATGTTCATATTATTTCATGTTCATATTATGTATCTACATTTAAACACTTCACAAACACTTCCCTACATGCACAAGTCACTGGTCTTAATGCACTTTATGTAAATAACGTATATATTGCACTTCTGCTTAGATGCTAACTACTTTTCATTGGCCGTGTACATGTACTCTGCACAATGACAATAAAGTTGAATCTAATCCAATCTAATATTAGTTTATGCTTAATCCTCTACTAGGGTCACGGAGGATTCCCAATTTCTTCCCAGGGGAGAAATTGAATGCTCTAAATTGCCCCATATATTGTGTGTTTGTGTGTGTCTGTATAAGTACGTGTGCCCAGCGATAGATTGGTGTCCTGTCCTGGCTCTATGTGCCCAGCGCCTGAAGCCCCCCCCCCCCCCTCTCACGACCCTAGTAAATGATTAAGTGGAAGACATTTGAATGAATGAAATAAGGGTATCTTTTTTAAATTAGATAATTGATCCAATATTTATGTGTAAGAGTCCAAAGTATGTAAAACTTTTATTCTAATAAGTATTAAAGAGTCTGGAAATAAAAATTACTGGGGTGTCAGCCAGGTACAAGTGGACACCAAAAAAGATATATGTACAGTTTGGACAGTTTTGGTAAAAAGACAAAAACTCAAATATTCAAGTAAATAAAAAAAAAAAAACACTCACAATAAGAAGGCTTGTGAAATCACTAATAATCGTAGCGTGACTTCCAAGCAACTAAAGGTTTCTCCTACTAATGTTATAATTCACGATAATTCATTAGGAGGACTGACAGAACATGGTGGTGCTGCAGTTTATGTTTAGTTTATGTTAAGGCCCTGGGTTTCATTTCAAATTGTTGTGAACAAAATCCCTTTCTGTATGGATTCTGTATGTCCTCTCCCTGCTAATATGAGTGCTTTGTGAAAAAGTAATTTGCCCCTAAACCTTATAACTGGTTGTGCCACTCTTTTGCCACACAATTGTGGTAATTGCATAAGTCACATATCTATAAAGGAATATTGGCCCACACTTCTTTGCAGAATTGTATTAAAATCCTGGTAGGGTGGGGGTTGAGGTTTAAGGTCATGCCAAAGCATCTCAATCTGATTTAAATTAGGACTTTAAGTCAGTTCATAACCCATATTTGGTGTTTTTAAGAGATTCATAATGTGCCTTGCATGTTGCGTGTTCCTTATTTTGAGGACATTTGTAATGAAAGTACAATGATCATAATTTGACCACATTTATGCAGAAATTGTACTTTCTAAGGACTACAGCATAAGCAGTGTGAACATACTTGCTACACTTAACTTTTGTGTCTTCATTTTACTATGTAACTGTTTACAGCCTGTTTACTACCTTTCAATCAGACTAAGAGTTAAAGCAGCAATTTAAATGTTAAATGTCTGGTTAATGCACGTTTCGACATAGTTGTATTGACATAGTGGGTAACACTCTGCACCTGCATAAGGTCCTTAAGTTGGTCTTCCTTGTGACATCTGTTAAATGGCATAAATTTAAAAGCACGTTTAGAGAATATCTTGGGAAACTGCATGCAGAAACAATTATGGGACGTTTTACATTTTTCTTCATACACGCCTACAAGAGAGTTAAGACTCTCCCCTTTCCTGTCAGAATCACTTTGGACGCGAAACTCACAGCGATTCCAGCCCAGACCACTTCTCTTCATTTCCCTTTTTTCATATTCTGCAGCCAAATTCAGGTAGGAATCTTACATTTAACCGTAATCTGTGTTCCCCTGGATTATCTCTCATCTGCCCACATCTGTGTCTTGTTTGTGCAGAATTCCAGGAACACACGACCAGTTTTCCATTAATGCACAAACAATAGTTGTAACTGTAGTCGTTAACACCGCAAAAACATTTCTGGTGGATAAAAACTTTTCATAAAACTTAACGTCGAGAAAAGCGTTTTTCTAGCGAAAAATCTTGACTTCACCTACGTAGTTTTATTGGTAGGAAAAAAGCATGCACGTTGCGTTTAATGTTCTTTGGCTTCTTTGCTTTCGTTAGACACTTTTGTGTTTGAGTTTTGTGAGTTTGAAGTTTGTATAGTAAATGTATTGAACAATAACTAATGCAATGTGGGTTTTCGAGTGTTCCACGCGTAAAATGTCAAAACTCGCATATTATTGAACAGCTGCAAAACGCACGGACATTGCAATGTATATTAAAATGTATACTCGAAAACTGCTAAGCTCTTAATTTGTATTAATTTATTAGGCTACGTATTAAAGAAACTAACGACTTGCACTCAGAATAGATTCCTTCCTTGGACAACTCCCGTTTGAATTATTCGGTTTCAGTTCTGCAAATATGATGGATTTTGTGAAGCATAAACTTAAACAATAATGTTTTTCTTTCAAATTTATACTTTTTTTTCTCATGTCATTTGAAATCCATATGTTGTGATTTTGATCTCTTAAAACGTTTTTAATAGTTAAATAAATTAAAAAAAAAAAAATCAAAATTATGGTATTAATTGTGTTCCTAATAGTGTCTGAACAATTGAACTCGTATTGCTATTTTAGATTTAGATAGTTTAGTTGTTGTTTGCTCCTAAGGCTAATTTGAAATAGTGCAGTTTGTTGAGTCAGTTGTTCCTTCAACACACATATATTTAACATACCATTGCCTACAGACTGGTAGTGGCAGTGATGGTAAGAGATCATAAACCCCGCCTCCCAACCTTAAAACATAACCAGCTGTGACTGCAGACTAGAGGCCTGTGAGAGTATTTACATTCATAGCATTTAGCAAACTTCCCCTTAGCACAGTGATTCTCAATTATTTTCTGTTAAGCCCCCCTAGGAAAAAGAAAACATTTTGCGCCCCCCCCCACACACACACGCACACTCACCTCACCCCCCCCCCACATGATTTATCCCCCCAAATTTATCAAAAATGGGATAAAGTATTTTTACATGCCCACTGTAATATGATTTGTCTATAAATTTGTTCTAAGTTCACCTCTTTTATAACAATGTATCCTTATTAACAATAAAGAAAACAAAAAGGAAAGAAATATAGATAAACTTAGAACAAAGAATAATTTGATTAACTTTGTTTTTTAGTTTGTAACAGAAACGAATGAAATCTTTATTTAAACGTGAAATGTTTTTGAACTGACTGGCATTTGAGAATGAAAAATAAAATTAAATAAAATCAATAAATAATAATAAATTCAAATTCATCAGCAACATTAATTCAGGAGCACAATTTATTATTAACACTTTAACCTACAAAACAAAAATGAATACAACAATTTGTGCTGTTTTTTTTTTTTTTTTTTTTTGAGGAAGTCAGAACTAATGTCTCCAACACATCCGTTTTGCAGCTTTTCTGAAGTAGCTTTCATAAAGTGTTAATATTTGCTGGTTATACGCGTCACGTTTACATTTTAAAAACTCAAGTGGTTATCAGCGTGATTGGGGTGAAATGTCTTTAAGTGATGCCTTCATTTATTTGGCTTCACGCTGTCCGCTGCCAACATTTAAAGACACAGAAGACACACCTGTCTTTCTTCGTCTCCACCTCAGTTAAAGTGAAGTTACAGTTACAGTGAAGTTACAGTTACAGTGAAGCCAGGCGCTACATTCGCTTCGACATTTAGTTTTCGGTTGACTTTTGTTGCTCTCATTATCTTCGTCTCTCCGCCTTTCTCTCCTCATCTCTGTTAAATATTTCTCCATGTTGTCTCTTGAGGGTTTGTTCAGTTCACTTAATATCACTTGCTCTGTGATTTCTTGTTATGCGCCCCCCTAGGCACCGCACTGCGCCCCACCAGGGGGGCGCGCCCCACTATTTGAGAAGCACTGCCTTAGCAGAATGTTGGGCAGAGCTAGGATTTTGTTAAAGTACTTGTCAAACATCTATCATTTCAGGTGCTTAACTATTAAGCTTAATAATAAATCCTTTTTTTTAATCTGTTGATCTGTTATGCCGAGGTAAGTGTAGAGCAGTTAGTGTGAGTGCAGCAGCTTTTCTTACCTTCAAACAAACCAATGGATACAATATGGCAAAGACTAAACCCAAAGCAAAATGGAATGTAAAAGGTTTTTTTTTCCTGAATTATAAACAGTCTTAGAATGTGGGTTTATGTCCATACTTGAAGTATTTATAGCACTAAGTATGACTCAGCCTTCCCTTCAGAGAAACCAGGAAAAAGTGAAAACGGCAAAAATCTCTGTATCCTAAACATAATATAAAAATCAGATATCAAACAAACATTAGTAATATATATATATCTTAAAATTTTATATCTTTAGCATGTATAATCCTGTCTGTTCTTCCCAAAAACAAGCTGATATTTGATCTTGCTTGAACACTGGATAGTGTTTTCTCTGTGAGGCAAATTATAGTTTTGGTTGCAGCTGGTATTTTTGTGCAGTTCTTTTTTCTAACACCTACAGTTACTTAAAAGTAAAGTGGTTTTTACTACTGTAGCTGATATAATGGAATTTTGTGGTAACTATTTGGAATTCAAGTGATTTTTAAACAAGCTCATAGAGGGTTGTGATAATGCAATGCATGGTAATTCTTTTTTTTATTCATTTCCAAAAATAAAATTTTAAACTTTCAATTCCAGACATAATGGTGGCTCATAAGGAGTTTGAGACAGCTGGGAAGCAACCTGGCCTGCAGGTGTGGCGTATTGAAAAAATGGATCTCAAACCTGTTCCCAAGAACCTGTATGGGAGCTTCTACCAGGGAGATGCCTATGTCCTGCTCTACACCACTTCTGCACCATCTTACTACATTCACATGTGGTTGGGTGAGTGGCATTCCTGCTAAGGATGATTATAGCCCTATTTGGACACATCTTTAAGCATATGTCAGGAACTGTAACTGAAATTAAATTAAATTCATTCAGTCGTTTAGCATTTTATTTTTTGTCTTTTCTTGGAATTAAGACATGACATCAGACTTTAGGCATTTAATACAAGTTAATAAAATTAACTCATAAAGGGCAGTTGTCATAAAGGGCAAAAAATATCCTGCTTTTTATATTATAGTGCCTGAAACAGGAACGATGTGGGTTGTCTGCTTTGGGTTTTGCATGTACGTAGATGCAAACTTGTGTGCCTTATTGCTTTCATAGAATGGTTATAAAACGCAACAATAAAAAACAAGGTTTGATTTATAAATGAAATTATTTTAAAAAAATGTATTTATAAGATGGTCTTCCATGACATAATCTAGTCCAGTTTTTGAACATTTATTGCTGAGCAATGAGATACCGGCTAATGCTAATCAAGTAATGGTTTGGTTATATTAATTTGTCTTTCCTTTAATAATAATGATTTAAAATAATGGTGTGCATTACTGTCAGTGATATCATGGTTGGACAAATGGCTCAGCCAATCAGATTTAAAGACCAGAACTACCTGTTTTATATTAAAATTTAAGATGAAGAAATCTACCATTGACCTGATAATAAACCATATCAGAGTCCACACCCTCAATTATCTTATGTAATATTCATCTTCCTTCCTTTTTCTGGATCAATCTAAGTTTGGCTTTGGAGCAATCACAAGCAGAAGCAATTCTGTTATTTACAATCCCACACTTTATAAAGCAGAACTAGCTTTTATGTTTATCGTAACACTGGTTTTAAACTAGGGGTATGTTGTAAGGTCATGCTTGTGACACCAGGAAACAAATGGATTTCTTAAACAACAAAAGGCTTTATTATACCAAGACAAAAGTTCACAAATCAAGATATAATGGGCTTTAACACTCTCCTAGCTAATTCTCTGACTTCTTCAAGTATTTTAATGTAACATAGGAGGAGAGATATTTAGCAACAATAATCTCAGGCAGGTGTTTACCTAATTTGCATCCTAAGCCTGTCTACAGTTTTTACCAATTACACCTTTTGCGCCGCAGGGTACTTTTGTAAGCTTATTGAGGCTTATTGAGTTGGAATTTGTTTTAGGAAAAACAGTGTCATTCCAAGCATCCATAGTGGAAACTTTCCTCCCCATAGCGCTTCTCAGTGTGACCATGTGGTTGTTATAGCACAGAAACAAATCATACCAGGGTCTGCTTTCTCTGATGAGCAATGGCGTAATGCATTGTCTTGTTGCTTTGTTGGTTTTAGGAATCTTTAAAGAAAATGAACATAATACTTTATGCTTTTTTTAAAATATAAATATTCATAGTATGGAACAAAATCTTTTTTTTTCAGATTGATTTTTAAGTTTTGTGATTTGTAAGGATTGTGGTTAAGGAACCAACCTTAAGGTTGCAGGGCACCTAACTCTAATTGTTCCCCCAAAACCACTATCATTAAACACACACACACACCCTACCCCCCACACACCCACAGTCTACAAACTACATTAAGTTAGTTGAACCTTTTTTTTATTGGAGCCCAGACTAAAAGCCTGGAGCATGTCAATGTCTCACACAGACACACACACTATATAGGGCGGAACCCTGGTCCTGCGTCTGCGAGGCGGACTACTGGCGGCAAGGAATAGCTCGCGGAGCGGGTGACCGGTGGAGACGGGCGGTTCGCGCGGCGGACTACTGGCGGAAAGGAATAGCTCACGGAGCGGGTGACCGGTGGAGACGGGCGGCTCGCGTGGCAGATTTTTACCCTGGCCGCGGTGAAGCTGTCTTTTCACCTCGTCCAGGTGCTCGCCGACGGAGCGGGCATCTGGACCCGGGGCAAACCTGCCCAGGAACACCGTCTAGGCCCTCGAGGGCCACTAGGCCCTTGGCCCACCTCAGCGCAGGTCTCAGGAGTCGGGAGAGGTACAACTGCACCCTCTCTCGGTCCGACAGCTCCCGACTGGTCACCAATTCAAACACCCTGCGACAGCCGATGATGTAAGGAAGTGGCATCAAAGCCACCCCGTCGCAGGGTGCCGGGAGCTTGATCGGATCCGAGAGAGGGAGCACGATCTCTCCAAACTCCGGAACCCGATCTATTCCCCTCATCGCTCCAACCTCCGGGGAGGGAGAACTACAGCAAAACTAGATGGTGGGGTTAGTGCCAAGCTAATGTAGCCGATTGCTGCAGCCGGGGAAACGGCTATTGGCGGGGCTAGCGCCGGGCTAAAGTAGCCGGGATGCTGCAGCCGGGGACTAGGCTAATGGCGGGGCTAGCGGTGAGCTACTGTAGCCAATGCTGCAGCCAGAGTATGGGCTATTGGCGGGGCTAGCGCCGAGATAAAGTAGCCGGGATGCTGCAGCCAGAGAATAGGCTAAAGGCGGGGCTAGCGCCAAGCTAATGCAGCTGGGGCTACAGCCGGAGAATGTTTCGGGCGCTGGGCAGATACACCCAGGACAGGGTGCCAATCTATCGCTGGGCACACACTCACTCACACATACACACCCTATATGGGGCAATTTGGAGAACTCAATTGACTTGATCCATGTTTTTGGACTGTGAAAACATGAACCCGGAGGAAACCCACGTGGACACGGGGAGAACATGGAATCTCCACCCAGATGGGGATTCGAACCGGGAATCCCTAGCGCTGAGAGGCGAACTTGCTAACCACTAAGCCACCATGCCGCCCCATGTTTAATTTATATTTAATTTAAATTACTGTTTAGAAATATATTTTATCTTTAAAAACAAAGAAAAGACAATAAATAGCCTATACATTTTTCTAATGGTGAAAAAAGTGTCAGAATTAATTTAAACCCAATTAAAATTTGGACTTCTCCAGATATTTCATTATCTTTTTTTCATTTTGGTGCACCTATCGCCCTATAAACATATTTCACTATTGTATCAATGTGTGATATACAATACATTGTTTAAAATTATGTCCCATTAATAAAAATACAGATTAATATAAACAGCAAGTCAATTCCCACTGAGCACTAAGCCGGGATCCCATTACTCTGCAATCATTGTTAACTTTAAAAAACAGTAGTAGATTACATCGTGTAACGCTCGCCTACCTCAATCAAAAGCGGCTGCGCAGATGATGCGCAGAGCCGCAGCACCTTAACGCACTGAAGGGAGCCGGGCACACAAGTAGCAGAACCAAAGGAATTTATTAAAGGTGTGGGGACACCAAAAAACACAGAGGTACAGAATGCAAGCGAACATAAATATACGACGTGCACGGAGGAAGGGGAAC
Source organism: Corydoras sp. C115 (assembly GCA_019802505.1). Classification (NCBI taxonomy): domain Eukaryota; kingdom Metazoa; phylum Chordata; class Actinopteri; order Siluriformes; family Callichthyidae; genus Corydoras; species Corydoras sp. C115. Next base: position 390,254 of record JAFMOC010000441.1, read on the forward strand.
ACTGGAAATAAATACACACAGACACCCGACCACGTGCACAAAGCAAACCAATGAAAAGAAAGAGTTAATTAACTAAAATAATGACCATAAACGAAAGTTAATTAACTCAAAGAAGAACAGGTGCCCTAGGCACCTGTTACACATTGCGGAGGACCGGTTTATTAATGCCTCTCTACTTGTTGTGCAAAACAATACCTCTTTCTCATAACTTATTCAAAATAATGCACACCCACTTGTTTCCTGTTGCTTTAATAAACCATTATATATTTTTTATTGTTCTCTTAGCTGTAATTAACACTTATTGATTTTTTTCTGGCAGGAAAGGAGTGCTCTCAAGATGAGAGTGGTGCTGCTGCAATTTTCTCCATGCAGCTGGATGATTTCTTGGGTGGTAGTCCAGTGCAGTTTCGTGAGGTCCAGGATAATGAGTCACTCACCTTTCTTGGCTACTTTAAATCCGGCATTAAATATCAGGTACAGCATCCAGTATATCTTTATATAAGCTGCAAAAAAATGATTATTGTAATATTGTTAATTACACAAGAAGAATAAATATTTTCAATAATATTGTAACAGATGCCGAGGGCACCTGTCACCTGTTTTGCTGTTCTTCTGTTCTTTTGAGTTAATTAACTTTCATTGGTCGTTAGTTTAGTTAATTAATCGTTCTTGTCATTGGTTTGTTTTGTGCACATGGTCGGGTGTCTTTTTGTATTTATTTCTTGTGTTCCCCTTCTTCTGTGCACGTCGTTAGGTTTATGTTCACTCGCGTTTTGTACCTCTGTGTGTTTTGGTGTCCTTACACCTTTAATAAAACTGGTTAATCTGCTACCTGCATGCCTGGCTCCCTTCTGTGCATTAAGGCGTGGCGGCTCTGCGCTTCATTTGCGCAGCCGTCTTTAGTCCGTGGTAGGCGTGTGTGACAGAACGACGTGCCGATCTATTTGGGGAGTCCAGAGCCCAGGTAGGCTTTTTAAAATTTTTCTTTGCGGGGGCCGTGAAACCTCGTACTCGCGGCGCCCTCCGTCGTGTCCGTACGCCGGTATGCGAAGCCCGCCGTCCCGGAGCCGTAAGGACGGCTCTAACACAGTGATGTTGGAGTGTTGCGACTACGATGATGAATGGATGTGCTCTGAGGGGCAGTCACGTGACGCGTCCGCGCCGGACCGCGCCGTGTCTGGGTCGCGCTGCGAGGGGGCGGTACCGGAGCCACCGCTGAAGTGTGTAAATGTGGATGCATGTGGCGTGAGTGTCTTGTCTGTCCAGTCTGTCTTCCAGTCTGTCTTCCCCATGTCGTATGAGACTGTGGCTTTGTCGTTGGGCATAGCGGTGGGGGTGTACCTCTACTGTGTGCAGGATGGCGATCCCAAGGTCCACCCAGTGTGCGTGCCCACTGAGGTCCACCCAGTGTGCGTGCCCACCGAGGTCCACCCAGTGTGCGTGCCCACCGAGGTCCACCCAGTGTGCATGCCCGCCGAGGTCCACCCAGTGTGCGTGCCCACAGAGGTCCAGCACGTTCTGCAGGGTCCGCATGCCACCCAGCCCGTTCTCCAGGGTCCGCACGCCGCCCAGCCCGAGCACCAGGGGCCGCACGTCGCCCAGCCCGTTCTCCAGGGGCCGCACGCCGCCCAGCCCGTTCTCCAGGGTCCGCACGCCGCCCAGCCCGAGCACCAGGGGCCGCACGTCGCCCAGCCCGTTCTCCAGGGGCCGCACGCCGCCCAGCCCGTTCCCCAGGGGCCGCACGCCGCCCAGCCCGAGCACCAGGGGCCGCACGCTGCCCAGTCCGTTCTCCAGGGGCCGCACGCTGCCCAGCCCGAGCACCAGGGGCCGCACACCGCCCAGCCCGTTCTCCAGGGCCCGCACGCCACCCAGCCCGTTCTCCGGGGGCCGCACCGGACCACGCAGCCAGAGGGCGTCCACCGGACCACTCAGCCAGAGGGCATCCACCGGACCACGCAGCCAGAGGGTGCCCACTGGACCACGCAGCCCGAGGGTGTGGCCCACTCCGCGTCCGCCGAGGGTGTCCACCAGACCACGCAGTCAGGGGGCGTGGCCCACTCCTGATCCGCCGAGGGCGCCCACCTGACCTCTCCACACCTCGTCCGCAGAGGGCGTCCACCTCGACATGCAGCCAGGGGGCAAACCCTACGCCTCATCCACAGAGGGCGCCCACCCAGCCCAGCCCGAGCACCAGGGGCCGCACGCCGCCCAGCCCGAGCACCAGGGGCCGCCCGCCGCCGAGCCCGAGCACCAGGGGTGTCCACCTCTTCCTGCAGCCAGAGGGCGTGGTCCACTCCTCGTTCGCAGAGTGCGCCCACCGGACCACGCAGCCAGAGGGCGTGGCCCACTCCGCGTCTGCCAAGGGCATCCTCCTCGCCACGCAGCCAGAGGGCGTCCATCGGACCACGCAGCCAGAGGGCGTCCACCGGACCACGCAGCCAGAGGGCGTCCACCGGACCACGCAGCCAGAGGGCGCCCACTGGACCACGCAGCCCGAGGGTGCGGCCCACTCCGCGTCCGCCAAGGGCGTCCACCGGACCACGCAGTCAGAGGGCGTGGCCCACTCCTGATCCGCAGAGGGCGTCCACCTCGACATGCAGCCAGGGGGCAAACCCCACGCCCCATCCGCAGAGGGCGCCCACCTAATTGCACAGCCAGAGAGTGTTCTTCACGCCTCCCCCGCAGAGGGCGTTTTGTTTTGCTGTTCTTCTGTTCTTTTGAGTTAATTAACTTTCATTGGTTTAGTTAATTAACTCGTTCTTGTCATTGGTTTGTTTTGTGCACGTGGTCGGGTGTCTTTTTGTATTTATTTCCTGTGTTCCCCTTCCTCTGTGCACGTTGTTAGGTTTATGTTTACTCACGTTTTGTACCTCTGTGTGTTTTGGTGTCCTTACACCTTTAATAAAACTGGTTAATCTGCTACCTGCATGCCTGGCTCCCTTCTGCGCATTAAGGCGCGGCGGTTCTGCGCTTCATTTGCGCGTGTCTAGTCCGAGGTACGCGTGTGTGACAAATATAAAATAAGTATATTTTTATTTCTCATATGGGATTATACAAGGGCTATGCAATTATTGTGAACTTCATTGTTCGTCATCCAAATATTTTTTTTTTTTTAAGTCTTTATATTGAGGAAAAAGAAGAATCTTTACATACACAAACAATTTCACACACATTCCTTATGTCATCCAAATATTAATGGACAATAAAATATGCAAACAGAACCCAAGAAGAGTTATTTACAAAGAAAACATTAATTACAATGAACAAATAAAATTAAGCAGTTTGTCAATTTTCTGATTTACTAAGTACACAATAAACACAATTAGAACTGCAGTAATAACCTTGATGACAGTTTGATATTCCATATAGGTCATTCAATGACGATTCTCTGAAAAGCAACATGGAAAAGTCATTAAAAAATGATTGTAAGCAGGTTTGCACATATGAGTATACATTTGAACATGCATTATATAATATTTATTTGTGAGTGTGTGTTTTTTTGTGAAAGTGTCTACTTGTGTGTGTATGTATTTTGTGTGTATATGTGCATGTATGCGCTTGCATATGTTTGTGTGTTTGTACATAGTAGTTCTATATTATGCACATTTATATAAAGGAGGTTTGTGCAGTTCAGAACATTTATGTGGTCTTCCGTTTGCTGCATATTTTCCATCACTACACATCAGTTGTATTACCACAGAATGTTTACTGACCTTTATAGAAACAAAAATGCACTAGGGTACATCTGGGTCTCATTTCCTCCACTCTGTGTGTGTGTGTGTGGGCGGGTGGGTGTGTGGGTGGGTGGACATACAGTATGTGTGTGAGGCTGTGTGAGTAACCTAGTATCGAAGCAGTAAAGCTGCTTTCAGGCAATGCAAAGTCAAAAATAAAGATACCAACTAAGTGAGACTATGGGATATAAATAGAATATTAATAAAAACAGATAGAAAACAGAAAATTAAAAAACTACTGAGAATATACATAGAAAATGAAAAACAAGGAACAAGAACAATCCATTACAAATGAACAAAAGAATTATGAGCAAAAAAAGAGATTGAGATAACAAGCTTAGTCTAGAATGTTAATGTTCAACCTATTAATGCAAAAGCATTTTCCATCCATCCATTATCTTCCGCTTTATCCTATATTAGGGTCGCGGGGGAGTTCCCCATGCCCATCCAGTGGAGAACGTTTTGGGCACTGGGCTGATACACCCAGGACAGGGCGCCAATCTATCGCTGGGCACACACTCACTCACACAGACATGCACACAAATACACTCTATATGGGGTAACTCAATTGACTTGATCCATGTTTTTGGACTGTGGGAGGAAACCGGAGAACCCGGAGGAAACCCACGCAGACCTCCTGTGGCTCTGCTCCCTCCTCCACCATCTGAACATGGAAACTCCACCCAGATGGGAATTCGAACCGGGAATCCCTAGCGCTGAGAGGCGAACGTGCTATCCACTAAGCCACCGTGGCAAAAGCATTTTCATTATATTCATTTCACTATATTTTCGTTATTTCCTACAGAACATTCTATGAGAGTTTTGTTCAAGAAGTCATTGATATTCCACCATTAAGTACCTATGGTGGAAATATATAAAAATGTTATTTATCTATAAATTAGTTTATTGAAGCTAGTATAGACTATTGTACCATTTAGCTACACTTCTTTATACATCCTTTAAACACTATGGTAATAAGAAATGTAATAAGTGATTTACATTGGTGCTTCAAAGTTTGTGAATGGACTCAGAAACAGCTGAGATTTGCTCCTGCCACAGGTGCACCTGAATCATCTAATCAGTCTCAGTGTCACACATTGAAAGTCCAGACACTGGGACATCGAATCACATTGTGTCACTTAGGAGGAGCGGTCTGCACATGTTTACTGAATTGTTGTCTATGAAAATCATGCCTAGATGATGTATGTCACCATGTAATAGTCTGTGATGTCACAAATGAACTCAAGGCATCTAAAGACTTTAAATTAGATAATGTTTAATAGTTCATTATTAGGTGAATACTGCTGTATGTCTGCAGTTTGCAAAGAGCACACGTACAAGCTAATATAAACAAATTTTTGTGAACGGATAAGACCAAAATAGACCGTTTTGATATACTTTCTGTAAGTTTAGATGAAAAACACTCCATTCCAGCATAAAAAGCTCATCCTATCTATAAAACACTGTGGTTATAGTATTATGTTATGGGCCTGATTTAGTGCATCTGGGCCAGGACTGCGTGCCATGATAGATGGAACAATGAATTGTGAATTATACCAGCAGATTCCAAAGGCAAATATCAAAACATCAATCAATGAACTACAGTTTAAAATAATCAGCAGGAAGAAAGACAATGACTCTAAGCACACAAGTCATTCTGTCATTGATCAGTTAAAGAGAACAACTTTTTTTAATGCAATAGAAATGTCGTAGAAGGACATAAAACAGTTCATGGAAGAAAAAAACAACAACAAAAAAAGTTAAAGTATTAAAGTATAAAGTTTGATTGAGGAATTATACTTAAAATCCCTCAAGGCAATGTGCAAGGTCATTCAATCAAGTGCTAGAAATGTTTTGTTATTTGCTACACAAGGTTGCACATCAGGGACTAAATATTGACTCACATACTTTTGCCAACAACAAATATTTAACATTAAATATTTTCCTTGACTAAAACCGCACCAATGTCAAGTAGAAGCAAATCAAACAAATGGGACAAAAATAATACTATACTTGTTTTTATTTATCAAAGTTATATAGAACTATAGAAATTTCTAAAGCATTTATAAACTTTCAATCACTAGTATATGTACAAACTGAAAGAAAGTAACAAAGTTTATGCTATAACACTGTATAAATCTGAAAAGAGTGTTTTATTCTATTATTCCTTGTTTTAGAAAGGGGGAGTAGCTTCTGGTTTCAACCATGTGGTGACAAATGATATGAACGTCAAGCGTCTGCTACATGTGAAGGGCAGACGTGTGATCCGAGCCACCGAGGTCAACATGGCTTGGTCCAGCTTTAACAAGGGTGATTGCTTCATCATAGATTTGGGACAGGTACCCGAACTTTGTCTTTTCTTTTTCATCTCTGTTTTTTTCTTATTATCCGACCAGTCATTTCTCCACGAAACTTGTCTTATGTTGATTTATTTATAAAGTGCTTTCAATCCTTAATTGACAAAACTAATGACTTAATGATAATAATATCAGGTGATAAATCATTTTTCACATTTTGTTATGCCTCAGACTATTGCTTACGGAGCCCCTAAAGTGACAAGGAAGAAAAAAAATATAATGTGAGATCTCGCAAAAATTTTGTGAGATCTCGCAATAGTTGTATTTATGTATATATATTGCGAGATCTCGCAAAAGTTAATGTGTGATCTCGCGATATCTCACAAAACTAACACGGTAACCGTGAAGCTGTCCAGAATATTGAATTTGGTTGCTAATAAGTTCAATCAGGACCGCCAAGTCACGAAACGTTTTTCCACAAGAGTGTGAAAAACGAGAGTGGTGTCTTTCGTGTTGGAATTTATTATTTTGTATTGCTCTTTATTTTTGTAATGACATTTACTATTTCACATACTATTTCACACTATTTTATAAATAACTGCTGAATGACTGCAGGGAACAGAGTTAATGGTCATTTGCGGGATGAGCATCTATGACTGGAAATTTAGGGGGCAGGTAACAGTTGCCAAATGTAATAGTGAGACTGGGGCTCAGGAAGTCCCCACCATATATAGAAGGTCCATTCACACTCATCCACACACAGAAGGACAGTCCACCTAAGGGTTAAATACCGAAGTGGGATCTTTAAGAATTCAGAGCTCTCTCTTCAATCGCAGTCGTCTGCCATTGATGATTTTTCCTGTAACACTTGTTTGTTTATTCAGTAAAACGCATTTTGCAAGTACTTTTTGAACAAAACCGCCGACTTATGACCGTTTTATTTGAACATAACACTCACATATACGATTTGATGTCTTGCAAGCCAATCTCAAAATAAAACTTTTCCACGGATGAACGTTCTCCTTTGTGTTTTCCATTGTGACCATGCGTTTATTGTTGACCTGGAAGTACATCAATTTCTAATAAACTTTTGCGAGATCTCGCAATAAATATAAATATAACTATTGCGAGATCTCACAAAATACATACTTATGAATCTTAAATTTAATCTATTTCTGCTAATCTTTGGTGCACGATTACATGTATTGGTTCTATGCAGACCATCTACCAGTGGGCTGGCAGTGAGTGTAACCGTTTTGAAAGGGTGAAAGCATCGCAGGTGACCATTGAAATCCGTGATAATGAGAGAAACGGAAGGGCAAAAATCCAGATGGTGGAGGAGGGAGCAGAGCCACAGGAGGTTATTGATGTGAGCAACCGCCAAACACAAATACTTATATGATAATTTCATAGTTAAAAATTATCCTGTTGGAAATAAAGTTGCCTTACAGAGCTAAAAAAATTCTCTCTTCTAGGCTCTTGGTCCTGTAACGGCTATCGCTCCAAGCATAGCAGATGATGAGGTGGTTGAAACATCCAACAAGAAGAAGGGCACACTGTACTTGGTAAACTCAAATATTTACATACTTCAATATGCAAAAACTGTGTTTGCAAAAATTTCATCATAGCTTAAAGTTAAACATTCAAGTTTAGTACTTGCATGGTGGTGGTACAGTATTTACTACTGTATTTACCTCCAAAAAAATATTTAAATGTGGTATTGAATGCTAAATAATCAAACAAACATCAAACTTTTTATATATATATTTGCAAACTAAGCAGGATAAGCCTTTTAACTACTATATTTGTTTGCATAAATTGCTACAGTCACCATGACATGACACCAACACTTGCCAACAGTATTTTTTGAAAATTCAAAGAGTAAATATTAATGGCACAGCAAACATACATTTAGGACAATCATATGTTAACATTCATTGGGCAACAGTTAGTGCGCCTGTACACATTATCAGGTTCAACAACATGGCCTTCAAAGAACCCAGAGTTCAACCTCATGAATTGTATTGATTGAAATTAAGTCATCCAAGTCAAAGTCATCCATGTACATCAGTGTCTGATTCAAAAAATTATTGAATGGTCCAAAAGTTTCAAAATGATACTATAAAGACACAAAAAGAGCTCAGTCTGTGATCTTGTTATAATAATACTTGGAATAGGAATAGTGAATGTGATGATCAGCTGTCCAAATACTTTACGCTGTTTAGTTTTTTGTTTATATTATATTATTTTTCTTTGATTAGATTTTTGTTTTATTAAATTATTTTATCTATTATTTTTTTATCTCTGTCCTGACAGATCTCAGATGCCACTGGCTCCATGAACACATCTGTGGTGGCTCAATCCAGCCCATTCAAACAGGCGATGCTCTCACCCAATGACTGCTTTATCCTGGACAACGGTGTAGATAAAAATGTGTTTGTGTGGAAAGGTGCGGCACAGAGCAAACTCTTGTCAGACTTTCATGGGTGACGTTTAAAAGAGGAGTAAACTGATTATAGATATTTTATTGTTTTGGGTGCAATAATATATTTGTAATGTGTTACGATATCTAAATAATTAACATAATTTTTCTGCTTCAAGGACCGAATGCTAACCCTGAAGAACGTAAGGCAGCAATGAAAGTGGCACAGGATTTCATCAAACACAAGAACTACTCTGATAAAACACAGGTTTATTCTTAATTCTCACTTCTCCATCCACTTTTATATCACCTATATTCCTATATATTTCCTCTCAGCTACTCTTGTCTTCCTTTTTTTTTTTTTTTTTAGAGCAGGTCACCTCATTTTTTTTTAATGTTTTCGGTTCTTCTTTATCCATATTTTTATAGACCCTTTTTTTTGCATATATATATATATATATATATATATATATATATATATATATATATATATATATATATATATATTTTTTTTTTTTTTTTTTTTTTTTTTTTTATCTTTTTGCTGAATTATTCCCTGCCTGGTAATAATGTTCTTACATATCTGTAAGTTTTTATTATCCTCTTTTCATATCAACTTTTTTTATGTTTTCTGCTTTTAATCCGCTTTTCTCCATCTTTTAATGCTTTTAATGAATCCTGTGTTTTTATTGTGATTAATGACAAGATATTCATTTTTTAATGCAGATTCAAGTTCTGCCTGCAGGGGGTGAGACTGCCCTCTTTAAGCAGTTCTTCTCTGATTGGAAGGATAAAAACCAGACTACAGGTCCCACTAAACCTTATACCATTGGACGCATTGCAAAAGTGGAAAAGATCCCCTTTAATGCCTCTACTCTCCATTCCAACAATACTATGGCTGCCCAGCACAACATGGTGGATGATGGGTCCGGAAAGGTTCAGGTGGGCTGCCCATAAATTATTTGTATATTTTGTTACCATATTGCGTTTTATCATACAGTTATGGACTAAGTAAAATTTTACACTTTTGAATAATATACTTTGGAATTACTTAAATTGAGTAAATGTCTTTTTACGTATAGCAAAATAAATGTGTAAGACCCTCATGTGACAGCACTTTGAGACATAAAGTCCACTAATTTTTCCTAGTAAGTGTGGTTTAACAATGTTAAATATGTGTAAAATTATGTTTTTTAGATCTGGCGAGTGGAGGGAGGTGCCCGTGTGCCAGTGGATCCTGCTACATATGGTCAGTTTTATGGAGGAGACTGTTACATCATCTTGTACACCTACAAACAGGGCACCAAGGAGCAGCACATCATTTACTACTGGTATGTTTCTGCCTGGGTGGCACGGTGGCTTCGTGGTTAGCACGTTTGCCTCTCAGTGCTAGGGATTCCCGGTTTGAATCCCCATCTGGGTGGAGTTTCCATGTTCTCCCCGTGTCCGCGTGGGTTTCCTTCCACAGTCCAAAAACATGGATCAAGTCAATTAAGTTCTCCAAATTCCCCCATATAGAGTGTGTCTCTGTGAGTGAGTGTGTGCCCAGCGATAGATTGGCGCCCTGTCCTGGGTGTATCTGCGCCCGAAAAGTTCTCCCCTGGATGGGCATGGGGAACCCCCCATCCGCGACCCTAATATAGGATAAAGCGGAAGATGATGGATGGATATTTCTGCCTTTCACAGACAATACCAATAGCACATCCTGATCAGACTCAGACAGTGAAGGAAGAAAGTACTTTAAACTATTATTACATTACAGCAAAATCTTGGTGGCAACTTCCTTGGAGTCTTAACCCAATACTTTTTAACCAAGTCTTACCCACAGTTTCATTATTGGCACTTGAGTTTATTTAATCAATGAAAAACTTTTTTCATACCTGCTACTTATTTACATTTTAATATAGTTTATAAACTGGTTTAATTTTGTTCAAATAGATTAATTAGTTATGATTATGTTTATAATGTTTATTTCAAATTGAAGAGAAGTCAACATTGGAACGAAGAAAATGAAAAAATAAATAAATAAAAAGACATGAGATCATTTAATCATTAGTCCAAGTTACACTCTGCACAAATCTGTTTTTAATCAACAACTACAGTGCTCTTGGTCATTCCAAAATGTGAAAAAATCCCAGACCTATACAACCTAGAATTAAAAAAAACATTTCTAACATTAAAATATTATGCAGCAGCAATCACAGCATCACAGACACTGTTCAGAGAGATGTTCTCTTTTCCTTCACTATAAAACTTCAATAGGGTCTAGGCCAGTTGATTAAGAGGCCATGTCAGAATTATTTGATATTTTTGTGGTATTTACTGGCTAACTACACACTGGAATTCTTGTGAGTAAGAATGGGATGAAGCATTACCCTGCTTAAAATCTTTGTCTTCTTGTACCACATCTTGGTGAAAGTGTGTTCTCAAAACTGGCTGTAGCTTTGGAATTTTCTAGATTATCTTCAATGTGCAACTAGCTCATCTTTAATACTATCTTGCTGGTGTCTTAAGTTGAAGTGGAACTTTTACTGATCCAGCCGTGGCCTTATTAGTCTGGTCTATTTGGAATCACTCTCATCTCATCAGTCTACAAAACCTTTAAAAAAATACCTGTTTTCATACATTTCTCGGGCCAGTCTTGATGTGTATCTTGTTCAGTGGTGGTTGGGTTTCAGCACCAACTGCCTTGTGCTTCTAGGTGCTCAGGTAGATTCTGGATGGCATTTGAGGAAAATGGGTAACTGGTCCCTTCACATTTGCTTAAACAGCTTATACAGCTTGATGTTGGAAAATATGTAAAAAAAAAATACTCACTTGCCTAATAATTGTGCACATATCCTCTATTAAGTGTGTGTATGTATATATATATATATATATATATATATATATATATATATATATATATATATTGTATATATATATATACTTATTCCTATAAGTTCCTCATAAACAGACTAATGTTTGGGGAATTACATGGACTATGCAAGCAATATTTTTACCACTCCAGACCTGGCTATAACTTAGTTAATAGACCTTATTAATAATCTTCAAAAAAATTATTTAAAACTGTATTTTTATAAACAAGTACGTATTTGTTTGCATAAAGGATCATTTTTGTGATATTTCTGATGAAATTCAGCTTGTCATTTTCTTGTTTCACAGGCAGGGTTTGAAGTGTACACAGGATGAGTTGGCTGCCTCTGCCTTTCTCACTGTACAGCTGGACGAGTCAATGGGAGGAGCTCCTGTGCAGGTTAGTGATATTTCCTTTAGTGATATTTCCTTTAATATTAGTGACATTTTCCAGTCATCACTGATTGTATTTAATTATTTGTTGTACATTTTAGGGGGTTTAAAAGTCTTTTAACTCTGTAAAGCTGCTTTGTGACAATGTACTGTTGTAAAAAGCGCTATATAAGTATAAGTTTATATAAGTATATACATTTTTTTAATGTATATAAGTATATAAATATATAATTTATATATACTTATATAATTTATATAAGTATATAAATAAACTTGAAATTTTACAACCCTTCATGTTGCTAAAATTATTATTCTGATAAACACTAGGGGGCAGTGGTGGCGCAATTGAAAAGCCTGGTGTCAAGTCTATGGGAGTATTCTGGAATTCGACAGTGTAGCTGTTTTTTTCCATAACTTGTGGTGTTCTCATTTGTAAGCTGCTTTGGATAAAAAAATCTGCTAAATGTAAATGTAGAACTGGGGACAAAATTTCCCAAGCTCAGGAACAGGCTTTAATCATAGAAAGCATTAAATGTACATTTTAACACATCTGTAGGCTGGTGTTATTGCCGTAGACTCAGCAAGAGAGCCGCCGGCAGGTGCATTAATTCCCTCTAAACCATGTCTATGTCTGTCGACTCCTCCTCTTTGTTCTTGCAACACCTAGTCACTGCTTAGGGGTTTTAATATCTCATTCAAGTAGTGTTATGTAATTTATATTTGTTGCATGTGTGTATGTGCTTAGGTTCGTGTTACTCAAGGTCAAGAACCAGCTCACCTGATGAGCTTGTTTAAAGGAAAACCCATGATTATTCACCTTGGAGGAACATCCCGTGCAGCACAGCAGTCAAAAGCGGGTACTACCCGACTCTTCCACATTCGCATCAGCTCTGTCAAGGCCAGCCGAGCTGTAGAAGTAGGGCTTTAAAGTTTCTATAGTCTGTAACTGAGTCCATGAACCTATTCCCTTACAGATTTTGTATGTTATCGTTTTTGTATTTTATTTTATTATCCTGTCCTAGGTGGGTCCTTGTGCCTCCAATCTGAACACCAATGATGTCTTTGTTCTGAAGTCACCTGATTCTCTCTTCGTATGGAAGGGTTTGGGTGCCAGTGATGAGGAAAAAAATGCGGCAAAATTTGTTGTGACCATACTGGGAGGAAACCCTGTTGACGTAACAGAGGGGAAAGAACCAGGTCAGGAGGACTGGATGAAAGAAAAATATCTGACAGAAAAGATTAGACATTATTATTTTGTAGTAACAGTTTTTTTCTTTAATAGCTGGATTCTGGGCTGCTTTGGGTGGAAAAAAGGACTATCAGACTTCTAAAAACCTGCAGAATATGATTAAGCCCCCTCGACTGTTCGGCTGTTCAAACAAGACTGGACGTCTTGTGGTAAATTACTATATCTATCGGACTCTAAACTTGTTTACCAAATTGCTCTTTTCTTGCATATATTGAAGAATGTCTAGAAAAAAACATAATAAATCATTTTGGACTGTATGTTAGGGCTGTTAATAATGTTGTTATAAATCTGAAGTCTCTGGTGTATTTTTACATCTAACCCAGGCCCATGAGGTTTATTATTATTGCTTTGCCAATGAAACCCAACTTCACATGTCCTTTGCCCCTAAAAACACTCAAATTTCTGCTTTGATATGTGCCCGTTTCACCAACATACTTGTTTGGATATACAAATTTACAATCTATAACATCAGGCCTTTTTTGGCAGAGCACTTTAATCAAATGTCAAAGCCCACATCTTCTCCTGACTTAACTACAGCAGTTAATTGCCTGTCACTTTCCCATCTTGCACAATAAAGTGTGTGTGTGTGTGTGTGTGTTCGCGCGCTGACTGCCAACTGCCACTAGGGGCAGCAAGAAAAAAATTAAAAGGAAAGAAAAATGAAAGAAATTCTTTAAAAAGCCAGTTGGAAACAAATAAATGCACTTTATGTTTCATCAGGCTGTCTTTTTCAGAAATGTGCAACTTACTATTGTTTCTCTTTAAGGCTGAGGAAGTACCTGGTGACTTTACTCAGTCAGATCTTGCAACTGATGATGTCATGCTGCTGGACACTTGGGATCAGGTGGGTAAATTGCATCATGGAAAATCCTTAGCAATTTAGTCAGGCCTTCTTAAACGCCATATCACATCATGGCTGCTTTTTTAAACTGACTTTTTATATATTGTGTTAGCCTTTTCAAATAAATTTATGAAATATCAGCACAGGCAGCAACTTCATCTTAATGGCATTTCTGTTAGAATGTATCTGTAGGCTCTACATAATTAGATCTCAAATTGTAAGAAATATACAGAAGTTGTGGAAAGTAGCACACCTGTGCAATAATCAAGCTGTCTAATTAGCATCCTGATGTGCCACACCTGTGAAGTGAATGGATTATTTCGTTAAAGTGTTTACAAACACAGATGTAGACAAAATTTTTTAATAAACAATATTTAAAAGCGGCGGCACGGTGGCTTAGTGGTTAGCACGTTCGCCTCTCAGCGCTAGGGATTCCCGGTTCGAATCCCCATCTGGGTGGAGTTTCCATGTTCTCCCCGTGTCCGCGTGGGTTTCCTTCGGGTTCTCCGGTTTCCTCCCACAGTCCAAAAACATGGATCTAGTCAATTGAGTTCTCCAAATTGCCCCATATAGAGTGTGTATGAGTGAGTGAGTGTGTGCCCAGCGATGGATTGGCGCCCTGTCCTGGGTGTATCTGCCCAGTACCCGAGACGTTCTCTCGGGTTTTTGCCTTTAAAAACTATGTTTAGCCTATTTTATGTAAATGGTGAAAAAACAAATTTCTAAGACTAAATGCAGGCTGCTTTTCTTAGATTTTCCTTTGGGTGGGCAATGATTCCAATGACGAAGAAAAGACAGGTGCACCAAAAATAGGTAAAGTTCAACACACCAGAGGAATAAATGTACAATTATCATTGTCATTGTCATTGTACTAAATGTCATGTCAATCCACAGCTAAAGATTACTTAGACTCAGACCCCTCTGGTCGCAGGGGTATTCCCATCACCACCATCAAGCAGGGTGCAGAGCCTCCAACCTTCACTGGCTGGTTCCAGGCATGGGATGCCCACATGTGGGACACTGATCCTCTGGACAGAATCCGTGCTCGCTTTTAAATCAGTTATCCTACCCAAGGCATTATTAGCCCTTACTGTTCCTGCTGCACAGATTTCTCCTTTATGATTTAGTGACATTGTTGGTAATCCTTTCTAACAGAAGTTTACTTAACATGTTGTGTGACATGGTGGTTATGTCAAATGACACAAAAAAGCAACAAACTGAACTTGGGGTTATGGTAAAACAAAAAAAAAGGTACAATATTTTGTGTTTTGTTTTTGCATAATCTTAAAGTTGAAATTAATAACTTAATTATTAAGTTATTAAATAAATTCTTTATTAGTTAAATTACTGTTATTTGGTATAGACAAAAGCAACATTGTGTTCTACTTTTATACCAGACCCTTTTTATATCATAATTGTAAAAGGAATTTTAGAAGTTTTGAACAAGCTTACATTTTTTTTTACATTTATCCTAGCATATTTAAACTTTTATTCAAAGTCTTTGGCATTTTTTTATGAAATAAAATTCAAACCAGCGCAGTGTCACTAAGTTCTCTGTAGTTTTTGTTAAATCTGTTTGGTTCAGACACCAAATTTCTGTCCTTGTATATTGCTGTTCTATCTTCAATAAATGTGTACTGTTGTACTAGATACAACTATGACTTTGTACCTTTGTATGTAAGTGTTTACTTTGTAAAATTAAATACCATATAGGTTGGTACCAACCCCAGTGTCCCAACTTGGTTTTCAAAAATGTAATGTATACATGTAGCAACCTGTGTCATTTTGCCTGCTGCTGAAAAAATTACAAAAGAGTGACCTGATAGTAACATGCCATCCTTGGCCAGAGGGTTTTTGGCTCAATGATCGTGGCAGCATTGTGCCATGATAATCAGTGTTACATGGCGTGTCAGACACACAAGGCATGAGACGGATCTCTGCATCAACATAACAAAGATGAAGGCGATGATTGTGGACTTCAGAAGGTGCAGACATGCCCACTGGACGATGGAAGATCTGAGGTGGAAGTGGTCTCCCGCTACAGGTTCTTGGGTGTGCACCTAAGTAACAACCTTACCTGGAACAACAACACTTCCAGTTGCTCAAACCGACAACAGCAACTCCACCTGTAGACGCAATTTGCTCCAAACTGCTGGGTCTAGGATACCAAAGTCCAGGTAACGCTTTGGTATTTAGCACTTCAGCCCTTTAAGTTCCAAGTGGACCACAGGCAATAAAAAGAGCAGACGCTGGACCAGCCCCCATACTCTCTATGATGGAACCATTGGATGATGCTAAAGCAAACATCCACTTGTTCGAGCGATTCCGCATTTCGCATGCCATTTCTGTTTGGTCAACAGCTCTGGGACGTTAGTCGAAGGTGACTGTACGGTGAGGTATGCAATGCCAGAGCCATTATCGATCTGGTGATGCTGGAGCAGGCTCACAACACAAACACAGGGATGAGACTTGGGCCGATTTGCTGCCAATATGGCAACCTGTGCCATCTCCAGATCCAGTACTCTCTGATGAATGCGGGGACAATGGTTCTGGTTCTGAGTCACTCCCAATCGAGCAGGAACCTACCAGACACCAGTAAGTATTTATAGGTTGATAAGACCTCAGAAAGTCTTGAAGCTTTTAATCAAATTGATTTGAGAACAGGTAAATTTTTTGAGACTTCATTTGCACACAAACCCCCTGCTGGTCAAAACAATTATTGTCATGTCAACTGTTTTAGTGGTTCATTCATCTATTCTTCCAGCCATTCCAAGAGCAGTGCCAGCAAGCCTTTACCCAGGTAAAAGCTGCACTCTGTGGTGGCCCTGATTATGCCTGGACATAAAGTGAGTGCTTCACACCCTTCGTTACTACCTCCTGGGCTGAGCTTTCACCCTTTGTTCAAAACATGCCCCACTTCAATAGCTCGACCACATGAAGGATACCAAAGACCAGGTCATGCTTTGGTATTTAGCACTTTAGCTCTTCAAGTTCCAAGTGTTCCACAGCTTGAGGGTGCAGAAGGTTGTGGCTGACTTCACTCGGGAAGTCTGCAGACCAGAATTGAATCCTGATCTGGGTGTAGTTTCTATGTTCTCTTTATGTCCTTGTGGGTTTCCTCCGTGTTCTCTGGCTTCAACCAGCAGCTCAAGAACATGGATTCAAGGTGAATTGACTGCTCTAAATTGCCCCTATATAGTGCTTGTAGAGTGTCTGTGTGAATAAGTGTGTGACTGCCTTTCCTGATTGTGTCAGACCAGCTCCCAAAATATTACAATGGATGGATAAGGGAACCCCCCCCCCCCAAGCGGAATATAATGAGATGAGATGAGATTTCAATCAAATTGGAAACTCCGATGATTATCATTCTGCATTCTCTCACTATTATTTATGAAATACTTTAAGACTGAATTTTACGGAGCCCCTAAAGGGACATGAGCAAAAAAAAAAATATAGAGAGGAAAAAAAGTATTTTACTTATGTCGTACTGTTACGTTTCATAAAAAACGGTCAGAAGTCGGCGGTTCCATTCCAAAATAATTTAATGCATAGACAGTGTAAAATATCAAACAATGAAAATATGGACGATAGCAACCCGTTGCTATCCCCCGAGAGCTCTGCCCGAAGTCCTCTCGTTCGTCCATTTAAGTCTTTCAGGAGGGCGTGACCTGCTTCTTCTGTGTGTGCGCCCCCTCCAGACAACAGTCTTTGTTCATGTGTACATTGACCAAAACATCTCTAATCTCCTAACCCATCTGGTCCTGCTTTCTGCCCCCCTCAAGGGTATGAATTTATGACAGGGTCTTGTTGACAGTCCCATTATTCAAAACTCTCTGCTGACCCTGCAACAGGACATTCAGACTCTTTCCCATGCTCATTCATCAAATAGTCATTTTCTCTGTTCCCTGAACTATTAACTCATCATGAGTTTTACTTAACATTATTACTTTTATTAAATTACTTAAAAGTATTATAAAAATCTAACAATTCCCCCCTTCGCACCTTTTCTAAAGGTGCGACATACTAAAATTTTATTAAAAAGTATTAATGTAAGTTATAATGTGGTGCCCCTAATGATCATGTGCGGATGGTGTTGAGGTGTCTTCTTTCCTCTGAAAAGACTATGTCTCTTAGAGGTTCTTCTGTTCCTCCACGTAGGTCCAGTGCATATCAGTACATTTCTAAACAATTAATCTAATATTTTCCTTTGTGGTGTATGCTTTTATGAAAATGTGCGGTGTGTGTCACAGAGCATAGTTGTTGGTTTTCTTGGTCTTGGAGACTGTCCATGTCTCCTACTAGACCATTCCTCGTCTGTGGTCTTCGCTCTGGTCCGAACTTATGATTATGTGACTTAAAAAATAGAAAAAAATGTAAATCAAATTTGTACAGGATTTACAGTTGAGTAATCAATCTCTTGCCTTTTTGGCTTGATTAGTCAACTTACCTAGTACTCATTTTCAAGTTTAGTTAGACTAAAGTAAAAAAGTTATCTTTTACCTTTTATGAGCTCTTATGCCAGAGCACAGGATCGACATAAAATGCAACTCATTTCAATTAGGATTAATTTATTTAATTTTCAGAAATTTTGCTCAGTTTCTCCCAATTGGTCTCTAATTTCCTTCAACATTCGTGAAGGCTCAGGAGCGGGTGTACAATGTGTAAGATGGTACCAAATCTCCCCTTTTTTACCTTTTTAATTTTTGACCATGTATGAAGTTAACTCTAAACCTTATATGGTCCTGACCATCTAGGATTTATCCACTTTTCTTGTGGATCTTAATCCTCACCCAGCTCTCTGACATGGGGCTCTATTCAGTCAAGTCATTCATTGTCAGTCATTGTCCCCCCTTTTCCGATGGACACCTCTTCTGCTGCTTTACCTGTGAAGGGAGACTTTTGTGAAGTTTATTAGTGCAGTTATATACTCCACTTTCCTGCAGTTTCCTCCACTTTCCATATGTCTGTAGTTTATATCTACTGCCTCTCAGAGGTCCAGGCATCCTCCTATATGAAGGAAGTTCCTATGGGATTCAATGAGTTTAATTATATCTTGCTAATTTCCCTAAATTTGAAGACTCATTTGCTTGTGTGATTTGTAAGTTGCATTGGTTTGTGACTGCTCTCAATAGCTCATTGTTCTCTGTGGCCCCGCTGAGTCAGTGTAATTGATTAATTACAGATTATCCCTTACTTAATCCCATTGCTCTAATATAAGACCATAGTTCACTTAAAGACCAAGTTTAGTTCACTTTAAAGTTCACTACATATGTAATATGACATGACTAATTAAAAAAATAACATCATTGTGATAAAAAAAATTCTTCACTTAAACATATCTCTGACCTCCCCCCTTTTGAAACAATACAGCATTTTCAATGCCATTTGTTTCAAAAACATCCAGTCAGTATGTTTTCTCATAATCGGCTATTGCTAAATTCATGTCCAAACTGTAATACTATGGAAAAATGATTCAATACAAAGTTATTATTTTAACTGGATCAAGCTGCTCTGTCAGCTTCGTCCACTAGAACCCGCAAATTGACATGTTAGGTTAATAAAGTTAAAATTATTTCCATGGAAATCACAAAGCATAGGTCTAATACACTAGTATTTCTCCTGTAAAAATGTGAAATTTAGTAATTTAGGCCGCCTTCAGTGCATGACCTGTAAAAAATAAAACCTTCATCAACCAATTTATAAAAATTATGACAATAATCCTCATGCTCCTGTGGAAGAAATATAGATATTATCCATACTTTTGTCCTTATTAGGTAATGTCAGTCAGTCAAGTCTAAGTTATTAAAAGTCAAACCTTCATCTGTCATTAAACAAAAATGGTGCTCTGTTTATTTTATGCGTCATAATTAAAAATATTTTATTAAGCTATTAACTATATTCAACAACAGTTAAATCACACTACAACCAATTCAAAAACAACACACACAACTGCCTTCTTGTCAAACAGCAATAAATTCTTCACACCCCCTACCGCTACACTCCTGTGACCTCTTAAACAGACACACACAGACCCATAGGCACGCACACACCCCCACACACACACACCCAGACACCCCCTACTCACACACATACACACAGGATGTTAAAACAGAGATAAGAACAGAGTGGAGACAAAGCTTGTGAGGAATGTATCTCTTATTCAACCTTAAATTACCTATTAATTTAAGTCAAACAAATACTCATATTTCTTATAAACAAATTTATTAGCTTATTTATCTATTTAACCTTTAACCATATGTTAATTATTTTAAACCCTAAATGCCATTAATTAATTTGTGTAACATGTGATTTGACCTTAGTGCTGGCAGAAGTTCAGGTTCAGTCAAACTGGCTATTTAAACAGTTTGTACAGCTCATATACAAACAGATTGATAGACCGATGAAATGGACAGCTCTCTGATCCTAAGATACTGTCCATATTAATTCCATAGCGTCGGCGTCTCCCTGATCTGGGCAGATCTGGGATCAACAGACCCTCACCCATCTTTGGCCGAGCACGCCCTCTCTTTTCGCTTGGAATTCTCACACTCCATCATCATGTATTTTCAGAGCATACTGTAACTCCAAGCCTTGACATGTTCACCATTTTTTCAACTCAGCAAATGCTTTAATGAATTTTTGTCTTTTATCAAACATTTTGTTACTTAACTTAATATTGTATCTTGTTATTTTACCCTCACTTACTTTTACCATAACATATTTATTTTATTTAGTAATTTACTCGTTTTAAATTTTATCATTTTCACCTAGAATATAAGATGAGAAAAGTGTAAAGTAGAAAATTAATGTTAATTCTTTCACTCGTGACATCATACATTCAGTCTTAATCCACACAAACCCTCAGAAGTAAACAGAATAACGTTATAACACTCTATAACACTAATTCAAACCAGACTGGTCACAGAAATTATCTAGGCTATTCTCAGAAAACTGAGGTTTCCGATTTCAGAAATATCCTTTGAATATGAGGAATGTCGACTGTTGTGCTTGTCAGTCTCAGGGTGCAGTCATTATTAACAGTAATGGGTGTCAGGGCCGAAAACATCACATATGGTAAATCATCCTATTTGAAATATCATTCTTTTTCTATACAACTTTTTTGCATTTAATATTGTCAACAAATCTCTACCCATTTAATTTACTCGACAATTTAATTATTGATGTTTTAATGTTCTACCTCCAATATTAGTTACGACAGGTTGTTTATTAATATGAGCTGAGTATTTACTGTCACCGAATATCCTACTGTTTTCCTCTAATTGTTCTTTATGTGTTTCTTACTACCCCTGGCCCCAACCTTATGCAGACCCCGGATAAGGAGTAAGGTCAACCCCTGTCTGCGGACAAGTTTACCCCGTATGGTGGAAAAAGGAGTCCCATCCTGTGTTGTAAATGATTTTGACATCTATGCTGTGTAAACATAGGCCGGGGAACAATTTGCTGATTTATTGACTGGGGAGGTGATTTAACAGCCAACTGCATACTTGTTTTATCCTCCTTATCTTTATTCTACTTTTCCACTAGTAGTTAAACTCAAATTTTAGTCAGTTCTTTTGTGTCGTCATACTTTTTATCTACATTTTTATTCACAGTGTGTTATAGTGTGCTCCCACTGTTCGTAATACATCATATATATTTCTACCACATTATCTAATTGTCCCTCACATGTCTTCACTACCTGCTATCTCCCTCACATTTCTGTTGCCGCAGACTTATGTCATTTTCCTGTTGCTTCCATCCACAAATCACTATACTTTCATAGTTTATACATCATCCTCCTCTTATTTTCAAAGCTACTAAAGACATCAAACTATGAGTTGCTGGGTAGAACTCTTTAAGAGTATTCCATAAATCTTTCCTTATGCTCAACAATGGTGTTTCCTGCTTTTTCTTTCGAGCTCCCGCTGTTATTTCAATCTATTGTAACTTCCTTTTACCTTCTAATCTAACTATTATCACTCTTATATCACCCAAGCACAACTTTTCTCCTGCTGTATATTGTTCAAACTTAGTCAACCACGCTTGTCCACCCCTAGTTAATGGTGGCAATTTTAGCTAATAACCCATCCATATCTCCGTGGCTCCACGGTTTGTAGACCTGTTGTCCAGTTTGTATGGTAATTAAAGGATATTAGGGGATTTCACAACTTTGAGTTTGAGTGATTTCCCGGCTGTCCCTCAGTTTATCACTTTCATCCTCATAGGTTGATAAAAATTCGCCTGAGCCATCAATGTCATCTGTCATTGTACCATAAATCAGCCCTTTCTGTACTACCAATCTTACATTTTTGTGATTCAGGAGCTTCCCTTCTTCTTCCTGTTGTTTTTGCAACCTTTTTTCAGCCACTTTATTTCTTAATACTCTTTTTTTTAAGTCTTTTTGCTTCTTTCTTAATACCTTCAGATACCTCACTATCACTTTCTTCCTTACAGTCATCACTTTCGGAACTGTGGGTTTTTCTATTCATTAATCTTTTTTCTATTTTTTGATCCCCTGTCATTTCCATGGGGATATGCTGCCTACATGTATGTCCCCATTGTGTGTCCCCATTGTGCTTGTGTGTTCCACGTGTCTGATGGGTTTATTGGAGGTTTAGCTGGTACATTTGTAGATCTATTAGGGTATTGTTGGTCCATGAGCTGTAATACAATTATGGAGTCCTCTGGATCTGGCTTATGTTTTTAATATGTGATTGTAAGTTTGCCACTTGATTCTGTAATTGTTTTATAACTGATTGTTGGTCAAATTCCCCCATTATATCTAAGGTACCTTTTTTAATCTCTATGTCCACTTTCTATATTCAATACAGGAGTTTGCACTACTGTTTGTGTACAGGCTTGTGGTACCTGAGGATAAATCGGTCTGTATGGTGGTGGGGGTGGTATGGGAGTGGTTAAATCTATGAGGGGTCTATGTTGGTCTATCTAGTTCTAAAGACAGAGCTTTATCACTTTGCACTGGTGAAGTTAAGGTCTCACCCCGTTTTAATGTACTTTGTGTGGATGTTTCAGGTGGAGTCACTTGTTTTAAATTATTTTTAGTTTGCCTTTCTAATTCCACCCTCATATGTGTCAGGAGCAACAGACAACGTAAATTTTGTTTATTCACCTCGTCCAATGTCCTTTTAAGTTTACCAAACCGATATGACCCCCCCTTGTACCCAATCCTTTCCGGCTTTCCTTACTTCGCCCTTATAATAATGATATACCTTTGTCCTATCCTCCTGAGTAGGAGCTGGGTCTGAGTTTCCAGGCATCAGGCCTCTTATTTTCCATGATGTAAACAATGTTGTCAAATGTTTCTGCACTTTTGGTCTTTTATTTGGTTCTGTTACAGAGGCTATTCTATTCCAAACTTTTTCCATAAACTGTTCAGTGTTCATTTTAGTTTGATTTATTTTTCTTTTACTTAATTACAACACAATCACTCCGTCCAACATGGAACTGAAGTTCCCAGTTGATGTCCCTTAATTGACAAAGTTATTAGCCAAGCTTCTACCTTCTCAGGCGGACTAAAAGTCCTTTGTCAATGGTAACATACAACTGAGCCCTTCTGTTAAGTTCCTCTATACCCAAATATTCTACTCAGTCTCTAGGTCCTAACGACCAAATATATCGCCGAGTGGTTTCGTAGCATGAGTATCAGCCACACGGGTTTATATTAGAGCTGAGGATTCATATGATTACACACTTATCCCCTCAGATACACCTTATACACCATATAATTCACAATTTGATGACCATACTATACCTCTTACCGTAATATCTGCTACAGTGTACAAATGTCGTCACATTTGTCTGAATCAGCAGTAATATAGGCTAATATGTTATCTGGGATCCCAACATCAACTAAAATACTTAAAAATAATAAAAAACTAACCTATTCTTAGAAAGCTCTGGGTGTCCTTTGTTGCCCCTTCCACACTTTCTTTCATCGCCTGAAACTCATCGAGACTATAATGTACAGTTTCTACGTGCCCGGGAAATATAATTAACCAGGGCCAATAGACCTCATAGACAAAACAGTTCTGTTTTCAGCGTATACTAACTAAACTAGAAAGCAAAAAGGTCTCCAAGTTTCCCTCTTTCTGAAGCTTCCTTAACCGACTGAAAAACATAGACACTATAATGTACAGTTTCTACATGCCCGGGAAATATAATTAACCAGGGCCATTAGACCTCGTAGACAGAACAGTTCCGTTTTCAGCGTATTCTAACCTTAAAAGCTAAAATAAATCTCCATTGGGTCTCCAAGTTTCCCCAACAAACTGCGCGCGTCACACTCTTAAACCATAAAAATATCTAAACTAATCTTAGAAAACAAAAAGGTCGCCTTGTTTCCCTTTTTTTCCGGTTTTCTTTTCCCATTAAGACCAATTACTGCCAGTATACAGTCCCTATCCAACACATGAATTAACAATGGGGATGAATAAGTCTCCTAGATAAAGGCAGTTCAGTTACTTAATGTTCCCTCTCTATCAACAATAATATTAAAGTTCTTACCTGTACTTCTAGTTGTTGTCCTGGAAATAGGAAGAAGTCAGCTGTCTGTGTGAACCTGTGTAAAGGAAGGTTACAGGCCCCTCTGTGCCTCAGTGAAGAGCACAAAGGGAGGGGGCTCTGTTCTCCCCGCTCAAAGTGAGTCTACAAACTTTACCAGATGATTACCAGAAACCAAACTCTAAATCCTAATCCAAACAACAAACATAATATTCATACAATAATATATAATAATAATAAAATTACTTAATTATTCAGTAAAACTCATTTGTGCCCTGAGCGTCTGTTGTGGTGCTGTACACACGTTAAGATTAAATTTGGCAAAACTCAATATACAGGATTCGACTGTAACAGGTTCCTGCTTACCAAATCGATGTGCACATCAAAATTAACGAAGTGCAGCTTGCAACAGACAGCAAAAGGTAAATGTGCGATCCAAACCGCTCCGCAGCTTTCTGAAACCGTTTTACCACGTCGAGGTCACCAATTGTTACGTTTCATAAAAAACGGTCAGAAGTCGGCGGTTCCATTCCAAAATAATTTAATGCATTTTACTGAATAGACAGTGTAAAATATCAAACAATGAAAATATGGACGATAGCAACCCGTTGCTATCCCCCGAGAGCTCTGCCCGAAGTCCTCTCGTTCGTCCATTTAAGTCTTTCAGGAGGGCGTGACCTGCTTCTTCTGTGTGTGCGCCCCCTCCAGACAACAGTCTTTGTTCATGTGTACATTGACCAAAACATCTCTAATCTCCTAACCCATCTGGTCCTGCTTTCTGCCCCCCTCAAGGGTATGAATTTATGACAGGGTCTTGTTGACAGTCCCATTATTCAAAACTCTCTGCTGACCCTGCAACAGGACATTCAGACTCTTTCCCATGCTCATTCATCAAATAGTCATTTTCTCTGTTCCCTGAACTATTAACTCATCATGAGTTTTACTTAACATTATTAAAAAATCGTGCACACGAGTTAATAAGTGGTGCGCACGAGATATTATGTGAATCATAATATGACAATAAACAGACATGAAGCGCTGTTACAACGATAGCGTTTACACTGGGACATGCGCTCTCCGACACTATGGCTGTTTGACAGATCCACAGATTAATAAATAACACAAATATAACTAAACGTTTCTTTCTAGGAATGTAACTCCGGAACGCCGTCTAGTGATGAGTTTGACCGAAACTCGTTTGCATGTTCTCCCCGTTGCTTGTTGCTTGGGAATTTCATTTTACCCCCAAAACAGTTAAGCATTGGAGTTAAACGTGGCGATAACACGACTGGATTTCACAGTCTGATTTAATTGAATAACCGTATTTGAATTTTTTAGCCTTTAATCATGCGCTTTATTGTGCCAACTTTAGCGATCTAACACGAAAATAATGTCTTATTTTGAAAGACAGTCCGCTGTATTTGATGAGATGAAGTGTACATGTCTAGGATGAGATGAATGTAACCAGTGTTCTTCCGCAGCTACACGTATGGAAAAACGGATGCTTTCTAAGAATCTTCAGGGAATCAATTTATTCACATTTCCGATTTGGTTCAAATGTAAACGGTACACAGTCACATGTACACATACGCATGCGTGAATAGGATGTCGTGCGCACCACTTACTAACTCGTGCGCAAGACTTAATATCTCCTACGCACGAGTTAGTAAGTGGTGCGCACGACATCCTATTCACGCATGCGTATGTGTACATGTGACTGTTTACCGCATTGTGAATAAATTGATTCCCTGAAGGTTTGTATCGACTCTCTAAGGAAGTGAAATACAAGCTAGGAGTGATTTATGCAAACGAAGCAAGAGTTTTTTTTATTAGAAAAAAGCTCTTCAACAACGTCACACTTTTCATTGTAGTCTTTACCTTATTTGTTCAACCCGCATTTTCTAGAAAACTACATGTCTAAATTTTTAAATAATTTCTCTGATATTTAGTCTTCAAGTTCTTCAGTTTATATGTACATTTGTTCCACAATTTATCATTAAGGTTAAGGTCCAGGTTTTGTGTGGGCACATATTCTAAATCATGTAATGAGACCAGTATACAGAAAAGAAAAAAAATATTTTTAATACTGTTAACGCACAGCTTAAAGCATTTTAGTGTTTTTAACATCATTTCAGGATCAATCATTAATGCTAAACCTCACTGTAAGTTTATTTGGAGTATAGCTGGGTGATATGGCAAAAATGTAACACAATTCTTTTAGGAAGTTCTCCTAATTCAAGTTAAGCAGTGATCTGTTTTTCTGATATTTGGCTATGAACAGATAAGCTACCTATAGATACTATTAAAAACCTTGAATAAATTGTGTGTCAAGAACCATGTTGCGTAGTGTGCATTAAATCAATAAGCACCATTGATATAAAGTCTAATTAGGAGAGCTTGTACATACTGTAATGCTTATATACGCTCATATTGTGCTTGTAAATTACAACATAAGGAAGATCAGACCCTTTTTGACTGAACATGCTACCCAACTGCTTGTTCAAGCCCTTGTCTTATCCCGGCTTGATTATTGTAATGCGCTACTTGCCGGTATCCCAGCTTCCACAATCAGACCTCTTCAACTAATTCAAAACTCTGCAGCCCGACTCGTGTTTAACCAGCCCAAGTGAACTCATGTCATTCCATTACTCACTTCCCTCCATTGGCTTCCTGTAGCTGCTCGCATTCAGTACAAGTCACTGACTCTGGCATACAGAACCATTTCTGGATCTTCCCCTTCCTACCATCACTCTATCTTTTCAAAATACACTCCGACTCGTTCACTTCGCTCCAGTGATGATTGCCGCCTGGCGATTCCACCTCACCGAGGAGCTAATTCTCACTCTGTGGCGTTCACCACTGCAAAATGGTGGAACGATCTTCCCAACTCTGTCTGTAAGGCAGAATCACTAAACAGTTTTAAGAAACTACTTAAGACGCATCTCTTTAACAAATACCTGTTGTAAAAAAAAAAAAAAGGGGGTGGGGTGGGCAGCTTCGAATAACAATCAGGTTTGATGAATTTACAGTATAGTTGGTTTTCTCCATGGCTTCTGACTTATGGTGTTCTCATTTGTAAGTCGCTTTGGATAAAAGCGTCTACTAAATGACTAAATGTCTAAATGTGTCTCATATGTTTCTGTACAGAAAGGATGAAGTATTGTTGTAGGGTTTATAAGATGTCATTCAGTTAATGTAATACTCAATTCCAATGTATGACAGTTAAAATTTAGGCAGTGGTAAAGTGTGCAAAGTATTTCATCAGTACTGACTTTGGTGAGGCTCATGTTTCATTTTCTTATTTTTTTGTAACTTATTTCTATCACCCCAAACCCTTACTTTTCATTCATTCATTCATTCATTCGTTATCTTCCACTTTATCCTCTATTAGGGTCACTGTGGTTTCATTTACACTGTGGTTCGCTGGATTCCCAAAGCTTTGGAAATGGCTTTATAACCCTTTCCAGACTGATAGATCTCAATTCCTTTATTCTCAATTGTTTTCATTCCTGAATTTTTGATTTCTCTGCATGATATGTAGCTTTTAAGGATCTTTTTGGTCCACCCAAGTTCCTCCATATGTGAGGGCGAATGAAGCGGTGGACTAACGTTTTTTCACTGAGTGACATTTTACTTACTAGAACTTGTGGCAATCAGTGCATTGTTGTGTTGATTTTAGAGCTCCTATGATAATCTACAGTTACTGACTTGTGTTGTTCTCTCAATATAAGTTGCTTTGGATTAAATGTAAATTTAATTTAATGTTTTGCATTGGCTCAGAATTCTGCTCAGCAGTGGTGAACTCTGCATGCAATGCCCAGTCTTTTTCTGATGGTGGAGGCATGAACGCTGAACTTAACTGAGGCCTGGGGTCTTTTGTGACCTCTTGGATGGTCTCGCTGCGCTCTTGGGGTAATTTTGGGCGGCCGGCCACTCCTGGGAAGGTTCACCACTGTTCCATGTCTTCGCCATTTGTGGATAATGGCCCTCACTGTGGTTCGCTGGATTCCCAAAGCTTTGGAAATGGCTTTATAACCCTTTCCAGACTGATAGATCTCAATTCCTTTATTTCTCAATTGTTCCTGAATTTCTTTGGATCTCTGCATGATGTGTAGCTTTTAAGGATCTTTTGGTGGACTTTACTGTGTCAGGCAGCTCCTATTTAAGTGATGTTTTGTTTGAGAACAGGTGTGGCAATAATCAGACCTGGGTGTGGCTAGAGAAATTGAACTCAGGTGTTAAAAACCACAGTTATAGTATGTTTTAACAAGGGGGCAATCACTTTTTCACACAGGGCCATGATGGTTTGGATTTTTTTTCTCCTTTAATAATAAATAATAATAAATAAATATATTTGCAATAAAAATAAAATAAGGTTTAAGGTTTTTTGTTATTATTTTTTTTCCATTCTCACATAAATAGCTAACAATGGACGCCAAACTATATATACGGTATTTGTTAAAGTGCTTTAATCTACACTTGATATCTACAGATATACTGATTTTATTCAAAATTTTGAAATAAACTTAAATAAATAAAATATTTAACTAAATTAAAATAAACTCATAAGCAATTACATACTACAACATTGAAAGTAAAAAAACTTAAAACCAGTCTAAGTATAAAATGGTGTTATTCCTCTTCGTTTCCATGTTGTTTATAGGCACATTTAAATCAGGATTTTAACTAAATTAAAAAAAAAATTATTGTACCTGTGGTAATTTTTCTGTTAAAATTACTTTATTATTACTAAATTATTTTGATTAACTCTATAAAATTTAAATGTATGTATAATGACCTACAGCTTGGTTACATGAGCTGGGTTTTGTGAGATTAATAATTGAGTGTTCCACGCTCACAGGGTGTGTGATATCCATCCATCCATTATCTTCCGCTTTATCCTATATTAGGGTCACGGGGGGTTCCCCATGCCCATCCAGGGGAGAGCGTTTCAGGCGCTGGGCAGATTCACGCCAATCTATCGCTGGGCACACACTCACTCACACATACACACTCTATATGGGGCAATTTGGAGAACTCAATTGACTTGATCCATGTTTTTGGACTCTGGGAGGAAACCGGAGAACCCGGAGGAAACCCGCGCAGACACGGGGAGAACATGGAAACTCCACCCAGATGGGGATTCGATCCGGGAATCCCTAGCGCCGAGAGGCGAACGTGCTAACCACTAAGCCACCGTGCCGCCCGGGGGTGTGTGATCCCCTTCCGGTAAATTCCTCTCTGCCAGATGTGGTTGTTTACTGGTCTTCTAGACCCAACATGTTTGATCAGTTGCCAAATCATTCCACTGTGATTCAGAGTCTGTAACAGAATTTTTGATAAGGATCAACAGCGTCGTCCCTCAACAGGAGTTAATTAGGCCCTGTGGCTGATGGGTGCGGGGGTACACGGTTTCATTTATGTCCACGAAATATGTCAGTGTATTGTGAAGTTAAGGTCATGAACACAGATGCAAAAATAAATAAATACATATCTTTTCTTTGTTTGCTTTTTTTTCTTCCCTTGAACAAGTATTCTTGGTCTGTCAGATCAAGCATCCATGTATAAGTATAAAGTGGTATGGCATAGGTTATGTTCCTCATGTTTTTCCATATTGGCTTGCACAATTTTCAAACTTTAAGTAGGGTGTAAAAGGAATAAAGTCAAAGATGAAAGGTAAGATTTGCTTGTTATTTTAGTTGAGTACATTGAAAAAAGTGATAAAGATTACAAGGTTTAGATACCCCAAGATCAGAATCAATCTCAGAATCTTTAATAATCTCTAATTATCTTGCTAAGGCTTGTTGAGTAAAATATTGCAGGGCTCCTGGTGTATCTTAGAGACACTTTAACACAACAGTACAGTGGTGTGAAAAAGTCCCCTTCCTCATTTCCTGTTTTTTTGCATGTTTGTCACACTTAAGTGTTTCAGAACATCAAACCAATTTAAACAATAGTAAAGGACAACACAGGTAAACACAAAATGCAATTTGTAAATGAAGGTGTTTATTATTAAAGGAGAAAAAAAAATCCAAACCATCATGGCCCTGTGTGAAAAAGTGATTGCCCCCTTGTTAAAACATACTATAACTGTGGTTTTTAACACCTGAGTTCAATTTCTCTAGCCACACCCAGGTCTGATTATTGCCACACCTGTTCTCAAACAAAACATCACTTAAATAGGAGCTGCCTGACACAGTAAAGTCCACCAAAAGATCCTTAAAAGCTACACATCATGCAGAGATCCAAAGAAATTCAGGAACAATTGAGAAATAAAGGAATTGAGATCTATCAGTCTGGAAAGGGTTATAAAGCCATTTCCAAAGCTTTGGGAATCCAGCGAACCACAGTGATGGCCATTATCCACAAATGGCGAAGACATGGAACAGTGGTGAACCTTCCCAGGAGTGGCCGGCCGCCCAAAATTACCCCAAGAGCGCAGCGACGACTCATCCAAGAGGTCACAAAAGACCCCACAACAACGTCCAAAGAACTGCAGGCCTCACTTGCCTCAGTTAAGTTCAGCGTTCATGCCTCCACCATCAGAAAAAGACTGGGCAAAAATGCCCTGCATGGCAGAGTTCCAAGAAGAAAACCACTGCTGAGCAAAAAGAACATTAAAGCTTGTCTCAATTTTTCCAAAACACATCTTGATGATCCCCAACACTTTTGGGAAAACATTCTGTGGACGATAAGACAAAAGTGGAACTCTTTGGAAGGTGTGTGTCCCATTACATCTGGCGTAAAAGGAACACTGCATTTCAAAAAAAGAACATTATACCAACAGTAAAATATGGTGGTGGTAGTGTGATGGTCTGGGGCTGTTTTGCTGTGGCAGGACCTGGAAGACTTTCTGTGATCAATGGAACTATGAATTCTGCTGTCTACCAAAAGATCTCTGAAGGAGAATGTCCGACCATCTGTTCGTGAACTCAAGCTGAAACGAACTTGGGTTCTGCAGCAGGACAATGATCCAAAACACACCAGCAAGCACACCTCTGAATGGCTGAAGAAAAACAAAATGAAGATTTTGGTGTGGCCTAGCCAAAATTCTGACCTAAATCCTATTGAGATGTTGTGGTATGACCTTAAAAAGGCCGTTCATGCTCGAAAACCCTCTAATGTAACTGAATAAGAACAATTCTGCAAAGATGAGTGGGCCAAAATTCCTCCAGAACTCTGTAAAAGACTCATTGCAAGTTATCGCAAACGCTTGTTTGCTGTTGTTGCTGCTAAGGGTGGCCCAACCAGTTATTAGGTTTAGGGGGGCAATCACTTTTTCACACATGGCCATGATGGTTTGGATTTTTTTCTCCTTTAATAATAAACACCTTCATTTACAAATTGCATTTTGTGTTTACTTGTGTTGTCCTTGACTATTGTTTAAATTGGTTTGATGTTCTGAAACACTTAAGTGTGACAAACCATGCAAAAAAACAGGAAATGAGGAAAGGGGGAAACACTTTTTCACACCACTGTATATAAGTTAAGTACTGAAATTTACCTTTGTTT
Organism: Corydoras sp. C115; assembly: GCA_019802505.1. Taxonomy (NCBI): domain Eukaryota; kingdom Metazoa; phylum Chordata; class Actinopteri; order Siluriformes; family Callichthyidae; genus Corydoras; species Corydoras sp. C115. Next base: position 422,079 of record JAFMOC010000441.1, read on the forward strand.
GTTAACAATAACACAACTGTCAAAAGGGCTTAGTAGCCTGGGTGATGGCGGGTGTGATGGGGAGGAATGTTCGTGTGCTAAGGTGAGATCTTTGCAGTGTGTGTCTGGAAGAGATGATCCTGCTAATAATGCCACTCTCTCTTCTATATTCTTTGCTCTCAGCTGCCCACGCCCAGTTTTCCTAGTTCTTCACTAGAAAATAACCTTTAAGTTGGGCTAGACTAATGAGCAATTAATTAAATTAATTTATGATCTATATTATCACTAAGGATATAGAGCAAGTTAGTTAATGAATACTATGGAATGTGTAAACAAAGGTGAATAATGGAATGCTTATAATCAATATAAGTTAATTAACATTTCTTTAAAGAAAAATTTTCAACCTGTGCAGAATGTAACAGGTGCCTAGGGCACCTGTCACCTGTTTTGTGTTTTAGTCTCGTTCTGTCTCGTTTATTAACATTCTGTGCATATTTAGTTTAGTTAATTAACGTCGTCTTGTGATTGGTTTGTCTTGTGCACGTGGTTTGGGGTCCTTTTGTATTTATGTCCTTTGTTTCTTGTCATCAGTGCTGGTCGTTTGTTTTGTGTCACCGTAGTCATTTATGTACCTCTTGCTTTTGTGGTGCACTGCACCTTTAAATAAACTCAGTTTCCCGCTACCTGCGTGCCTGGCTCCCTTCAGCGCGTGTTTACGCAGCGGTGTGCGCTTCCTACGCGCCACCGCGTCTGCCCGAGGTAGACTGCCGTGACAGAACGACCAGCCAAGGAAATTTGGGGAGTCCAGAGCCCAGGTAAGCACTTTTTAAAATTTTTTCTTTGCGGGGGGCGTGTAGCCTCGTACACGGTGCCCGGCGAGGTCCGCCCAGCGTGCGTGCCCGCCAATGTCCGCCCCGTGTGCGTGCCCGCCAAAGTCCTGCCAGCGTGCGTGCCCGCCGAGGTCCTGCCAGCGTGCGTGCCCGCCGAGGTCCTGCCAGCATGCGTGCCCACCGAGGTCCTGCCAGCATGCGTGCCCGCCAAGGTCCTGCCAGCGTGCGTGCCCGCCGAGGTCCTGCCAGCGTGCGAATCCGCTGAGGTCCAGCCAGCATGCGTGCCCGCCGAGGTCCTACCAGCGCGTGTGCCCATCCCGAAGTCCGTGGGCGTCACGCCGCCCATCCCGAAGTCCAGGGCGTCACGCCGCCCATCCCGAAGCCCAGGGGCGTCACGCCGCCCATCCCGAAGCCCAGGGGCGTCACGCCGCCCATCCCGAAGCCCAGGGGCGTCACGCCGCCCATCCCGAAGCCCAGGGGCGTCACGCCGCCCATCCCGAAGCCCAGGGGGCGTCACGCCGCCCATCCCGAGCAGCAGGGGCCGCACGCCGCCCAGCCCGAGGTCCAGGGGCCGCACGCCGCCCAGCCCGAGGTCCAGGGGCCGCACGCCGCCCAGCCCGAGGTCCAGGGGCCGCACGCCACCCAGCCCGAGGTCCAGGGGCCGCACGCCGCCCAGCCCGAGCAGTAGGGGCCGCACGCCGCCCAGCCCGAGGTCCAGGGGCCGCACGCCGCCCAGCCCGAGCAGCAGGGGCCGCACGCCCCGCCGCCAGGGGGCGTCCGCCTCGCCACGCTCGCCACGCCGCCACAGGGGGGCCCGCCCACCTCGTCCCGCCGCCAGGGGGCGCCCGCCTCGCCACGCCGCCCGTGGGCGTCCGCCGGACCACGCCGCCAGGGGGCGTGGCCCACTCCTCGCCCGACGGGGGCGCCCACCTCGCCACGCAGCCAGAGTACGTGGCCAACTCCGTGCCCGACGTGGGCATCCACCGGACCACGCAGCCAGTGGGCGTGGCCCACTTCTGATCCGCCGTGGGCGTCCATCTGACTTTGCAGCCAGAGGGCGTGGCCCACTCCTTGTCCGCCGAGGCCGTCCACCGGACTTTGCAGCCAGAGGGCGTTCGACACGCCTCACCCGCAGAGGGCGTCCACCTGAGGACGCTTTCCAAGCCCCGCTCAAGGAGGGCGGAGGACCCCCGGGACTGTTTTTTTTCTCTTGGTCGCGTCCCCCCGTTGCGCGACCGCAGGGGCGGGGGTAATGTAACAGGTGCCTAGGGCACCTGTCACCTGTTTTGTGTTTTAGTCTCGTTCTGTCCCGTTAATTAACATTCTGTGCATATTTAGTTTAGTTAATTAACGTCGTCTTGTGATTGGTTTGTCTTGTGCACATGGTTTGGGGTCCTTTTGTATTTATGTCCTTTGTTTCTTGTCATCAGTGCTGGTCGTTTGTTTTGTGTCACCGTAGTCATTTATGTACCTCTTGCTTTTGTGGTGCACTGCACCTTTAAATAAACTCAGTTTCCCGCTACCTGCGTGCCTGGCTCCCTTCAGCGCGTGTTTACGCAGCGGTGTGCGCTTCCTACGCGCCACCGCGTCTGCCCGAGGTAGACTGCCGTGACACAGAACAACCAAATGTACTTTTAAATCTGCATTGTTTGCCAGATTTTTAAATAAAATCCAAACAAATGCAGTAGATAGAAAGTTTAATACTTTAACCTAAGATTAAATTTGCTTTCACTCCCTCTTTGTTTTTGTTAGAACAAGTCAGGCGCTCGTGTAGGAAGGAACTGCTGTAACTTATATCACCTGTTGTACATCGTAGATCTGCGCGTCGGCACCCCTAGAGTCACAGTAATACTTATATTTTATCCTAATCGTTGTTTAATTGAATAGTCTGTTTGGGCGTTCTTTTACTAGATATTAAAACTACTGTCGGTTAGTTAGCATATAACTGTATGTAGAATAACTGGTTTCAGTTCTAGTTTCGGTCTATTACCTATTTGCACCTTGCTTTGAACGTGGGATTGTTACGGAGGGGGCGTGACCTAGTTTCATCTGGTCTATATAATAACCGTGGTTACGCTGACGCGACAGCGGAAGCGACAGCCCCTCGAGTTCCGCCCCTCATGTTAAGACCTATTCGTGTAAAGACCTGCGAGTCTACCTGCGCGAGTCCACCGAGCAAGGACAACGACAAGGCAACCCATTTCAATTATATCTATTCATATCCATTCATTTTCTTTTCCTTTCACACATCAGCATGTGTTTTCAGTTCATCCCTGTTATTTACTCCTCACACAGACGCTCCTTTCCTCAGAGGAGAAGGCGCACTCTCGCACACCTGCGAACTCTGCGGCAGGTGAATACAAGCGAGCCCTTCACCTTCTCTGCAGGACTATGGAATTGTCAGTCAGCCACCAAGAAATCTGATTTCATTCCGGCTTTTGCAGCTCATGCTGGTCTTCAGGTTTTAGCCCTCACTGAGACGTGGATTCGCCCAGAGAATTCCGCGACACCAGCTGCCCTTTCAACTAATTTCCACTTCTCGCACTCTCCTCGTATTGGCAAAAGAGGAGGTGGCACAGGTTTGCTTATTACCCACAAATGGAAATTCTCTCCTCTTACACTTTTATCAAACACTGTCTCATTCGAATTCCATGCACTGACAATCACTGAACCGGTTAAATGTCATTTTCTTGTCATCTATCGTCCCCCAGGTCAACTAGATAACTTTGTCGAGGAATTTGATATGCTATTATCATCTCTCCCAGATGATGGTTGTCCTCTTGTTGTCCTCGGCAATTTCAACATTCACTTAGACCGACCGTACGCCGCTGAGTTCCTCGATCTCATCTCCAGCCTGGACCTCCATCTACTCCGCACCTCAGCTACCCACCGGGCTGGCAACCAGCTCGACCTCATCATGACGCGCTCATGTCTCTCTTCTGACATACACATCACTCCACTTCATGAATCAGACCACTTCTTCATACAGTTCTCTGTCTCTCTTCCACCTTCTCCCGTGATCATCAGCAAAACATCTCAGGTACGTCACAATCTTAGTGCCCTCTCTAACACACTCTTTGCCGACTTGGTTACAGATACCCTTCCTAGCATCAGTAACTTCTTAACCCTTGACACCAACACTGCATCAAGCACATTCTGCTCCACCTTGGCTCATGTCTTGATCAGGTCTGTCCAAAATCCACCAGGAAAACACATAGTTCTCCATCCAATCCATGGCTCACGGAGACGCTTCGGAAGCAACGTACTTCGCTTCGTTCTGCCGAAAGAAAGTGGCGCAAGTCTGGTCTGTCTTCAGACTTAGAAACTTACCAGTCTTCACTTGCCACTTTCTCCAAGGATGTAACTGCTGCGAAATCCTTGTTCTTCCAGTCCAAGGTAACATGCATCTCAGATGCCCGCACCTTATTCAGTACTTTCAACTCCCTACTAACTCCTCCCTCTCCCCCTCCCCCTCCCAACACTTCTCTGTCAGCTGATGTCTTTGCAACTTTTTTCACAGAAAAAATTGAGGGCATCAGCAAACTCTTTCATACTCACCATTTCCACAGCACTACATCTCACACACCCAGCCATCCAACCCTCTCCTCCTTCTCCCCTGTCACAGAATCTGACATCTGCAAAATTCTTCTTGCCAGTAACCCAACTACTTGCCCCTTTGATTCCATCCCATCCCACCTTCTTCAATCCATTGCCTCCTCCATCACACCAGCTCTCACACACATCATTAACTCCTCTCTCACGTCAGGGACTTTTCCAAATTGTTTTAAACAAGCCATAGTCAAACCCCTACTCAAAAAACCTACGCTCAACCCAAATTTGGTCGAGAGCTACAGACCTGTTTCTCTGTTACCTTTCCTGTCTAAAACACTTGAACGGGTGGTATCCACACAGGTCTCCAAATTTCTTAATCAGAATAATCTCCTCGATCCCAATCAATCCGGTTTTAGATGTGGTCACTCCACGGAGACAGCATTACTCTCTGTGATTGACTCACTTAAATCTGCCAAAGCCAAATCTCAATCCTCGGTCCTCATTTTGTTAGACCTTTCGGCAGCTTTTGATACAGTAAATCATCAGATTCTACTGTCCACTCTAGCTGAATTAGGCTTTTCTGATACGACACTTGAATGGTTCCGATCCTATCTCACAGGAAGGACCTTCAAAGTGTCATGGAATGGGGAGATCTCTAACTCTCACCAAGTACGCACTGGTGTGCCTCAGGGCTCTGTACTTGGTCCTCTCCTCTTCTCTCTTTACATGACATCACTGAGCACAGTCATCCAGGCGCATGGTTTCTCTTACCACTGCTATGCTGATGACACTCAACTTCATCTGTCTTTTGCCCCTGATGACACCACCATCTCAAATCGGGTATCTGCATGCCTCTCCGACATATCTGTCTGGATGAAGGCCCGTCATCTCAAATTAAACTTAGAAAAAACAGAGCTTCTCATTATCCCTGCTAAACCCTCAATCCATCACAACCTGACCTTCCAAATTGATGGCTCCACAATCTCCCCAACTGACTCGGTCCGGAACCTTGGGTTCACTATAGACTCCCACCTTAAACTCTCTGATCATGTGATCAAAACCGCCCGTTCTTGTAGATTCCTTCTTTATAACATAAGGAAGATCAGACCCTTTTTGACTGAACATGCTACCCAACTGCTTGTTCAAGCCCTTGTCTTATCCCGGCTTGATTATTGTAATGCACTTCTTGCCGGTATCCCAAATTCCACCATCAGACCTCTTCAATTAATTCAAAACTCTGCAGCCCGACTCGTGTTTAACCAGCCCAAGCGAACTCACGTCACTCCATTACTCACTTCCCTCCACTGGCTTCCTGTAGCTGCTCGCATTCAGTACAAGTCGCTGACTCTGGCATACAGAACCATTTCTGGATCTTCCCCCTCTTACCTTCACTCTATCTTTTCAAAATACACTCCGACTCGTTCACTTCGCTCCAGTGATGATTGTCGCCTGGCGATTCCACCTCACCGAGGAGCTAGTTCTCATTCTGTGGCGTTCACCACTGCAAAATGGTGGAACGATCTTCCCAACTCTGTCCGTAAGGCAGAATCTCTAAACAGTTTTAAGAAACTACTTAAGACGCATCTATTTACCAAATACCTGTTATAAAAAAAAAAATAAATAAATAAAAAAAAAAAATAAAATAAAAAAAAAAAAAAAAAAAAAAAAGGGGGGGGGGGGGGTGGCGCAGCTTCGAATAACAATCAGGTTGATGAACTTACAGTATAGTTGGTTTTCTCCATGGCTTCTGACTTGTGGTGTTCTCATTTGTAAGTCGCTTTGGATAAAAGCGTCTGCTAAATGACTAAATGTAAATGTAAATGTTATTGTTTCTTTGAATGGGGATGAGGACACATCAAATCTTTTAAAACTAAATTTAAAACATGTTTGTTTAGTTTTAACAGCAAACATTCTGATCACAGAAATCAGGGTTATTGATTGATAACCTGGTAGAACTACTTCTGCTTTACTTCTTCACCATCCCACCATTAGCTAGGGATGTGTTGCTGTAAAAGTAACTTCTCAGAGGACTTTGGCAGGGTTCTTTGGGTCCTGCCCTTTTTTTTGCCTATTTTAAACCGGGGGTTCACAAACTTTATTGAACATATGCCTCAGAAAAATAACATCAGGTACTTTCTTTGGTTTTAATTTATAATTGTTGGTTGATTGGCAGTGAAATGTGTGAATATTAAGTGACTTGATTTAATCATTAATTTTTTATACTTTTGTTTTTTTAAACTTCCTTTAACATCTTAATGTGTGGGTCAGTTGGTAACTGTTACCACACGCCCACAAACCTTGTGAGAGGGCAGTAACTGGCCGCTTTCCTATGTGCACGGAACCAAGAGGGGGAACCTATAAACTTAAGTGGAGGAACTCAGTTCAAAATAATCACGCTAGACACATCAGTAGCTACGATTAATTTACAAACATTTTACTGGTGTAGACACGGTGAAACAATCAAACCATCCAACACTTAACATTGAGCCCCATACTATACAATACTTCACATTAAACCACATACTATACAATACTGGACATTGAACCAAATAATACGTTCACGATTAACACAGGGTGCAGAGTTGGGCTTAGAAAGAAAACATCAAACCAAAACCACTTCACTACACTTAATTGGACCCCTCCTGCTTATCTAATAACAAAAACAATCTGGTAACACAAATGTCTGTCTACTCTAAGCCTATCAATCAAACCTAAGTACAGGGGCTGGCACTTACCGCTTACCTAGTGTGTCTAGACAACTCGCATTTCCCGACAGTCCCGACTTTTCCCAACTGCAAACCGTCATGATCCTAATACATGCTTACACGTAACAGTAACATTCCATTTTGTGGGGAATTTTTTTTTTTTGATATTGTACATATACTCGGCTCTCTATCAAACATGTTTATTATTAAAAAAAAACCAAAAAGTGTTATTTAGAGTATTTTCATTTTATTTAATGCTTGGCCTGAGAGGACATTTAACATAAATGAACATACACTGCCTGGCCAAAGCACATCCCAAGATTCTCAATGGATTTAAGCTCTGTACTCTGTGGTGGCCAATCCATGTGCGAGAATAATGTGTGTCTTATGCTCCCTGAACTCCATCTCACGATTTGAGCCAGATGAATCCTGGCGTTGTCATCTTGAATATGTCCGTGTCATTAGGGAAGAAGTTTATTGATGGAATTCATGATGGGTCATTCAGTATATTCAGGTAGTCAGCTGACCGCGTTCTTTGAGCACATGTTGCTGAACCTGGACCTGCCCAATTGCAGCACCCCCAGATCATGGCACTGCCTCCACAGGCTTGTACAGTAGACACTAGCCATGATATCTGCATCACTTCACATGCCTCTCTTCTTAGCCTGATGTGCCCGTCACTCTGGAACATGGTAAATCTGAACTAATCAGATGTCATGACCTTCTTCTGTTGCTCCTTATGCTCCCTTGCAAATTGAAGCCTTTTTTTCAGTCAACCTTACTGATTAGTGGTATTCGTAATGTGTTCTGTCCCAATCCCTTGAGTTTCTTTCGCATTGTGCGTGTGGAAATGCTCTTACTGTCACTTAACATTAAAAATAGCCATAATTTCTTCTGTTGTTTTTCTTCAATTTGATTTCACCAAAAATTTAAGTGATCGCTGATCACGTTCATTCAGGATTTTTTTGCGGCCACATTCGAAGACGATTTATCCCAACTATCATTCCAGTTTTTAATGATGCATTGGACAGTTGTTAACCCAATTTTTGTTTTTTCCTTAATCTCCTTAGAGGTTTTCTCTGCTTGATGCATGACAATGATTCGACCCTTCTCAAACATCTTGCCCACAACCATCCAGTATCCATTATACTGATGTGTATTTGCTTCTTGAATACTCTTATATACTCATATATACCGTATAAAATGCATTGTTTTGATACACGCCTTCAATTTCTTCAATTTTTTTAATTTGCATTTCACAGACCATAGAAAATGAGGGTCGTTATTATGAATGCAATCTTCTTCCCTTTATGGAGGTCAGCACAGTTTCCCACAAATATTGCCTTGTAAACATTCGGCTTCCTATTCATAAGGAAAAAAGTAAGACGAAAAAAGTAAACATGGGGATTGGGGAAATCAAAGACATTTGTCTTGTGGTAAGATATAAATCCTTTCCACCTGCAGTTGGCAAATTTTAAATTGTGTTTATGAGTTCAAGTGGGTTTTTAATGCCCATGATTTCACACTGCAATATTAGTACACAATGCAGGTGCATAGTTTTGAAATGTGTTAGGAAATAAAAATAAGCAAATGATCATTTTTATTTGTTAGTATCAGCTTTTTAAATGCATTAACTTAACAGACTCTGGAATATCTTTATTGGAAAGTTAATTTCTGTGACGGCATAGACCTATGATTTTATTTATACCTTTTCTTTATGGTTTTCACTTTTTCTCAGGGTATCCATCTCAACAAGGTATGGTTTGCAATGAACTCTACTAGGGTTGCAGGGGGGGTTCCCCATGCCCATCCACGGAGAATGTTTGCGGGAACTGCGCAGATACATCCAGGATAGAGTGCCAATCTATCCCTGGGCACACACTCACTCACACACAAACACACTCTATATGGGGTAATTTGGAGAACTCAATTGACCTTGATCCATGTTTTTGGACTGTGGAGGAAACCGGAGAATCCCACGCGGACACGAGGAGCACATGGAAACTCCATGTACAGGGTGTATACTTGACCTTGAAAGTATTCTGTGATTTACAATCTGGCTGACACCCCCCCCCCCCCCCGCTCCCACTTTACAGACATGTCCACTAGGCTGTGTGTGAGCTCTTGTGGTGTAGTCTTCATCTAGACCACAATCAGTACACAAATATTCTTCAGATGACTGGAACATGTTTAGAGTGAAAATCTTTCTTTTTTTCATCCCCCTTCTTTTCCTAAGACGAGTATGAACATACCTGTTAGGAAAAAATATAGTGAAACGGAGCACGCAAGGTTAATGTGTTCAGTTTCTTGATATTTTTTTTTTTGTGGTTGATCCCCTACATCTTTCAAATTTTATAGGTTACTAATAAATAATAATAATACCAATAATAATGTAGTTGGTACATAGTCATAATAATTACCTTTATAGTAATAATATACAAAATGTTTAGTCTAATACTATTTTACTGATTTGTCTTTTTTCTTGATGTTAGAAATGATTATTATTTTAGCAGTAATTAACAGGAAATAATTCAAAGCTACAATGATTTTAGCATTTTTTTTTCCAACATCACTATAAACCACTTTAAGTACTAACATAGTAATGTCACATTGGGGGGCGCAGTCTGTCCAAAAGCGGCCCTGCACGGTGCGATGTTGTCGGAAGGAGCGAGCCAGGCGACCAGGTAAGCAGTAGAGAACTCTTTAATAAATGAAAAGAAAAAACCCGAACCGAGACAAGGGCGCGCGACGCCGAACACAACCAATGCACACTAATACTCCAAAGTAACATAAGCATATTGATATATTCAATGCTGGCCTGCTCAGGGCACATGCACACTTAAGTGTAGTCAGCAGGCCACATGTGATTAGGTAGGACCCAATCCCAGCTCTAGGGGATGGGCCCTACCTACGGGAACCCCAAAAGGCCAGAAAACGAAAACGGGGGAGTGGCCTACCACTCCCAACCCTGACATATCGTCCCCCCCAAAAAACAAAGGGGACCCGGTGAGGACACGACAGCGGCGAGACAACTTTGAGGGCACGAGGGCGACGTGGCCTTCTGAGGGCGGCGAACCGGCGAGGCTCATCCAACTCACGGAGGTGATGTGACCCCTTGAGAGCGCAGTGGCGATGTGACTTTTTGAGAGCGCGGCGGCGCCGTGACCCCTTGAGAGCGCGAGGGAGGCGTGACCCTTTGAGAGTGCGGAGGTAACGTGACCCTTTGAGAGCGCGAGGGTGACATGATCCATTGAGGATGCGGGGACGCCGTGACCCTTTGAGAGCGCGAGGGTGACATGATCCTTTGAGGATGCGGGGACGCCGTGACCCTTTGAGAGCGCAAGGGCGACGTGACCCTTTGAGGATGTGGGGACGCCGTGACCCTTTGAATGCGCAAGAGCGACGTGACCCTTTGAGGATGCGGGGATGCCGTGACCCTTTGAGAGCGCGAGGGCAACGTGACCCTTTGAGGATACGGGGACGCCGTGACCCTTTGAGAGCGCGGAGGCGACGTGACCCTTTGAGAGCGCGAGGGCGAAGTGATCCTTTGAGGTTGCGGGGACGACGTGACCCTTTGAGAGCGCGAGGGCGACGTGAACCTTTGAGGATTCGGGGACGCCGTGACCCTTTGAGAGCGCGAGGGCGACGTGACCCTTTGAGGATGCAGGGATGACTTGACCCTTTGAGAGCGCAAGGGCGACGTGACCCGTTGAGGATGCGGGGATGACTTGACCCTTTGAGAGTGTGACTAGGGTGACGCGAACTCAGGTGCTGGAGAGGCTAACGCGGAATCAGGTGCTGGAGGGATCGCGACCGCAGGGGCAACCGGGGTACACGTGACCCGAGTAGACGCGAGCATAGCACAGTCTTTGTCCATATGCTGGGTATCCGGCATAGAGACCCGTGTCTCCTGAGCAGCCTTCAAACTGTCCTGAGCGGGTGGCACATTGTCCAGAGAGGCCAGCATTCTGTCACATTGAGGGGCGCAGTCCGTCCAAAGGCGGCACTGCACAGTGCGATGTCGTAGGAAGGAGCGAGCCAGGCGACCAGGTAAGCCGTAGAGAACTCTTTAATAAATGAAAAGAAAAAACCCGAACCAAGACGAGGGCGCGTGCCGCCGAACACAAACAATGCACACATATTCAATGCTGGCCTGCTGACTCAGGGCGCATGCGCACTTAAGTGTAGTCAGCAGGCCACATGTGATTAGGTAGGACCCAATCCCAGCTCTAGGGGATGGGCCCTACCTATGGGAACCCCGAAACGGGGTTCGAAAATGAAAACGGGGGAGTGGCCTAGCACTCCCAACCCTGACAAGTAGACTGTAAAATATTAATAAGTTTAACTTGATCTAATATTATGCAATATACTTTGGAAATTGTTGTTTTTTTATAAATTCATTAGTTGGTCGTAGAATGGTTTTCTATCGGCTTTGACTGGACATGGATGCTGCTGTTTGGAAATATTCGTCAAGGAATCTTCTATGCCATGCTGCTTTCTTTCTGGATCATCTTCTGTGGAGAACATCTAATGGTGATTCTATTGCATTCTTAAATTTAGTATTTGTATGATAAGTTTATTTCTAAATATTTTGACCTAAGTTTTGAGTGTTGTATCTTTGCTGCAGGATCAGACTGAGAGAAATCGCATTTCCTTGTATTGGAAGCAGGTGGGACCCATTGTCTTTGGTTCTTTTTGCCTCTTCATCTTTGATATGTGAGAAAGGTAAGCAAGTTGCCACTGATTGAACTGTTATTTATGTTTATGAAATGAGACTTTCTGTCACTCACGTTCCCTCTGTAGTGCACTCTGGTGAGGGAATGTCACCTGTTTCCTCTGGTCGCTGTCCATCACCGGAGTTTTACTCAGCTGTTCTGGGTTTCCTTGATTTGTCATTTCCGGTTTTTGTGTTTATAAGCTCTGTTTCTGGGTTTCTTCCTCACATCGTATCACGCTCACTTGCTACATGTGCGCTCTGTCTCTAGAATTAGTCTACTGCTGGTATTTGTGCTTCTCTGTTTTTTCTCTGCATATATGCGGTGGTTATTTTGTGTTTTTCTTTGTTTTGGTTGTTCTGCTCTCCGTGGAGAACCTCACCTTGTGCTAATAAACAGCATCGCATTGATCTGTGATCGCGCTGTCCTTTATTACCTATTTGATTAAAGCAACATGGGGGTTATCTGCATAACTAGGTAATAAGAAAAGTTCTAAATTCACTTCAAATGTTGTGGCTTCTGGGGTTGGCTTGGTGTATAAGCAGTATTGAGGCACTGAATGTGTGACCAGGAACATACTTGGCAGTTGTGGTCTATTTGGATGGTGTTGGGAGAGGAAGACATGCAACTTTGCTGCAGCAGAATGTTTTATAAACAGTCTAACAAATATCCTTAATGCTTATGGAACAATGTTGCCCTTTCTCAAATTTTTACTTATGAATAAATTTAGTCGCGCTCATAGGGCAGTCATAGGCTTTTGATTAAAGATCCGGAATTGTACCTTGAAAGACTGATTCCTGGCCCCACAAAATACTACGGCTGAAGTGCCCTTATACCTCAATTGATCCTCATGTGCCACATATAAAGCTGCCCACTGCTCCAGGCACATGTGCTCACTTTACTCAGTGTGTGTACATGTGTGTTTTACTGCACGAATGGGTCAAGTTCCTTTGTGTGTGGGCACAGTAGGCAGAATAGTTCACGTTATGTGTATCATTGTGTTACCCGGCTATTATTTATAAATGGCTGACATAAGCAATTCATTCATTACCCAAGCATCCCAACTTGATGGTTGGGGTCAGAACGCAGGGTTACATACAGCAGCTCTAAATCAGTGAGGGTTAAGGGGTTTGCTTAAAGACCCACATTGGTAACTTAAGTGTCACCTGGGATGTAAACCCACATCCTTTAGCAATTACACCCTAACTGCTGAGCTACCACACCCTGCAATTTACATCACATTAAATAATTTTGCAGGTGCTTTAATCCAACAGATCTAAGTTTGATGATTGCATTTACTAAGTTAGTCTTTTTTCTCTTTTGTAAATTGTTTTTTGATTAACGAAATGAAATGCCAGTTCTATTAAATCTGTGAATTAACATGCTTTTCAAACCATAAAGCTGATTCGTACAAAATAACTTCCATTCTCTACTAACAACCTATACCTCCTATTTCACAAAAAATGTTATTCAAAGATTTATGGATTTTTTTTTCCTATCATTTAGAGGTGTTCAGCTGACCAACCCCTTCTACAGTATCTGGGCTTCGGATGTTGGCACCGAATTGGCTGTATCCTTTTAAAAAAAAATTCACGGTATCATGGAAGTCAGATTATTACATTGTTAAAGTTGCTCCATGTTTATTTCATGCTGTGTTTGTGTTAGTGTAGCAGTGGTTCAAGCAGCTACTGCAGAAGACCCATTCTTGTAGATTTTTATCGAGTTGGGGTTGAGGACCTATCCTATGCCTTGCACAACGTATGACAAGATGCTAATTTATCTTACACCTTGTATATTTTTACTTATTCCACCTGCCTCATTTAAATAGCAATGGTGTTTGCTAATATATCTACACAAGTGGGTGTGGTAATATTGAAATATAGTGTGTGTAACTTCGGCAAAATTGGCAAGGTAAACCACAGGTGTGTAATTGACTAAAAACAACCTGGCAGACTTAAACTGTCAGATGCTGATTTCTATCTTGGCAGTAAATTGAAGGGTGCATGCCCTTCAATAACAATAACACCAATGCATGCTGAATAGCCACTAAATGCCATTAAAGATCACTGCATTTGCACAGAAAATGCATATACATAGTGAACACTATAATGTCTATTTTCACATCGCAGTTAAATAGAACACCTTATGGTCTAGTGCATTATGGGCAGGGAGTCACGCTGTTAAATTGGCAATCCACAAAATTTGGACCACACCTAGTTCTTTAAGGTGAATGGCAAGTGAGCTGCACATCACACCCAAAACACAGCTATGAATAATTAGAAGAATTAGTACATGCCTTTTGCACTATGCAAGGCATACGTTTTCCATTGTTATGATAGCAAAGACACCCTAACATATCCTAAATCAAGTGGATGTGTCTATGAATTTTCATGTATAGTAATGCATTATACTATACATTATGATTATTTAGTCATTGAAGTCATATGGCTGATGTGCCCTTGGGCACAGCACGTAACCCCAATTTCTCCCCGAGCACTGTGTACAGAGTTGTCCACTGCTCCAGGCACGTGTGCTCACTTTACCAGTGTGTGTTTCATTGCACGGAAGGCTTAAATGTGGACGACAAATTCCTCTGTGTGCAAGCACAGTAGGCCAAATAGATCACTTTTTGATTGTTGTTGTCAGAGCACCCCTAGAGCAATAAGGAATAAGGGACATGCTCAAGGGCCCATATTGACAACCTTTTAGTGGTTTAAACCCCCAACCTTTAACTGACCACTGAGCTATCTCACCTATGAATTAATGCACAGCATGCAACTCAGGAATTAATGTACCATGTCATGATGTATGTTTTTACCATGTTAAGGTGATTAAGTGGGACAGTTTTATACTTGTCAAACCCTATTTTTCTTTAATCAAAATTGTTTCAGATGGCATTTATTATAGTGGCAGGAATCTGTGCCTGTCTGTATTTTCTCTTCCTTTGCTTTATGGTGTTTCAAGTGTTCAGAAACATCAGTGGGAAGAGGTCCTCTCTTCCTGCCATGACCAAAGCTCGTCAGCTGCACTATGAGGTAAGCAATGCAATATAGAAAGCAAACACTTTGTGTGGTGGGATACGTTGGAAAATTGACAGTGTACAATTATGTGTAAAACAATATGTAATTCATTTGATCAAATGTTTTAGGGACAAAATTGCCTTTGTATTGATGGGCAAGAGCCCAGATTAAGAATTATCACCCCATTTTCAACAGTGATTTCAATTGGCTGTATAATATTGAAGAAATTAGGACATAGGAATTTTTTACACTGCAAATGTTGCTTTTGGAGTTGGCTCGCTGTATAAGTAGTGTTGAGCACTGAATGTGTGATCAGGAAAGTATTTGCCAGCTGTGGTCTCATTGGATGATGTTGGGAGAGACAGAAATGCAACTTTGCTGCTGTAGTATATTTCATACACAGTATGTCATACACAGCAAATATGATTATTGCTCTTATGTAATTATGTTTCCATTCACTCAAATTTCTATTTTTTATTAAATTCAGTAGTGCTCATGTGCATCTTTGTTTGACTTTGCTACCATTCCTAAATGGCAGTTTGATGTTCACCAGTGTTTAATTCATTTATTTAATTTGCATATCATCATTTAGCAGAAGCTTGTATCCAACGCAGCTTACAAGTATCTCAACTTGATGGTGTAGGTCAGAACACAGGGTTACCTACAGCATCCTTGAACCACTTCATGGTTTTGAGGTTTATCTGTTAAATAATCTCTTGAAATATTAAAATAAAATTTCACAAAGTAGTGCCATGCAATGTTCTTGTTTAAGCCAGAATGCAGATTTATGTAACAAACTATGAAATAGATATTATGTTATTATTCATTCAATCATTTTCATAGGCCTAATCCTCTATTAGGGTCGTAGAGGTGTTCCCCATGGCCATCCAAGGGAGAATTCTTCGGGCACTGGGCAGATACTCCCAGGAGCTGGTGCCAATCTTTTTCTGTGCACAGACACACTCACAAACTACTATTTAGAACAGCTATTTAGAACAGCCAATTTACCGTGCATCCATGTTTTTGGACTGTGGGAGTAAATTGGAGAACCTGGAGGAAACCTATGCAGACATGGGATGAACACCACGCAAATTGGTATTCAAACCTGGATCCCAAGTGCTGTTGTTATTTCCTGATAACAAAGTAAGTGTAATTACAAAAAAATGCACTTTACTTGTCTTTGTACAGGGCCTCATTTTCCGGTTTAAGTTTCTGATGCTGGTCACTCTTGCTTGTGCTGCTATGACCGTTATCTTCTTTATCATCAGTCAGGTACACATGCTAAATCATTTGCTTTTCTTTACTATTATGAAAAATATGCAGGTGTAATATAAACTGTGTGTGTGTTCAGGTGAATGAGAGTCATTGGCACTGGGGAGACTATACAGTGCAGGTAAACAGTGCATTTTTTACTGGTATTTATGGCATGTGGAACCTGTACATGTTCGCGCTGATGTTCCTGTATGCTCCTTCCCACAAACGCTATGGAGATGAGCAATCTAGTGGTAAGAATGCAGTATTTTTCACATGCATGGTAACAACAATATTGTTCCTTTCCCTTGACTTCCCTATCCTTTCCTTTGACTTTCCCTCAAATCTGATTGGTTGAACTGTTTGTCCAGCCGTGTTCTATATTCATTCATTCATTATCTTCCGCTTTATCCTATATTAGGTTCGCGGTGGGGTTCCCCATGCCCATCCAGGGGAGAATGTTTCGGGCGCTGGGCAGATACACCCAGGACAGGGCGCCAATCTATCGCTGGGCACACACTCACTCACACAGAAACGCACACATACACACTCTATATGGGGCAATTTGGAGAACTCAATTGACCTGATCCATGTTTTTGGACTGTGGTAGGAAACCGGAGAACCCGGAGGAAACCCACGCAGACACGGAGAGAACATGGAAACTCCACCCAGATGGGGATTCGACCCGGGAATCCCTAGTGCTGAGAGGCGAACGTGCTAACCACTAAGTCACCGTGCCGCCCCGTGTTATATATAATATATATATATATATTGTATGCATTGTATATTGCACATGTGAATGCCATAAGCATTAAGTCTTTTGCAGCTGTTTTTTTTATAAACTATGTACTGTAAACTGGAATTCTGTTTGTCAGCGATTTTCAATCTAGCCACTAGATGGTGGTTTTTGTTTGTCAGAGAAAACAATCATTTTACGCAGCGACCAGTGTTCACTTAAAACAAGCCTTCAAGCCTTCCCCTCAGCAAACACTCCAGACTATGATAATGTGGATGTTAAAAATTATTACTTTAGGGGCTTTATGTATTTATACAGAAGTATTTTTTCTGTATGATGTTACTGTATGGTAAGTTATATACTGGATGGAAATAGATTACAAATGTATAGCTTACTTTAAAGAGTTATTTAGCTTTAGACATCTAATATTGAAAGGAAGCTTGTGCTCCTCCCCCAAGGGGGAAACTGGGCCTCCTTTGCTCAAGTGGGTAACTTTAATGGAGAGCAGGCTTCCTTTCAGATCTGGTGTAATAAGAAACATCCATCTTCTGACCTCAGACTCCAACTTTTCCTTTTTTTTCACCTTAGGCCCCAGTTAGGCAGCTAACTGGCTTACCATGCATCTGCACTGGGGAGATATATCCATCCTTCCATCCATTATCTTCCACTTTATTCTCTACTTGGGTCACGGGGGGGGGGGTTCCCCATGCCCAACATGGGGAGAACGTTTCGGGCGCTGGGCAGTTACATCCAGGACAGGGTGTCAATCTATCACTGGGCACACACTTACTCACACAGACACACTCTATTAGGTATAATTTGGAGAATTCAATTGACCTGGATCCATGTTTTTGGACTGTTGGAGGAAACCAGAGAACCCAGAAGAAACCCACGCGGACACGGTGAGAACTCCACCCAGCTTGGGATTCGAAACGGGAATCCCTAGCGCTGAGAGGTCAAAGTGCTAACCACTTGGCCACCGTGCCACCCTGGGCAGATACAGCGTCTGTTTAATTTACATTATTTAAAGTAATAAAAATATCAGGTTAATTAAATTGTTGCACACACACTTAAGTACAATACAAATATTGTAATGACTAAAACATCCATCCATGTTTTTGTCTTTATAAATGCTTTCTTTTAGCAACAGTAGGGATCGTTTTTCAAACAATCATGATTAAAAACATTATAATTAATTAATCATAAGAGCACTTTAACCTTGTCAAGATGCCATTTATAAGAAAATGTGTTTTGTGCCATTAGCCAAGTGATACAGCTCACACAGAACAAAAATAGTTAGACTTGCATCACAATTTTCTTTTTACTTTGTTCTTACAGGAAAAACCTAGTTTTCTTTTAAATAGATATGCCAATAAGTACACACGTGGACAAAATTGTTGGTACCCCTTGGTTAATGACAGAAAAACCCACAATGGTAACAGAAATAACTTTAATCTGATAAAAGTAATAATAAATAAAGATTCTATGAAAATGTACAAATGAAAGTCAGACATTGCTTTTTAACTATGCTTTAACAGAATTATTTAAAAAAATAAACTCATGAAACAGGCCTTCATCAGGCCTTCATCAGGTTAGCCAGCACATATTTTAATGTATATTCAAATCCTTCTGAAATCCTATCCATTGACCCCTATTACAATTTTCACAAACGAATTTAAAATTATGTGCTCTAAAATGTTAATTTATGTTTACATTAAATAAATAACAAACATAAGTGCATTGTTCCTGTGATTTCTGACACTTCTTTGGTAGTTATTGCATAATAATCATATAATCGTGATTATTTCTGACAATAATCATACTATGGGCGTGGTAGCTCAGTGGTTTGGGCATTGAGCTATCAATCTAAAGGTTGGGGGTTAAAATCCCAGGTCCACTGAAGTTACCAATGTGGGTCCTTGAGCAAGGCCCTTAACCCTCATTGCTCCAGGGATGTTGTGATTAACCCTGTGCTCACCTTGTAAGTCGCTTTGGATAAATTGCCTGCTAAATGACCAAATGTACTATCAAAGTCTGTAATCATCTTATAACTAAGCAACTGCAGCACGGATTCCACAGAACTTGTTGCATTTAGAAACATAAAGTCTTGAATAGAATAGTCTTTTTGGGTGTTTTTGTTGTTAGATATTAAAACTACTCGGTTAGTTAGAATATAACTGTATATAGAATAACTGGTTTCAGTCCTTACACTCCTTTCCTCAAAAGAGAAGACTTTTAGTCTGTGACGTCACAAATGAACTCAAGGCATCTAAAAACTTTACAGTCGATAATGTTTAATAGTTCATTATTAGGTGAATACTGCTGCATGTCTGCAGTTTGCAAAGAGCACATGTACAAGCTAATAAAAACAAAAGCTAAAAAATGTTTTGTGAACGGATAAGACCAAAATAGACCGTTTTGATATACTTTATATAAGTTTAGATAAAAAAAAACCCCACTGCATTCCAGCATAAAAACCTCATCCTATCTATAAAACATTGTGGTTATAGTATTATGTTATGGGCCTGATTTAGTGCATCTGGGCCAGGACTGCGTGCCATGATAGATGGAACAATGAATTGTTTAGATGGAACAATGAATCAGTTTAAAATAATCAGCAGGCAGAAAGTGTCATGAGCATGTCCACTAGGGCAAAAACAAAGCGCAGTAGTGAATCGAAGCGGATAAGTGAATCGAAGTTTATTGAACCAATGCTCTGAACAAAGAGTTGAACACGCTTGACACATACTAATGATGCCGGAACGCCAAAGCAACGGAAACGGAAGAAATATATACGAAAACCCGACCACGTGAAAACAAGAATCAACTGATGAAAATAACAAATACATTAACTAAACGAGCCGTTTGAGGGCGCGGAGGCGACGTGGCCTTTTGATGGGAGGAAAAGTGCCTTTTGGAAGGGACTACAGCGGGCTCTGGCGCTGAAGGGACTACGGAGGGCAACTGATCAGGAACCACGGGCCGCGAGTCCTCTGCAACCACGGGCCGCTCCTCTGGAATGCCACAAGGTGACGGAACTGCACGGGTGATCTCCAACTCCTCCTCCTTTACCTCCTGAACACAAAAACAAACTGCCAGTATCCCCGCACAAAGAACAGACAAGACATCACACACAACACCATCAGGGACGTCGGGCACACACATGGGAGGAGGACGACACTTGGGACCACCACCAATAGGAACACACTCAGACACTTCACAGACAACAGACTCCCCACTGACACCCAAATGTTCCCTCCAACCAGAACCCACACTCTCCACAGGGAGAGCAGGGGACGCAGGTACCACAGAGGGAACCTCCTCAATGTAGCTGGGAGGGCTAAGCCTCCAGTCTCGGCAGCTGCGCCGACTCCTGCATTTGAGTTGGAATGCCGATTTACGAGGTGGAGGGCGCTTAATTGCACACCTCGTGAAGTCGGTGTGCGAGGGTTAGGGAAGACGGAACGAAGTGGGGCAGTGAAATGTCGGGGGCAGGATTACGGGGAAACGGAACATAAACAAGGGACTGTAAAAGGTCAGGGGACTGTAAAAGGATGTGGGGAGGAAGAACGTGTCCCTAGAGAAAGGAATCTAAATCATAGTCAGAGTCGACACATAAGTCGAGATTCCCCTTGGAATACACAGATTCTGTTTCATCCCGGGATACGACTTCCTTGTACCACCACCACTGTTTAGACATGACTAATTACAAAAACAAAACTGCACAAAAAAAACACTAGAGCCAAGCTCATCTACCCCAGTCGGCTCAACGCGCCGCGGAACCGACTCGCCGAACCCTGGAACCGAGAGACTCGACGCGATCGCGGAGTTCACCCGGCTCTGACAGGGTTCGTAGGGGAGAGAGTGCGGGCGAAAGAAAAAGGCTAGAAGGCAAGGAAGAAGGGGATAAAAATTAATACTAACTTACCGCGTCTCGCTCCTGGATCCAAATCCGTATGGTTCCGTCATTCTGTCATTGAAAGGATTCAGGAGGCGCGGATAAGTGAATCAAAGTTTATTGAAACAATGCTCTGAACAAAGAGTTGAACACACTTGACACATACTAATAATGCAGAATGGAAGGAATATAAACAAAAACCTGACCACCAAGTGAAAACCAGAATCAACCAATGAAAATAACAAATACATTAACTAAACGAGAACCAATAACCTAAAATAATGAAAAGAAAATGAATACAGGTGAGGAGTGGCTAGCACTCCTTACAGAAAGACAATGACCCTAAGCCAGTACTTCTCAAATAGTGGGCCAGGGGGGCACAGTGCGGTGCCTGGGGGGCACATAACAAGATATATATAAGATAAGTGTACTGAACAAACCCTCAAGAGACAACATGGAAAAATATTTAACAGAGATGGCAGAGACAGACAAAGATAATGCGACCAACAAAAGTCATCCGAAAACTAAATGATGAAGCGAATGTAGCGCCTGGCTTCACTGTAACTGAGGTGGGAGACGAAGAAAGACCGGTGTGTCTTCTGTGTCTTAAAATTTTGGCAGCATGAAGCCAAATAAATGAAGGCGTCACTTAAAGACATTACACCCCAATCACGCCGATAAAATATACAAGCTGTGAACATGTACAGGCTATGAACATGTATATATATATAATATATATGTTCATAGTCTATACATGTTCACAGCTTGTATATTTCATATTTATATCTGCTCATAGTATGTACATGTTCATAGTCTGTTCATAGCTTGTATATTTCTTATTTATATCTGCTCAAAGTCTGTACATGCTCATAGCTGTATATTTCATATTTATAATCTGTACATTCTTATTTGCATATTCTACTCAACAAATTATCACTTTGTAATGTATATATTTATGTCAGAATCTGTACTTAAAGAGTGGTCTGGAGACGTAGATGCAGAACAATTATTGTTTATTGAGAAGCAAGGCAGAGTAATGCAGGAGGAGTACTGAATGAGAGGGTTGTTGCCAACCGGACACAGGCTGAGGTGTGGCACCTGGAACGGGAGACTGGGCAGAGCACAACACCGAGCAAAAGAACAAACCAATATAACAAGGTACACAGAGATCAGGAATACGCTGTAGTAAGAGAACCCTACACTGGCTATGCGTGACGAAACTGGGAAATATCTAGTGAGGTTGCCTTTAGTAGACAAAATAACAAACCCTAGGATAGAACAGATATGAGTGTCAAGGAGAGTGCTAGTCCAAACCCTGAAGGAAGAATCAGTGATGAATGTGCTCAAAGAGATTCGGTGAACTGAACAAAACGTCAAGCGGCTCAAAACGAAACTGAAACACACAAGGGGAGGGGAGACAGCAAGATGGTTAATACACAAGGGAGAAAACAATGTTAGTTCACCGATAGATGGAGTGTTAGTACGCAGATCAGAAACGTTAGTAAACTGAGTGAACACTGATACACGGACGACCCCAGGTGGTGACGCGCCAGCGGAGCGAGCTAGGGTGAGCTCGAACTCCGCCCCAGCCGGCCAAAGCCGAACCACCTGAGCAGACGAACAGAGACAACGATCGCTCCCGGGACACAGGACTCTAGGGACAGGGTGAACACTGGAAACAGAAAGAGGATTAAACAGGATGTTGGGAGCGACCACAGAATCACACAGACGTTCACTCATACAACCATAACACGCTAGTCTAAACACAGAGGTGAGAACACAGATGCTAACACAAACAGACGCACACTCACCAAGACCAGATACACAACACGACTGAAGCAGACAGAAACAGACTCAGAATAAACAGCCAACTCGCTCAGTATGTGTGGAAAAACCAGGGACACTACTTCACGTTCGTTCAGTGTGAAAGCAGCGTTTAAATAAGGTAAACGACCCATCAGAAGTAATCAGCCTCACCTGGTGACGGAGCGAAAGCGGAACTAGAAGGCGGGGCTGAGAGAGCGAGTGACAGATCGTGACGGAGAGACAGAGACAGAACCTGGATTTCTCACAATTTATATATCTGTTAAAGCATTTCTGGATGGATGCAAACTGCATTTCGTTGTTTATAATGAGCAATGACAATAAAGTTGAATTCTATTCTATTCTATTTTTGTCCCATTTGCTTGATTTGTTTATGCTATAGCACTGTATAAATCTGAAAAGTGTTAATAACTGTATGGGGAAAATCCAATCAAACACTATAATCTATTATTCCTTGTTTTAGAAAGGCTTCTGGTTTCAACCATGTGGTGACAAATGATATGAACTACTACATGTGAAGGGAAGATGTGTGATCCAAGCCACCGAGGTCAGCATGGCTTGGTCCAGCTTTAACAAGGGTGATTGCTTTATCATAGATTTGGGACAGGTACCCGAACTTTGTCTTTTCTTTTTCTTTTTCGTCTCTGTTTTTTTTTCATTATCCGACCAGTCATTTCTCCAGGAAACTTGTCTTATGTTGATTTATTTATAAAGTGCTTTCAATTCTTAAATGACTGCAGTTTGTTTGAGGTCAATTTTAAGATTAAATATCAGGTGATAAGTCATTTTTTCACATTATGCTATGCCTCAGACTATTGCTTACGGAGTCCCTAAACGTTGGGAAGAACAATCTTCCCAACTCTGTCCGTAAGGCAGTATCACTAAGTATCACTACTGAAGACGCATCTCTTTAACAAATACCTGGCATCAAATAACAATCAGGTTTTGAATTTACATAACTTCTGCATAACTTCTGACTTGTTATGTTCTCATTTGTAAGTCGCTTTGGATAAAAGTGTTAATAACTGTATGGGGAAAATCCAATCAAACACTATAATCTATTAATCCTTGTTTTAGAAAGGCTTCTGGTTTCAACCATGTGGTGACAAATGATATGAACTACTACATGTGAAGGGAAGATGTGTGATCCAAGCCACCGAGGTCAGCATGGCTTGGTCCAGCTTTAACAAGGGTGATTGCTTTATCATAGATTTGGGACAGGTACCCGAACTTTGTCTTTTCTTTTTCTTTTTCATCTCTGTTTTTTTTTCATTATCCGACCAGTCATTTCTCCAGGAAAATTGTCTTATGTTGATTTATTTATAAAGTGCTTTCAATCCTTAAATGACTGCAGTTTGTTTGAGGTCAATTTTAAGATTAAATATCAGGTGATAAGTCATTTTTTCACATTATGCTATGCCTCAGACTATTGCTTACGGAGTCCCTAAACGTTGGGAAGAACAATCTTCCCAACTCTGTCCGTAAGGCAGTATCACTAAGTATCACTACTGAAGACGCATCTCTTCAACAAATACCTGGCATCAAATAACAATTAGGTTTTGAATTTACATAACTTCTGCATAACTTCTGACTTGTTATGTTCTCATTTGTAAGTCGCTTTGGATAAAAGCGTCTGCTAAATGACTAAATGTAAATGTAACATAACACTCACTTATATGAAAACCGTATTTACGGGCAAGCACTGATTTGATGTCTTGCAGGCCAATCTCAAAATAAAACTTTTCCAAGGATGAACGTTATCCATTGTGATTGTTTATTATTGTTGACCCGGAAACTGACCTGGAAGCTTTTGTGAGATCTCCCAATAAATATTAATATAACTATTGTGAGATCTTGCAAAACTTTTTCAAAATTCATACTTATTGTAAGTATGCTTACCTCACAGTGTATGCGCAGAGCCGAAGCGTTTAATGCGCTGGAGGGAGTCAGACACCAGGTAGCGTAAAAATGTTTATTAAAGGTGTAGGGACACCAAACACAAAAAACAAAGGAGGTACAAACAAAACAAGATGACATGGAAATAATGACGTGCATGGAGGAAAGGTAACGCGGAAACTAAATACTAAAACACCCGGTCACATGCACAAAAACAAAACAATCACCAAACTGAGTTATTTAACTAAAGTAATGAGTTACAGGTGCCCTAGGCACTTGTTGCATTACCTCCGCCCCAACAGTGACGTAACAGGGGTAAGCGACCAAGAAAAAAAAAGAAAGAAAAACTAATCCCGGGGAGAGGGGGGAGGGGTCCTCCGTTGAAATGGTTGCGTGACGAGGTGGACACCCTCTGCGGACAAGGCTAGGTGGATGCCCTCTGGCTGTGTGGCGAGGTGGACGGCCCCTGAGGACGAGGCTAGGTGGATGCCCTCTGGCTGGGTCCACTCCTTTTTGCATTATATATGCTTCCATTGGGATCAATTATTCGTAAACATGGAATCAGTTTCCACTCATATGCAGATGATACACAGTTATATGTTTCAGCTAACCCTAATGATGGTTGTTCAGTCAGTAAGCTCGAGGACTGCATCCAAGATATTAAAATATGGATAAATTCTGATAAAACAGAGTTTCTGATAGTTGGACCCAAGGACAAAATTAAAAAAACTTTGAACACTGTTAAACCTTGATAACTCTTTAATTAGACCCAGTTCATCTGTAAATAATCTCGGTGTCATTATTGATTCAGATCTCTCCTTTACAGAGCACATTAGCAATATTACTAGAATTGCATTTTTTCACCTTCGTAACATTTCGAAGCTACGAAATATCCTCTCCCACCAAGATGCAGAAAAACTAATTCATGCTTTTTTTTACCTCAAGGTTAGATTATTGTAATTCACTTCTGACAGAATGTTCTAATAAATCATTACATAAATTACAACTTGCGCAAAATGCTGCAGCTAGAGTTTTAACTAAAACCACAAAGTTTGATCATATCAGTCCTGTGTTATCGAACTTGCACTGGCTACCAGTTAAGTTTCGTATCGAGTACAAAATTTTATTGATAACATATAAAATTCTGCATAATCAGGCTACACAGTATCTGAGTGAGCTGATTCAATCGTACAAGCCAACACGGGAGCTCCGATCTCAAAGTGCTGGTCTACTCTTAGCTCCTAGAATAAATAAAATTACTGCTGGTGGAAGCGCGTTCTCCCACAAGGCTCCTCAACTTTGGAATAGCCTTCTGTTCGTGATTCTGAATCACTATTCATCTTTAAAAATAAATTAAAAACACATTTATTTAATCTTGCATTTAATTAATCCCCTGTAGATATAGATGTAGATCTCATGCTTGGCTGTGTTGAGGGGGTAATCTGTGATCAGTGTATGCTGGCGTTTCACCTCTTCACCCACCTCATCATTAATGGGGGGTGCTGAAATGATGCTGTTCCGGGGCGCCATCTCAACTATGAAGAGTCTGCAGTATCTGCATCTTTTAGTTATGCTGCTCTAGTCAGTGATGCCGGAGTCACATACTGCACTGTGTCAATAAATTACTTATTAATTAAATGCCGTGCTTTATTATTAGCTCTAACTGCCTTCCTTGTCTGTTTCTTTTGAGGTGTGACCAGCTTCCTGGAGATCTTCATCCATGGCTCTGCTGACGAATACTGGATGGAACCTGAATATCAATTGAACTGGCGGTCCTGCAGGACGCCCCCTAATGGACTCACAAATAGTTTTCCAGTTGTTAGTTTTTCCATTTGTTTAATATCTGTACATGGCTGTCCTACATTGTTGTTGCTGCCTGGCCGCTCAAGGAGGACGAGTCCCCCACTGAGTCTTGGTCCTCCCAAGGTTTCTTCCTTGAATAACAACATAAAAGGGAGTTTTTTCTTGCCACTGTCGCTTCGGCTTGCTCTTTGGGGGTTTAAAGGCTTTTCATTCTGTAAAGCTGCTTTGTGACAATGCACTGTTGTGAAAAGCTCTATATAAATAAATTACTTGAACTTGAACTTGAACTTTGCTGTGTGGTCTGGTGGACGGCCACTGCGGACGAGGCGTGGAGGATGCCCTCTCGCTGTGTGGTCCGGTGAACGCCCTCTGCAGACGAGGAGTGACAAACGACCTCTGGCTGCGTGACGAGGTGGACGCTGGCTGGACCTCGGCGGGTGTGCTGGAGGGGTCTGTCGCTGAGATTGCACGCTCAGATGGACTGGCCTGCCCAGGCCTGCTAGCACCCACGGGCATGAGGGTGTGAAGAGCGCTCTCTGCTTATTCGGCCGCGTCAGCACATCCATTGCGCCGCTCAATAGCCTCCACCTCGCGATCATCATCCTCCTTAGACACCAGTGGTAAATTTGGTAACGCCCCCTCGCAGCGTGACCCGCAATGCGCACGCTGCCTCTTGGCTCTGTGCCGACGGCGCACTCCGGGTGTGTATAGGCAGAATATGCCCATACAGGTACGACTCGCCTCATCATCTGAGATCTCGATAATATCGAGACCTTCCTCCGCACAGAGTGACTCATACCCACTCCTCCATATTAACTCATCATCAGAGTCGTACCACTACAACGCAGACATAAGCTCCGCTGTGCGGTTGCAGCAAACCAACGCACTCGCGGACGTGACAGAGAGCGCCGCGAGTACACAGGTTTACGGCCCCCGCAAAAAAAAAAATACAACAAAGAGCTTACCTGGGCTCTGAACTCCCCAAATTTATTGGCACGTCGTTCTGTCAGCTCGCTTACCTCACACGGAACGGCTGCACAGCGGAATGCTCAGAGCCAAAGCCTTTAACGCGCTGAAGGGAGTCAGACACACCAGGTAGCGTAAAAAGGTTTATTTAAAGGTGTGGGGACACCAAACACAAAAACAAAAGGAGGTACAAACAAAACAAGGTGACATGGAAATAATGACGTGCACGGAGGAAGGGGAACGCCGAAACTAAATACTAAAACACCCGATCACATGCACAAAAACAAAACAATCACCAAACGGAGTTAATTATCTAAACTAATGAGGAACAGGTGCCCTAGGCACTTGTTAAACTTATATATCATATTTTGTCCAGATATTTATTGGCACTCTGAATCTTAAATTTAATCTCTGCTAATCTTTGAGGTGGTGCACGATTACATGTATTAGTTCTATGCAGACCATCTACCAGTGGGCTGGCAGCGAGTGTAACTGTTTTGAAAGGGTGAAAGCATTGTAGGTGGCCATTGAAATCCGTGATAATGAGAGAAACGGAAGGGCAAAAATCCAGATGGTGGAGGAGGGAGCAGAGTAACAGGAGGTTATTGATGTGAGCAACTGTCAATACTTATATGATAATTTCATAGTTAAAAATTATCCTGTTGGAAATAAAGTTGCTTTACAGAGCTAAAAAATTCTCTCCTCTAGGCTCCTGGTCCTGTAACGGCTATCGCTCCAAGCATAGCAGATGATGAGGTGGTTGAAACATCCAACAAGAAGAAGGGCACACTGTACTTGGTAAACTCAAATCTTTACATACTTCAATATGCAAAAGCTGTATTTGCAATAATTTCATCATAGCTTAAAGTTAAACATGCAAGTTTAGTACTTGCATGGTGGTGGTACAATATTTACTACTGTATTTACCCCCAAAAAGAAAAAAGATTTAAATGTGGTATTGAATGCTAAATAATCAAACAAACATCAAACTTTTATATATATATATATATATATATATATATATATATATATATATATATATATATATATATATATATTTGCAAACTAAGCAGGATAAGCCTTTTAAGTACTATATTTGTTTGCATAAATTGCTGCAGTCACCATGACATGACACCAACACTTGCCACTTGCGACATGACTGCCAACAGTATGTTTGCAAGTATGCAAACAAATACATTTAGGACAATCATATTGTCAGGTTGGGAGGGTTGGGCCCCTCCCACCTGCCTCCCGTGTTTCGGGTTTCGGCCGTATCGGGCTTCCGTAGGTAGGACCCACCCTCTTGAGCAGGGATTGGGCCCTACCTAATCACGGGCGACCTACTGGCAGGATTTAAGGTATCTCGGCTGAGCTGCCAGTAGGTCAGCATTGTAAATACACCATTTATGTGTATCGTCACGTCGGGAGTTTGTATGGTGGTTTTCTGTTCTTTCGGCTTCCGGCGGCTTTTCCGCGGTTGCTCCACTCCACGTATTCTCTGTACGTGCCATCGTGTCCGCAGCGGCGTTCCCGCTGCACCGATTCTTCTATGTGTATTGAGCTCTCGGCTCTTTCTAGCGGCGTTCCCGCGATCGGCCATTAAAGAGCTTTTTTGTGTTTGTTTACCTGGTCGCCTGGCTCTGTGATTCTCCACCACGCCGCGCTGCACCGCCATTTTCCGGGCAGCGCGCCCCGTCGTAACAGAATGCTGACCTCACCCAACAGTAGCAGAGTCCAGGATTCCTTCTCCGGGTAAGCAACACATTTATTATTTTTCTGCGCGACCGCGTTTTGCCGCGCTCCCCGGTTTTCGTCCCGGGTGTATTACTTATCTGCGCTAGCTACGTTAGCATCCGTGCTAACCACGTGTAGCCGCATTTCCCGGCTTTCATCCCGGGCGTGTTTGTTTTGTTTATTAGCGCGAGCGGCGTTAGCGCCCGTGCTAACCGCGTTTTAGCCGCGTTTCCCGGGTTTCGTCCCGGGGTTAGTTTTTTTTTTCCCCCACTATCGGCAGCTGCGTTAGCTTCGGCGCTAACCGCGATTAGCCGCATCTTCCGGCTGTTTGCGCACTTAGCTCCGGTGCTGGCCCGCGTCGATAGTGATTTCTACGCCGCAGCATTTCGGCTATTTAGTTTGGCGCTAGCCACGCCGCTAGCCGCATTTCTTTGTAGCTGTAT
This sequence comes from Corydoras sp. C115, assembly GCA_019802505.1. Lineage (NCBI taxonomy): Eukaryota > Metazoa > Chordata > Actinopteri > Siluriformes > Callichthyidae > Corydoras > Corydoras sp. C115. Next base: position 451,431 of record JAFMOC010000441.1, read on the forward strand.
TTGGCTATTTAGATCAGCGTTAGCCACGCTATTAGCCGCGGGTTTTGCTGCAGCATCTGGCTGTTTAATCCGGCACTAGCCATGCCATTAGTCACCCCAGCACGCCGTTTCGAGTCGGCATCCTTTGCCCGGTTCGCCCCGGGTTCAGATGCCGGCCCCGTGGGGGCCCACCTGGACGCGGTGAAGAGGCAGCTTCACCGCGGACAGACCGGGAGTCCGCAGCGCGAGCCGACGCGTGAGTCGAAGCGCGAGCATCTGCGCTCCTCCGCGCGTCTCCCGCCGTGGGAGATCCCCTGTCCCAGGGTTCACCCACTGAGCGAGTTTTTTCTCGCCGCTCGGGATTCGTCGCGCGCCCCTCCTTGCGAGTCTCTGGACTCCACGGATGACCCTTTTTGGGGACTAGGGCTGACCGCTAGGGTCCCGTCTCCCGGTCCTCCGTCGGAGCCTTTCTCCACGGAGGTTACGCTCGGCGAGTTCTTTCGGGTCTCGCGGACCCCGTCTTCGGCTCCTCCGTTGGACCCTTTTTCCACGGAGGACCCTTTCGACGCGCGTCTCCCGCCGTGGGAGATTCCCTGCCCCAGGGTCCACCCACTAAGCGAGTTTTTTCGCGCCGCCAGGGAGTCGTCGTGCCCCCCTCCGTGCGAGTCTCTGGACTCCACGGAGGACGCCTTCGACGAACTGGGGTGGGCTGCGCAGGTTCCTTCTCCCGGTCCTCCGTCGGAGCCTTTCTCCACGGAGGACCCGCTCGGCGAGTTCTTCCGGGTCTCGCGGACTCCGTCGTCGGTCCCTCCTTTGGACCCTTTCTTCGCGGAGGACCCGTTCTTCGAGTGCCCTCTCGCCGACCGGGTCGCGTTGCGCGCCTCTCCGTGCGAGCCTCTCTACGCCACGGAGCCCCCGTGCAGTGATTTTACTCCCACTGCTCGGATTTGGCCTCGCGCCGCGATTCGTCGCGTGCCTCGCGCTGCGTCGCCTCGTCCCGCGCGCCGCGCTGGGTCGCCCCGCGCCGTGCGGAATAGGGTCGCATCTTGCGCCGCGCTGCCTAGCGTCGCATCCCGCACCGGGCCGCGTAGCACCGCATCCTGCGCTGCGCCGCCTCGTGCTGCGTCGTCTCGCGCTGCACCTCGCGCCTTACGCCGCGTTCGCGTTCCTCCGTGCGAGTCTCCTATCTCCACGGAGGACGCGTTCAGCGAGTTCCCCCTTTCTGCCCGGGATCTGCCTCGTGCCGCGTCCCGCGCCATGCCGCCTTTCGTCGCACCCCGCGCAGCTGCACCTCGCGCTGCGCCGCCTCGTGCTGCGTCGTCTCGCGCTGCACCTCGCGCCTCACGCCACGTTCGCGTTCCTCCGTGTGAGTCTCCCATCTCCACGGAGAACGCGTTCAGTGAGTTCCCCCTCACTACTCGGGATCTGCCTCTCGCCGTGCCGCCTGTCGCCGCACCCCGCGCCGTGCCGCCTCTCGCCGCACCCCGCGCCGTGCCGACTCTCGCCGCACCCCGCGCCGTGCCCGCCTCTCGCCGCACCCCGCGCCGTGCCGCCTCTCGCCGCACCCCGCGCCGTGCCGCCTCTCGCCGCACCCCGGGCCGTGCCGCCTCTCGCCGCATCCCGCGCAGCTTCATCTCGCGCCGCGCCGCCTCGTGCTGCGCCGTCTCACGCTGCACCTCGCGCCGCGTTCGCGTTCCTCCGTGTGAGTCCTCTATCTACACGAAGGACGCATTCAGCGAGTTCCCCCTGGCTGCTTGGGACCTGCCTCGTGCCGTACCCCGCGCCGTGCCGCCTCGAGCCGCACACCGCGCCGTGCCGTCTCGCGCTTCTTTCCATGACGTCCCGGAGGAGGTCTCTCCTCAGCGCGTTTGCTCTCGCGGTCCTCCCCGCGATCCCCCCCGCGTTGACTCTCTCATCCCTCCGCACGTCGCTCCTTGCGATTCCGCTCGCAACTCACCCCATGCCGCTCCACGGGATATTCAGGGCGACGCACCGTACGCGTCTCAACGCGATTCTTCTCGCGCCGCTCCTCGCAATACTCCGCGGGACATGCCATCCGGAGCCTATTTAACCGGCGGCCGGGATTCGGACTCCGTCTCGGTAAACCAGGACGATAATATGCATAGTGTGGACAAAGTACTGGTTCTCCCTTTGTGTGTCCAGGTGGAGGGGAGAGAGGAGACGGGGAATCGTGGCCTGGCGCTCTGCGCATTCCCCAGAGGGCAGTCCAGTTGTCGGGTGAGGAGGCAGTGGAGTCCTGTGGTCTCCGCACAGGTTCGATGGACCCCTGCTTCTGTCGCTAAGACCACCGCGCTGGACTATGTGCCCCGTAATGTGGATGACCCGTTCTCCGCCCAGGACCATTTTCCACCCGCTCTGGTCCAAACTACCGCCGGACCAAGGACTTTGGGGGCGGAAGAGTTCGTATGGGATCCTGGGCCGGCGGCCAAGTTCATGGACCTTGTCGGATTCACCGCTACATCCACTCGGGTCACTAATTCGTCCACTCGGGTCAGTTTGGCGTTCACTCGGGTCACATATGCGTCCACTCGGGTTACAAGTGCGTTCACTCGGGTTTTTTCTCCGCTCACTTGGGCCACATGTGCGTGCACTCGGGTTTTTTCTCCGCTCACTCGGGTCACATGTGCGTGCACTCGGGTTTTTTCTCCGCTCACTCGGGTCACATGTGCGTGCACTCGGGTTTTTTATCCGTCCACTCGGGCCAGTCGGGTGTTCTCTCGCTTCCCCCCGTCTGTCGTGTGTGCTTCGGTCTCCGTTCCGGAACGGGTGTCTCGGGTCTCCAAGGGGCCTGGTTCTCCGCGCACGCACCAGGGGTCACGGCGTCCCCGCAGTCTTATGGGGTCCCGTCACTCTCGTGCCCTCAGGTCGGCTTGGCACCACACACGCCAAAGGTCACATCGCCCTCACATTCACAAAGGGTCACGGCGTTCCCGTACCCTCAAGAGGGCATACCTCCCGCTCATTCACAGGGGGTCATTTCCTCACCGCCGACACAAGGGCCTACTTCCCCTTCTCTGCCACACGGGGTCTCAGGGTTTTCACACCCTTCGGGCCTCTCAACGGCCCTACCTCCTCAAGGGGTCACGTGTGCCTCGTCAATACACGAGGGCACGGCGTCCTCACCCTCACACGGGGGCACGGTGCCGCCGCACCCTTTGTCACGGCGCCCCCGCACTCTCTAGGGGTCTCCTTGTTTCCCTCGAGCCCCTTCCCTGGTGTTTTCTCGGCCTTCCCGGGTGCCTTTGCCCCCCGGTTGTTTTTGGGGGGCGATATGTCAGGTTGGGAGGGTTGGGCCCCTCCCACCTGCCTCCCGTGTTTCGGGTTTCGGCCGTATCGGGCTTCCGTATGTAGGACCCACCCCCTTGACAGGGATTGGGCCCTACCTAATCACGGGCGACCTACTGGCAGGATTTAAGGTATCTCGGCTGAGCTGCCAGTAGGTCAGCATTGTAAATACACCATTTATGTGTATCGTCACGTCGGGTGTTTGTATGGTGGTTTTCTGTTCTTTCGGCTTCCGGCGGCTTTTCCGCGGTTGCTCCACTCCACGTATTCTCTGTACGTGCCATCGTGTCCGCAGCGGCGTTCCCGCTGCACCGATTCTTCTATGTGTATTGAGCTCTCGGCTCTTTCTAGCGGCGTTCCCGCGATCGGCCATTAAAGAGCTTTTTTGTGTTTGTTTACCTGGTCGCCTGGCTCTGTGATTCTCCACCACGCCGCGCTGCACCGCCATTTTCCAGGCAGCGCGCCCCGTCGTAACACACATGTTAACATTCATTGGGCAACAGCCTGTACACATCATCAGGTTCAACAAAATGGCCTTCAAAGAGTTCAACCCCATGAATTGTAATGATTGAAATCAAGTCATCCAAGTCAAAGTCATCCATGTACATCAGTGTCTGATTCAAAAAATTATTGAATTGTCCAAAAGTTTCAAAAGGATACTATAAAGACACAAAACGAGCTCAGTATGTGAGCATGTTATAATAATACTTGGAATAGGAATAGTGAATGTTATGATCAGCTGTCCACATACTTTACGCTGTTTAGTTTTTTGTTTAAATTATATCATTTTTCTATGATTAGATAAGTTTTATTCAATTACTTTATCTATTATTTTTTTTTATCTCTGTCCTGACAGATCTCAGATGCCACTGGCTCCATGAAGACATCTGTGGTGGCTCAATCCAGCCCATTCAAACAGGCGATGCTCTCACCCAATGACTGCTTTATCCTGGACAACGGTGTAGATAAAAATGTGTTTGTGTGGAAAGGTGCGGCACAGAGCAAACTCTTGTCAGACTTTCATGGGTGATGTTTAAGAGAGGACTAAACTGATTATAGATATTGTATTATTTTGGGAGCAATAATATATTTGTAATGTGTTTTGATATCGAATTAATTAACATAATTCTTCTGCTTCAAGGACCGAATGCTAACCATGAAGAACGTAAGGAAGCAATGAAAGTGGCACAGGGTTTCATCAAACACAAGAACTACTCTGATAAAACAGGTTTATTCTTAATTCTCACTTCTCCATCCACTTTTATATCACCTATATTCTGTTCTTTATTTCCTCTCAGCTACTCTTGTCTTCCTTTTTTTTTAGAGCAGGTCACCTTATTTTTTTCGGTTCTTCTTTATCCGTATTTTTATAAACATTTTTTTAGCATGCATACGTATATATATACCCTTTGAGTCCGTTCGGGGGGGTGGGGTGTGCGGTTGTCCCTGCATTGGGGCCCCTGGGGGCGCGGCGCCTGGGACCTCCGCGGTGCCTTTGGCCCTGGTCTTCCTGGTGTCTGCCTCGGGCCTTGGGGTCGGGGCCGGGGGTCCCCCACGGTCACTACTACAAATTCCCATTTGGCATTCCTATGGAAGAAATCTTTCACCTACTTGCATGCTCACAACTGCACACAAACAGGTGTTCAGATCCTGGTTTCTTAAAATTGTCTTTCTTTTCGTTAATTTATAAAATCAATTAAAAGAATAGTTTAAATAAATAAATAAATATATTTATACTGGAAATTGTAATTAATTTTAGTATATGAAGGTAAATGTAGGTATGGATGTGTGTGTATTTATGTATGTGTGTATGTATGTGTATATGTATGTGTGTATGTGTGTATATATATGTATGTATGTATATATGTGCGTATGGGCATATATGTACTTATGCGTAGGCGCGTATATGTGTATGTGTATGTATGTGTATATGTATGTGTATGTATGTATGTGTATATATGAATATATGAATAGATATATATATATATGTATGTGTATGTGTATATATGTATGTGTGTGTGTATGTATGTATGTATATATATATATATATATATATATATATATATATATATATATATATATATTATTGTATTTATTTATTTTCTTTTCTCTTTATTTATTTATTTTTTTTTTTTCTTTTCTCTGTTGGTCTTTTCTTCTTTCCTCCCACCACTTTCGTATACCTCTTTTTTTTTCTTTTTTCCTTCTTCTTTTCTGTTTCTTTTTCCATCTCCGTGGTTGCTGTACAGATATGATCCCCAAAAAAATTTACAATAGAGTTTTAAATATATACCAAGTGGAGCATCATGGAGAAATACCTGTATGCTCCACTTGTAAAATCAAAACTGTTGGGCCTGATTTAGACACTCAGACATCAATCCTGAGTTTCACAATGGCAGACAGGACACGGAGAAAAAAAAAAGACGAAAAAAAAAAAAAAAAATAAATATATATATATATATATATATATATATATATATATATATATATATATATATATATATATATATATATATATATATATATATATATTTTTTTTTTTTTTTTTTTTTTTTTACCCTCCAGGTAATAATGTTCTTACATATCTGTTTGTTAACATATCTGTGTTACATATCTGTTTGTTTTTATTATCCTCTTTTCATATCAGCTTTTTTTTATGTTTTCTGCTTTTAATCCGCTTTTCTCCATCTTTTAATGTTTTTAATGAATCCTGTGTTTTTATTGTGATTAATGACAAGATATTCCTTTTTTAATGCAGATTAAAGTTCTGCCTGCAGGGGGTGAGACTGCTCTCTTTAGGCAGTTCTTCTCTGGTTGGAAGGATGAAGACCAAGTTCAAGTTAAGTTCAAGTTATTTATTTATATAGCGCTTTTTACAACAGTACATTGTCACAAAGCAGCTTTACAGAATGAAAAGCCTTTAAACCCCCAAAGAGCAAGCCGAAGCGACAGTGGCAAGAAAAAACTCCCTTTTATGTTATTTAAGGAAGAAACCTTGGGAGGACCAAGACTCCCAAGTGGGGGACTCATCCTCCTTGAGCGGCCGGGCAGCAACAACAGTGTAGGACAGCTATGTACAGATATTAAACAAATGGAAAAACTAACAACTGGAAAACTATATGTGAGTCCATTAGGGGGCGTCCTGCAGGACCGCCTTGTCAGGTTCCATACAGTATTAGTCAGCAGAGCCATGGATGAAGGTCTCCAGGAAGCCAGTCACACCTCAAAAGAAACAGACAAGGAAGGCAGTTAAAGCTAATAATAAAGCACGGCATTTAATTAATAAGTAATTAATTGACACAGTGCAGCATGTGACTCCGGCATCACTGACTAGAGCAGCATAACTAAAAGAGGCAGATACTGCAGACTCTACATAGTTGAGATGGCGCCCCGGAACAGCATCATTTCAGCGCCACACCCCCGCCATTAATGATGAGGTGGGTGAAGAGGTGAAACGACAGCATACACTGATCAGAGATTACCCCCCAACACAGCCAAGTCTGAGATCTACATCTTTATCTACAGGGGATTAATTAAACGCCAGATTAAATAAATGTGTTTTTAATTTATTTTTAAAGATTAATAGTGATTCAGAATCACGAACAGTAACTGGAAGGCTATTCCAAAGTTGAGGAGCCTTGTGGGAGAACGCTCTTCCACCAGCAGTAATTTTATTTATTCTAGGAGCTAAGAGTAGACCAGCACCTTGAGATCGGAGCTCACGTGTTGGCTTGTATGATTGAATCAGCTCACTCAGATACTGTGGAGCCTGGTTATGTAAAATTTTATATGTTATTAATAAAATTTTGTACTCGATACGAAACTTAACTGGTAGCCAGTGCAAGTTTGATAACACAGGACTGATATGATCAAACTTTCGTGTTTTAGTTAAAACTCTAGCTGCAGCATTCTGCACAAGTTGTAATTTATGTAATGATTTATTAGAACATCCTGTCAGAAGTGAATTACAATAATCTAACCTTGAGGTAATAAAAGCATGAATTAGTTTTTCTGCATCTTGGAGGGAGAGGATGTTTCGTAGCTTCGAAATGTTACGAAGGTGAAAAAATGCAATTCTAGTAATATTGCTAATGTGCTTTGTAAAGGAGAGATCTGAATCAATAATGACACCGAGATTATTTACAGATGAGCTGGGTCTAATTAAAAAGTTATCAAGGTTTAACATAGTGTTAGAAGCTTTGTTAATTTTGTCCTTGGGTCCAACTATCAGAAACTCTGTTTTATCAGAATTTAGCAGTAGGAAGTTTTTTGACATCCATATTTTAATATCTTGGATGCAGTCCTCGAGCTTAGTGACTGAACAACCATCATTAGGGTTAGCTGAAACATATAACTGTGGATCATCTGCTTATGAGTGGAAACTGATTCCATGTTTACGAATAATTGATCCCAATGGAAGCATATATAATGCAAATAGGAGTGGGCCCAGAACTGACCCTTGTGGGACGCCATATTTAACTTTAGCAAGATCAGAATATTGGTTGTTAACACAGGTGAATTGATATCGATCTGTCAGGTAGGATTTAAACCACTAGAGTGCAGATCCTGTAACACCCACAATGTTTTCTAATCTATCAACTAAGATGTTATGGTCTATAGTGTCAAAGGCTGCACTAAGATCTAATAATACAAGAAAAGAGATTTGGTTATTATCCGAGGACATTAATAAGTCATTAACGACTTTAATTAAGGCTGTCTCAGTGCTATGATGAGACCTAAAACCTGACTGAAAAACTTCATGAACATTATTAGCTAGAAGATGGCGATTCAGCTGGTTGAACACTATTTTTTCTAGGATTTTAGAGACAAAAGGAGGTTTGATATTTGTCTATAGTTGGACAGTATTAGAGGATCTAAATTAAGTTTTTTAAGTAATGGTTTAATGACTGCACACTTCAGATTTTTGGGGACATAACCTATTTTAAGTGATGAATTTATAATGTTTATATAAGGCTCTGTAATATTTGGTAGGAGGTCTTTAAGCAGGTTTGTAGGTATTGGGTCTAACATACAGGATGTTGTCTTTGATTGTGTAATTAATGAGACAAGCTCTTTTTTAGATATGGGGTTAAAGGTATTTAAATCTTGTACTATATCATTTTCTCTACCACTAGATTTTTCAGAAATCATTGAGGGTTGATTGGTTACGCTACACAATGCATTAGATGATTTAAGTCTTATGTTTTCAATTTTGTCACTAAAGAAATTCATGAAATCATTGCTGCTGAACTGTGAGTGAATCTGTGAATCTGATTCAGTAGCACTTCGAGTTAATTTGGCAATGGTACTAAAGAGGAATCTTTGGTTGTTTTTGTTGTTCTCTATTAATTCAGAATAATATTTAGTCTTCGCTGCATTGAGTTTGTACTTAGTCATATTGTCCTTCCATGCAACCCTAAATACCTCTAATTTAGTTTGTCTCCATTTACGCTCCATGGTTCTAGTGGCTTGTTTTAGGGCGCGTGTTTGATCATTAAACCATGGAACGAGTCTTTTATCTTTAATCCTTTTTAGTTTAAGTGGAGCGACACTGTCTAAGGTTGCAGAAAACACGTGTTTAAGGTATTCCGCTGTGTTTTCAAGTTCATCGGGTCCTGATGCTGGTTTAATGTTTAATTCGGGTAAATGTTGTAGGAATGACACAGCAGTAGAGGGAATGATTGTACGCTTCATGTCATATTGCGTTTTAATGACTGGATCAATATCAATTTCTAAATCGTAGGTTATCAAATAGTGACCGGAGATGACCTCACATAGTGGAACAATAGTTAAATTATTAATGTTAATGCCATGTGATAAAACTAAGTCCAATGTATGTTTACAGTGATGTGTTATACCAACTACACTTTGAGTAATGCCCATGGAATCTAGGATGGAGTCAAAGGCTAATTTAAATGAGTCTAGTGGGTTTTCAAAGTGAACATTGAAGTCACCGACTATTAAGGCCTTGTCTGATGAGATTACTATGTTAGAGAGAAATTCACCAAATTCTTTAATAAACTCTGTATATGGGCCGGGAGGGCGGTATATGGTAATAAGTTGCATTAGATTGGATTTATTCTTCAATGAAGATGAACTGCTTATGTTGAGTACAAGAGCTTCGAAGGATTTTGACTCATACTTATTATTAAGTGTTACATTTATGTAATTTATGTAAGACCAGACTACAGGTCTCAGGTTAGGAGGGTTGGGCCCCTCCTCCCTGCCTCCCGTGTATCGGGTTTTCGTCCGCCCTAGGCTTCCGTAGGTAGGACTAACCCCTTGGGCAGGGATTGGGCCCTACCGGATCACGTGCGACCTACTGACTGCATTTGAGGGATTCCGGCCGTGCAGCCAGTAGGTCAGCATTGAGTTCACGTTGGGTGTTTTCGTGTAGGTACTTATATTTGTATTATTAGTAGCTATATTTCGCTTTGCATTCAGCTTCTCCGCTGTTTACATTATCTCTGTATTATTCGGTGCGTGTCACGTGCTCTCATGTCCTCTGCGGCGTTCCCGCTGCACCAGTGTATTTGTTATTTGCTTCCGGCTACTTCAAGCGGCGTTCCCGCTGTTCAGCCATTAAAGCTTGTAGTGTTTGCTTACCTGGTCCCCTGGCTCTGTGATTCTCCACCACACCGCGCTGCTCCGCCATTTTCGGGGCAGCGCGCCCCGATCGCTGACAACAGGTCCCACTAAACCTTATACCATTGGACGCATTGCACAAGTGGAAAAGATCCCCTTTAATGTCTCCACTCTCCACTCCAACAATATTATGGCTGCCCAGCACAACATGGTGGATGATGGGTCCGGAAAGGTTCAGGTGGGCTGCCCATAAATTATTTGTATATTTTGTTACCATATTGTGTTTTATCATACAGTTAAAGTTTTTCAAGACTAAGTAAAATTTTACACTTTTGAATCATACACTTTGGAATTACTTAAATTGAGTAAATGTTTTTTACTTACAGCAAAATAAATGTGTGAGACCCTCATATGACAGCACATTGAGACATAAAGTCCACTAATTTTTCCTAGTAAGTGTGATTTAACAATGTAAATTAGGGTAAAATTATGTTTTTTAGATCTGGCGAGTGGAGGGAGGTGCACGTGTGCCAGTGGATCCTGCTACATATGTTCGGTTTTATGGAGAAGACTGTTACATCATCTTGTACACCTACAAACAGGACACCAAGGTGCAGCACAGCACATCATTTACTACTGGTATGTTTCTGCCTTTCACAGACAACACCAATAGCACATCCTGATCAGACTCAGATAGTGAAGAAAGAAAATACTTTAAACTATTATTACATTACAGCAAAATTTTGGTGGCAACTTCCTTGGAGTTTCATTATTGGCACTTGAGTCAAAAAAAAAAAAAAAAAAATCCTACCTGCTACATTTTAATCTAGTTTATAAACTGGTTTAATTTTGTTCAAAAAGATTAATTAGTTATGATTATTATGATTATATTATGGTTATTAGTTATGCACAAATCTGTTTTTAAGGATTAATTTTATCAACAACTACAGTGCTCTTGGTCATTCCAAAATGTGAAAAAATCCCAAACCTATACAACGCAGAATAATAAAAAAAAAACATTTCTAACATTAAAATATTATGCAGCAGCAATCACAGTGTTAGCATCTGTCCGTTCTTCCCCGGAAGGGGGGCGGCTAACGCGGAGTTGCTGCGTTCAGTTGCTCGCGCCTAGTGAGCGCTCCCGGATACCAACCACGCGGGGAAGAAAGCGTGCGTGGGTCCGAGGAACGCTCCCACGAGTGCGACCCACGCGGAGAAGGTGCGCAGTGCCGCAACGTGGTTGAACGCGGAAGGAGAGTTCAACAAACACCGGGATAAAATCCAAAATGTATAATTTAATAAAAATTGGTGTAGGGACACCAACGAAAAGGGGGAACAAACAAACAACGTAACAATGGGTATGAAAACCACAAAACAAAGACGTGCAACAACTTGCGGGAAAACTAAGAATAAATACAAAAGGAACTAAACACGTGAACAAAATAAACCCATCACCCAACTGAAACAATTAAAGACACAAACGAGGGACAGGTTCCATAGGCACCTGTGACACACAGCATCACAGACACTGTTCAGAGAGGGTTTAGGTCTTCAATAGGGTTTAGGTCAGTTGATAAAGAGGCCATGTCAGAATTCTTTAATATTTTTATGGTATTTACTGGCTAACTACACACTGGAGTTCATGTGAATAATAATGGGATGAAGCATTACCCTGCTTAAAATCTTTGTCTTCTTGTACCACCTATTGGTGAAAGTGTGTTCTCAAAACTGGCTGTAGGTTTGGAATTTTTAAGATAATCTCCAATGTGCAACTGGCTCATCTTTAATACTATCTTGCTGGTGTCTTAAGTTGAAGTGAAACTTTTACTGATCCAGCCGTGGCCTCATTAGTCTGGTCTATCTGGAATCACTCTCATCTCATCAGTCCACAAAACCTTTTAAATAAAATACCTATCTTTATAGGTAGTTGATGTGTATCTTGTTCAGTGGTGGTTGGGCTTCAGCACCAAGTGCCTTGTACTTCTGGGTGCTCAGGTAGATTCTGGATGGCATTTGAGGAAAATGGGTAACTGGTCCCTTCACATTTGCTTAAATTTAATGAGCATTCAAGCTTATACAGCTTGAAGTTGGAAAATGTGTAAAAAAATACTCACTTGCCTAATAATTGTGCAGATATCCTCAATTATATATACTGTATACAGTGGAGGAAATAAGTATTTGATCCCCCACTGACTTTAAAAGTTTTAATACAAAAAAAAAATGAAACGTCTCATAATTTTATGCCAGTTTTATTTTAACAGTGCCACATAGAATATCAAAAGAAAAATGGAGAAAATTACATTAAATGAGAAATATAAAATAATTTGCACTTTATTGAGGGAAATAATTATTTGATCCCCTAGTAAAACCATGACTAATGTTGGCTCCCACAGACCACTGACACACCCTAATCACAGCGAAGTCATTACCTGAATGAGAGACACCTGTCCCAAATTGTCACCTGTATAAAAGTCCACCTGGCAACAGTCTCAGTGACACTCCAACATCTCCACGAAGGGCAAGAGTAAAGAGCCGTCTAAAGATGTCAGGGACAAAATTGTTGACCTACACAAGGCTGGAATGGGCTACAAAGTCATAAGTAAAAACCTGGATGAGAAGATGACAACTGTTGGTGCAATTATTTGGAAGTGAAAGAAGTACAACATTACTGTCAATAGACCCAGGCCTGGAGCTCCATGCAAGATATCACCTCGTGGAGTCTCATTGATCATGGGAAAGGTTAAAAATCAGCCAAGAACTACACGGGAGGAGCTGAGTAATGATCTCAAGGCGGCTGGGACCACAGTCTCCAAAAAAACCATTGGTAATACACTGAGACGTAATGGTTTAAAATCATGCAGTGCACGACAGGTTCCTCTGCTCAAGGAGGCTCACGTCCAGACCCGCCTCAAGTTTGCCAATGAACATATTAATGACTCCGAGAGAGACTGGGAGAAGGTGCTGTGATCAGACCAAAATTGAGCTCTTTGGCCTTAACTCAACTCAACATGTTTGGAGGAAGAAAAATACAGAATATGACCCTAAGAATACCATCCCCACTGTCAAGCATGGTGGTGGAAGTATTATGTTTTGGGGGTGTTTTTCTTCTAAGGGCACAGGCCAACTTCTCTGCATTGACGGGAAGATGAACGGGACCATGTATCGCAAAATCCTGGGTGACAACCTCCTTGCCTCTGCCAGGGCACTGAAAATGGGTCGTTGATGGGTCTTTTAGCATGACCACGACCCAAAACATACAGCCAAGGAAACAAAGGAGTGGCTCCATAAGAAGCCCATCAAGGTCATGGAATGGCCTAGCCAGTCTCCTGACCTCAATCCCATCGAAAATCTATGGAGAGAGTTGAAGCTTCGCGTTTCCAAATGCATGCTTATAAACCTTAAGGATTTGGAGGTGATTTTCAGAGAGGAGTGGGCCAAAATTACTCCTGAAGTGTGTGCAAACCTTATAAAAAACTATAAGAAACATCTGACTGCTGTGCTTGCCAACAAGGGTTTTGCCACTGTTAGGAAATCTGAAATTTCCCCGATGAACCAATTTTGAAGGCGTCAAAAATCACAGTACAGATGATTTCAGAGTTATTCGAATCAAGCGGTTTATTTATAACAAACCGAGTTAAAGCAGTGTTCGTCCAAGACAAGCCCAAGATCGCGATCCGACTCTGATCTTAGCACCACACCGGTTCCACCAAGACAGAGCCCCGGAATCCAGCTGCTCACACTATTTATTGAAAAACCATCCCTCCCTCTGCTTATTCTGAACCAACTTGTTGAAGAAGTTCTATGGGGAGGTGGAACGCGCTGTTCAATCCCTTATCTGGGGGAGCTCGAGACAGCTCGGCTGCCCTTGAGCTTTATCCACCAGCCACCAGACGCCAGGTGCATCTGGTTTTCATGAAATATAGGCCTTGGGCAATTGTCGGCCAGATTGCCCCATCGCTATAGAATGCGCTAATTCCCTTATACACAAATTACTTACAAATTACAAATTTTTATCCCTTCAATCCCCCTTTGGGCGTGCCCCTCAACACGCCCATCAAATTTGCCCCATTGTTAATTTGTCCCATATGTGAATTTGCCCCATAAGTGGTGCTGATGTTCAGAGTCGATCACTTACATTTATTCATCAGAGTTCTCCTACGTCAGTGTGCTGTGCATGTGAGCTCTAAAATCAGTACATGAATCTAAAAAATAAAACACTCAGATTTTTTAAACTCTAATAATATACAGTTTCATACTCTACTCGTTATCAGAGTCTCGGGGCTGTGGGTGGTCCCACACATGTCACCGCAATGGGTGTCCGCCACTCAGGTGCCCCACACCTGCAGTGTTGTTACCTCCGTCCATCACTAGGTGTCCAGCCTTCTCTCCGTTTCCCCAGGTCTTCGGTCACGACCTACAAATTTCTGATGCCCTATGTGTACTTTTAATGCTATACTAAAGCGTGTGCATGCAGTGTTATCTCCCCTACTGGGTTAATGTCTTAGAGGGAAAAAGAGAGAGATAGGAAAATGAGAAAGAAAATAAATTCATACATGGAAACAAGATGTGATCTTGGGCATTGTTTAAGCATAACTGATTTCTTGTCTATCTGGCTCCTCATCCCCGGAGCAAAATTTAACCGTCTGCGCAGCTCCATGGTGTTAATTATGTGATCAAGTTAACAGAACTCTCAGACGTGGTATGCACCGGCACCCACAGGTTACCAGTATAGCAACAAACACAGCAATAGACATGAAGAGTGACATGATTAACTCCTGACAAACATTATTCATCCATGATTCCAAGGGGTTATCTATTCCAGAGGCCTCATGCATTTCCTGTAATAATTTATGCAATCCGTTGAGGGCCTTGGTTACGGACCCATCAGGTGCTGCTGTGTTATTAGGCATATAGGCACAGCACACTTCACCAATCATTACGCAAACACCCCCTTTTTTCTGCCAGGAGCATGTCTAAGGCTTTTCTGTTCTATAGGCCACAAGTGACGTCACATGCAACTGTTCACTTAGTCCCTCTATTGCATCTCTAGTGAGATTAGTGAGACGAAGTACATTGTAATGTACGAAATTTATCCTATCCACGTTTTTGTTGGGAGTCACTGGAAAAAGGGCCGATATCAGTGGAATATTTTCTGCTGCCACTTGGTTCGCCAGTTTGAACTCGTTTGGCACCCCCCTAGGCACCCCGATTGAGTCTATGTAAGTGGGTGAGTCCCTATATAAATAAAAGCTACCGACTGCTCACCTTCTCCTTTGGGGTTTGCCCCCCCCCCTTAAACCTGTGAGAGTAAGAGGAGCCAACAGCTTTACCATGGCACATCGGCCAACAGTCAGCGGTGGCATTTTTACCACTAAGGTGTGTTTCCCACAATAATAATATAACCCCGATCGGGCCCACGGCCCCACCTCCGTGTCGTTGTAGGTGATGTCTGTTGGGCACCAATCTAATACCACACATTGCATGACTTTTTGCCGCCCGATTGGACACCTCCTTTCCCTGTGCCTCCATGTTCCCCTTAGTGGAGTGGCCTTTACATTTAATGATGTCCACCTGTTTGGGCAGCTGTACTGCTTCCAGTAGCTTATGTATGTGCGCATAATGTTTAATAGGACCCCCTTATGCCGTTTTGAAACTTCTCTGCATCCATTGTGGTCCATCTATGTGTACTGCAGAATAGTATGCTGAGTCTGTATAAATGTTCACAGCTGTGTTGCTCGCAGTCAGGTGGTGTTTGCATGTATTGCCATGTTTGCAGTTTTGATGGCGTCAATGCTGTAGATGTGAGAAAGGCAATCACCCCATGGGTTGTGTTCACAACTAATGGGTGACACATTACTAGGTGTGCGATTTTATTTAGAACCACTGCTAATGCTGCCATGTACCTTGTACTTGAAAACAAAAACTTTAGTACTTAGTACTAAAATATACCTTTAGCTTCCCCCCTTTCTAAAACAAAACAACATTCAATTTTTATTATTATTGATTTTTTTTTTTAAAGGAATATCCAGATCAAAATGACATTTGTTATTTTCCCACAAATAATTAATCAAGGTGTACAGGAATCTGTAAGAGGCATGTTATCAGTTAAAGTGATCTTGTTGATTTTCCTTGAAGTAATTTACTATGGTCCACCCCTCATTGCCTGTGGATAATTTTCAAAGGAGATGATGGTCACACAACACATAATCATTAAAATTATTACCAAGATTGTCTATAGAAAAATCAAACAACCAGGGGTTATTATTATTACTATTTTCTCCTGGATCAAACTGCACAGTCAGTTCTGTCCGCTAGAACCTGCAAATTGACTTGTTTGGTTAGTAAAGTTAAAGACAACATCAAACAAACTTAAATTTTTCAATTCTTTATACAAATCGCACAACATAAGTTTAATAAACTCATATTTCTCCTGTTCACTGTAAAATTTGAAAATTAGGCCACCTTAAGTTCATTACCTGGAGGAAAAATGAAACCTTTATCAAACAATTCATAAACAACAATGCTGCAAAAAATCATAACATTAATCATTTGTCTTATATGTGTTATGGCAAAAAATTTTCTCAAACTCCTACCTGGAAAAAATATAACCTCATAATTTTGTCCGCATTATTTAATGTCAGTCAGTCCGGTCTAGTGTGGTTAATTATCAGTCAAATCTTTATCCTTCATTAAACAAAAATTGTACTCGGTCCATTTTATGCTTCATGATTAAATATATACATATATATTTTTTCATGTTAAAAGAAGTGATATTTATTTTAGCAAAATAAAAGAAAATGAGAAATCCTACCCCACTCTCTGATTAGTTATCAGAGAACGTCACTATTATGGAGACCTTCAGTTGCTTGTTTTAAAACAACAATCTCTGATAATAGTGCGGACGTGGTTCTCAGCTCTGTCGACGTGGCCTTATTGAAATGGATAAATAGAAGACAAAAGTTTCAATGGAAGATGTACGTATACATTCTTGACTTGATATAATCTGCATAATAAGACATAATAACTGTAGAAGGTTATTGATAGGTATATGCAAACACAAATGGTTAAGATGAATCACTCATACACAAAAATAATAATTCTCCTTCACAGTCCCCCTTTGATTCATTTTAATCATTGAATAGTTCTAACAGATCAATTTCAGCTTTTTCGATTATTTTCGCTTGTTTACATTACTGAAGTTTTGTTTTGGAGGCCTTGTGTCCTCGCTCTGCCAGATGCTTCAACAGAGCCAAAGTTGTGTCTTTACATAAGGTCTGGGTTGTGCTGCCACCAACATTTCAAAATGGATCTCTGTCCGACTGTCAACATCTTATCAGTCCCATGGCCCATTTTTTGTCAGATATTAGTTCAGTCCTAGTCAGACAGTCTGGTTTATTCACTCAAATCTTCACAGGAAACCTCGTCTTTAAATTGGAAAATAGTGCTATTTAACATTTTAAAATCTAATAGTTATATTTAAATGAGCTCAAACTATTTTATTTGCCACGGCTAATTAATATTAATTCACTAATTTTCCCCAATTCAACATTATTGAAACTGTAGGATTTTGGGTATTAATATGATATTAATAAGGTCCTCCTCATCCCATTACCAAATTACGGAGAATGAGAGACGGTCATTCTCCGCAATTTATTTAAGATTAAGATTTTTATTAAACGGTAACTTTAGTTACACGAGTGCTTCTCTGCACTAAATGGGTTAATTGTATCTCAATGGTTTAAGCTCTATCTGATTCAGGTATTCTGTAAGCATGCAGAAATCTTAATTCTGTCAGAGGCTTTTATAATATATGGACAGAGGCTATATTGACATGTGGATATATCTAAATATCCCTCAGAGGTCAATTTTATAGCTGCTTAAAATACACAATTTAAAATACACCAAATTAATCATTTCAGCCTTGAAGGATTAACTGGAAACTTTGGTTTAGAGTAATAACAGTATTTATTACGAATGATTAATTAAGAACACGAAGAATACTAAGATTACTGAACAGATTTATAATAAACAGTTACACTAATAGCAAATGAACGCCCCCTTTAGGTGCAAACTCACGTGTTATGCGAACGCTGGAAAAAATGCCGGAACCAAGAGCCCGCTGGGCCGAGCAAAGCAAGGCAGGCCTTAACCTAAGCAGAGCCTGACCAGGTAAAAACCAAGCATAGCAGGGCCCAGCTGCAGCACTGGCCGGAGCTAAACCAGGAGAAGAGAGAGAGAGTTTGCCTGTTATTTTCACATCAACCTTTAAACCTTTTGATGATAATAAGGCTAGGATCCAGGATACTTCATTCAATTAATATGCTAAGAGGGCCAGGTCATCACGATGTGAAACCCTAGTTTGAAACCGGTTTTAGGGACAAATGCTATCGGCTAAGACTGATGTGTCGTGAGCTGCATTGTTTGTTCCGGGCCATAGGTGTGATGCTTCATGCTGATTGTTATTAGAAATACAAAGACTGGTCAAGTTGCTTATACAGACCAGATGTTCTTATATTTGAAAGAGTCTACAGTACTCCAGAAATCTGTCATGTTCTATAAATCTACTATATCGCACAACCTAGCTTGTTATACCTTATATATAAATAAGCACCTTTAGAAGGGGATTTTATCCATACCAAACATGACATAGTGCAAACCATATTCCCTCAATAAAACACAAGTTTCATTATTTCTCCAAAACACAGCAATCAATGCAATACCACAAATTATCTTCAATAAAAGCAATAACTTTTCCCTACCGTCACTTACTCATGACCTCATCAAAGACACACACACACACACACACACACACACACACACACACACACACACACACACACACAGTGTTAATCAGAGATAAGAGCAGAGCAGAGAGAGTGTGTAAGGAGTATGTATTTCTCATCCTTAAATTACTTATTTCATTTAGAATTGTCAAGCAATTATTTTTATAGCCAAATTTATTAGGTTATTTATTTATTTAACCTTTAACCCTATTTTAATGATTTTACAACCTTAATATATTAATTAATTATTATTTATTGTGAGCAACATGTGACCTTAATGCTGGCAGCAGTTCAGGTTCATTCAGGCTGAGTTCTTTAAACAGTGCTCATACAGACAGACTGATTGACCGGATGGATCAGCTCTCTTGATCCTGAGACACTGACCATATTTAATTTCTAACGTCGACGTCTCCCTGATCTGGGGGAGGTCTGGGATCAAACAGACCCTCCCCCGTCTTCGGTTGAGCACGCCCTCACTTTTCGCCAGAAATTCTCACAAACACAGCCTCCATCGAGTATTTTCAGAGCACATTGTTTGACTCCAAGCACTGACATGCTCACCATTGAACTGAGTGAATGCTTTATTAAAGCAGAAACCATTTTGTCTTTAACACTCTATTGTTAAGCTTAAATTTTACTTTTATCTTTACTTTATTCTAATTCAAAGTGGTTCTCAACTTATTATTGTATCATGTTATTTTACTTAATAACTTTTACTGTTCATTTATGTTAATTTATTTTATTTAGAAATTTACACATTTGCTTATGGTGATGCTAGTTGACCACTTCTAAATATTATATTTTCCTAGAGAAAAAGCCGTGAAAAGGTGTAGAGCAGAAAATGAATGGTGGTTTAGTTTTTACACTCATCCCATCATACACTCAGACTTAAACCACACAAACAACAAACATGCCAGGCAAAACTCGCAAATTAGCAGACTAACTTAACCCTATACAGTGGTACCACACAAAAACCAACACAATTATCTAACTATATCATACTGCAATATTTGAACACATTTTAGCTTTATTCAGTATACACTTTAATTTATATACTGCAGTTTTATTTAAATTTATGGCTAATACTCTAATTATTACTGATCTTAAACTTCTATATTAAAATATGTGGATCATATAATTACACCATATAATTATTTAAATATATATTTACATATCATATTAAATCAGCAATTCAAACAAGACCGGTCGGTTCTTTAAATTGTTCACAACTCACCATAAGGATTCTGTCTGGGAGTACCAAAGGTCTTTCGGTGTGGACAGAGAGTGCTGTGGGCACTTTCTCGTGATATGTCCCAGTCGGCCACACGAAAAGCACTTATTTCTTCCCATTGTGCTGTTGTGTCTCCCATTTTTGGGCCTCACAACAGTGTCGGACTCCGAGAGCCCCACTTTTTGTATTAATTCAACCAAGGTGTTTTTCATGGCATCAATTTCAGGACACCTCCCCATTACGTAACCCCCGGACAAAGACACACTCATAGTTCCTCTCCCAACGGCCTCCCCTGGTTGACCCACCATTATTTTACACTCATGAGATTGTGTTGTGATTCTACGGTCTTGCTTGGTTGAGGGCCCAGGACGAGGTACAGGGCTGGAACAACATTAACACTAGGAAGAGCAGTTGGTTGTATGGAAGGGGTGCTAGTGGGGGGAGGTATGTGGAGCGGAGGGGTCGGAGTAGGAATGGGTTCCTGCTTCACTTCCGGTTTCTCACCAGTTGACTCTACATGCTTGCTCTGGCTCTCTGTAATCACCGCCATGTATTCCACAATTAATCTTACCCATATCTGCTCGTTTTTTTGCCTTTGCAGCCCTCGATTTAACCGCTAATCTTCTCAACCCACTCGCACCTTTTGCCTCCTTTTCTACAGCATCAACTCTCTTTTGCATTACAGACAACAAATGTTCACGACCGTCCTTGCCCAACGGCGGGGCAGTATCAGAGGGATAAAGCCCCGCACCACACCATTCATTAAATATTTTCTCAACTTTCTTTATCACCTCCTTTTTGACTTCACCAGCAGTCAACTTCACCATTTTAATCAACACACCAGCATCAACATACACTCCCGTACAAACTCCCACTATTCAACTTCTCTCGTGCGTCCACGAGCAATTTCCCACAAATGCAGCTGCTTTTGCTGTATGCTGAATTTCACTTTTATATTTCTCTTTTCTCTTACATCCGCGAGCACAGTGTTTTAGCTTAACAAACCTTAAACAAACAATAATTTGGTGTTCTTAGGGATTCAACCCAAAAGAACTGTTCCAAAACGGTAACAAATTTGCATCTCTGGGATTTAACCCAGTATAGCCTAAACGGTAACAAATTTCTGTCTCTGGGATTCAACCCAGTAGAACTGTCCAAACGGTGCTAAACACAGTGAATCACTTGACGTCCAACTCCCGTTTATTAGTATTCCCCCTATGTGGAATTATCCAAACGGTTGAGACGGGTCAGTCCACGACTGGACACGCACAGGGAGCTACCCCGTTCGTCTCAGTAACGCAACTACAGGATTCTCACAATCCCTTGGTCATGACCTTATATAATTTTCAGTAAAACCCAGCATTCAGCAATTTTTCAAAACACAATTATAATCCATACACAAATCCACAAAAATCCACAAAGCCTTGGAAGAACACAACACACTTCAACACTTAAATTTATACACTTAATTTCAGTTAGCAATTCCAATTATTAATTTAATTTACATTCCAACTTAGTCCTTATTCACCACTCACAGCTAATTATATTGTTTTTCAGCTAAATATAGGAGCAAGGGTCCTTCTTACCTTATTGGCCGGCCTGTGAGTACCGCGTAAGTTCTATCGTTGGAATCAAGCAATCAACCCGATTATCTGCACTGCAATCAACGACCTTAACCATCCTCTGCTACCAACTGTTAGGAAATCTGAAATTTCCCCGATGAACCAATTTTGAAGGCGTCAAAAATCACAGTACAGATGATTTCAGAGTTATTCGAATCAAGCGGTTTATTTATAACAAACCGAGTCAAAGCAGTGTTCGTCCAAGACAAGCCCAAGATCGCGATCCGACTCTGATCTCAGCACCACACCGGTTCCACCAAGACAGAGCCCCGGAATCCAGCTGCTCACACTATTTATTGAAAAACCATCCCTCCCTCTGCTTATTCTGAACCAACTTGTTGAAGAAGTTCTATGGGGAGGTGGAACGCGCTGTTCAATCCCTTATCTGGGGGAGCTCGAGACAGCTCGGCTGCCCTTGAGCTTTATCCACCAGCCACCAGACGCCAGGTGCATCTGGTTTTCATGAAATATAGGCCTTGGGCAATTGTCGGCCAGATTGCCCCATCGCTATAGAATGCGCTAATTCCCTTATACACAAATTACTTACAAATTTTTATCCCTTCAAGTATTAAATGATGTTTTACTAGGGGATCAAATACTTATTTCCCTCAATGAAATGCAAATTATTTTTTATTTCTCATTTCATGTAATTTTCTCCATTTTTCTTTTAATATTCTGTGTGTCACTGTTAAAATAAAGCTGGCATAAAATTATGAGACGTTTCATTTGTTTTTTTTGTATTAAAACTTTTAAAGTCAGTGGGGGATCAAATACTTATTTCCTCCACTGTATATACACTATATCAATCACCTCGTACACAGACTAATGTTTGGGGCATTACCTGGACTATGCAAGCAATATTCCACTCCAGACCTGGCTATAACTTAGTTAATATACCTTATTAAGAATCTTCAAAAAGTTTATTTTACATTTATTTGTGTGCATAAAGGATATTTATGTGATATTTCTGATGAATTTCAGCTTGTCATTTTCTTGCTTCACAGGCAGGGTTTGAAGTGTACACAGGATGAGTTGGCTGCCTCTGCCTTTCTCACTGTACAGCTGGACGAGTCAATGGGATTTCCTTTAGTGATATTTCCTTTAATATTAGTGATATTTTCCAGTCATTACTGATTGTATTTAATTATTTGTTGTACATTTTAGGGGGTTTAAAAGTCTTTTAACTCTGTAAAGCTGCTTTGTGACAATGTGCTGTTGTAAAAAGCGCTATATAAATAAATTACTTACTTGAAATTTTACAACCCTTCATGTTGCTAAAATGATTATTCTGGTAAACATCAGGGGGCAGTGGTGGCGCAATTGAAAAGCCTGGTCAAGTCTATGAGAGTACTCTGGAATTCGACAGTGTAGCTGTTTTTTTTCCATAACTTGTGGTGTTCTCAATTGTAAGCTACTTTGGATAAAAGCATCTGCTCAATGACTAAATGTAAATGTAGAACTGGGGACAAAATTTCCCAAGCTCAGGAACAGGCTTTAATCATAGAAAGCATTAAATGTACATTTTAACACATCTGTAGGCTGGTGTGATTGCCGTCGACTCGCATTCCTGCTTCTCACAAACATTCTTTCAGTAGCATGACATGTTTCAGCTTTTCAGCAAGAGAGACGCCGGCGGGTGCATTAATTTCCTCTAAACCATGTCTATTGATTTCGACTCATCCTCTTTGTTCTTGCAACACCTGGTCACTGCTTAGGGGTTTTAATATCTCGTTCAAGTAGTGTTATGTAATTTATATTTGTTGCATATGTGTATGTGCTTAGGTTCGTGTTACTCAAGGTCAAAAACCAGCTCACCTGATGAGCTTGTTTAAAGGAAAACCCATGATTATTCACCTTGGAGGAACATCTCGTGCAGCACAGCATTCAAAAGCGGGTACTACCCGACTCTTCCACATTCGCATCAGCTCTGTGAAGGCCAGCCGAGCTGTAGAAGTAGTGCTTTTTTTTTTTTAATTTTTTTATTTTTTGTGGTTGCATACAGACATTAAATACGATGATAGCGCCATACTTACATCACGGTCACATCCGTACAATACGGATACAATAAAAAAATACAAAAACAATAAAACATAATCTCTGAGGGGTTCTACCTTAGATTTTCCAGATAAGTCCAGAGCGGGGACCAAAGCTGCCAAAAGTTTTTAGACCTCTGACGAAGGTCATAAGTCAGTTTCTCAAGAGGACGGAGAGAAGTCAGCTGAGAGAGCCATAAGCTCAATGATGGGGCTTGTTTGGATGACCAGAGTAGCAAAATACACTTTTTTGCTATAAAAACCAACAAAATAAAGTTCTGTCTCAGCTGGAAATCAAAAATATCGTTCAATTTAGCATTAAGCAGATACAGTGAAGGGCACATAGCAAACTTTATACCAAAGATGTCCTCGATTGCTGAGTGCACTTCCCTCCAGAACGATTTAATTTTGTTACAAGTCCAGAAGGAGTGAAAAAGTGTACCTCTCTGTGTCTGGCATTTGAAACATAGATCAGATCTCTCTGGGTATATCCTTTGTAATCGTACTGGTGTTAAATAGATTCTATGCATGAACTTAAAGTTAAGTTCATGCACATTAATTGAAGTGCACTTAGGATACAGATTCTCACAAACAGATTCCCATGTGTTTTGATCCAATTCCATTTCCAAGTCTTTCTCCCAGATACCCTTCAAATTTAGCAAAGCTGACAGGGATTCGTTAGACAATATACTATATAACTTTGAAATCAATCCTTTTGAGTCAAACTCTTTAGTGAAAAGTTGTTCCATCTCTGTCAACTCCATCCGCAACTCCCCCCTATCCAAAAGAGATCTAAGAAAATGTTTGATTTGGAGATATTTGAAAAAATCGGATTTCGATAAGTTATATCTCTCTAGAATATCCCCAAAGGGTAACATGATCCCGTCCGAGAACAGGCAAGAGACGTGTGTGATCCCTCGCCTAAACCAGTCAAGGAATCCTATATTATGCAACTGAGAGGGGAAATCTGGGTTGAGCGCTAATGGGGAAGACACAGAAAGACAAATAGGAATTTTTAGATATCTTTTAACGTCTTTCCAAATCAGCAGGGTATTGGATACAACAAACGAGTCAGACACCCCTTTCAACCTCTCCACCTTATGAATAAATGGTAAAAGAGGGAGTGAAAGAGGGGAGCATGTCATGGACTCCATATTGACCCATAATGAGTCAGTCCTATTGGTACACCAGCTAATGATGTGTTTAATCTGAGCTGACCAATAATATAATTGCATGTTTGGTACACCAGCACCACCTTTCTCTTTAGGTTTCATTAAATTAGCAAATTTAAGTCTAGGCTTTTTATTATTCCAAATGAACTTTGAAAAGTGACTGTTTAGATCTTTAAAAAATGGGCTAGACAGATAGCATGGAAGAGATTGAAATAAATATAAAAGACGAGGCAGAACATTCATTCTCAGAACATTTACCTTGCCAAAAAAGGATAGTGGGAGAGAGCACCAGATACCCAGATCACTCTTAATTTTAGAGACAAGGGGCAGATAGTTTTTGGAAAAAAGATTATTAAGTTTTGGTGTTAAAAAAACTCCCAAATAATTAAATCCGTCAGTGGCCAGATAGAATGGGAAGTCATCCCCCAGAAAGGTAGTTAAAGTTTGAGAGGAGCAAGTAGGGACATTAAACGGCAACGCCTTGGATTTTAAAAAATTGATTTTGTATCCGGAGAGTATACTATATTGAGTAATATTATCCAATATTACAGGAAGAGATTGAACCGGATTAGAAATAAACAATAACACGTCGTCAGCGTAAAGAGAGATTCTATGGTCCTCATTTCCCACTTTTATGCCTAAAATATTGGCGTCTGCTCTAATTAATTCAGCCAGTGGTTCAATCACCAAAGCAAATAATAAAGGTGAGAGAGGACATCCTTGTCTTGTTCCCCTTTTAATGTTTATGACTTGTGACATTTGTCCATTGGTTAAAACTGTGGCTCGGGGATCAGAATATAAAAGTTTAACTAATTTAATAAAGTTTGGTCCTAATTTAAATTTCTCAAGTGTGGCGAAGAGAAAAGCCCATTCGACACGGTCGAAGGCCTTCTCTGCATCGAGTGACACGATAAGGGCAGGGTGTTTGGACGTGTCAAGATAATCCACAATATTTAATAGCCGGCGTATATTGTCAGAGGCATATCGCATTGTCACAAAACCAGTTTGGTCGGATCTGATTACCTTTGGCAGTACAGTCTCGAGCCTACGAGAAAGTACTTTAGCTAAAATTTTGCAATCAGTATTTAGTAAGCTTATTGGTCTGTAAGATTCACAATCCAGAGGGTCTTTACCTTTTTTCAAAATTAAACAAATTGTTGCCATTTTCCAGGTGTCGGGTACCAAACCGGATTCGAGCAGGTCATGCAAAACGGGTAGTAGAATTGGGTGGAGCTCAGGCCAGAAAGTTTTGAAAAACTCGGGCGGAAAGCCATCGGGACCAGGGGACTTATTAGAAGGCACAGCTTGCAGTGCTTGAAAAACTTCCTCAGGAGAGAACCCAGCATTTAGAGCAACCCTGTCCTCCTCTGATATAACCGGAAGAGATAACTTATCAAGAAAAGCCAAAACATCTGTGTCTGACATTGTGTTCTCTGATTTATAAAGAGACTGATAGAAACTTTTAAAAGACCTGTTAATAACCAGAGGATCGTATGTGATAGAACCATCAGGGTTTTTTAGGGATTTAATAGCTCTGTCACTCTGTTCCTTCTTAAGTTGATGTGCAAGTAGCCGACTAGATTTGTTTCCGAATTCGTAAAACTTCTGTTTTGAAAAATGGAGCAGTTTTTTAATATGATTAGTATGATTCAAATTAAGCTTGGCTCTTGCCTGGCATAGTCTCACAAAATTTGACTGAGTGGGGAAGGATTTATGTAGTCTTTCTAGACGGGTAACTTCTGCCTCCAAATCCAAACGTTCTTGGGCCTGAGTCCTTTTTACTGAGGAGGAATAAGAGATAATGTCACCTCTAATTGTGGCTTTAGCCGCATCCCATAAAATAGCTGATGAGACAGGAGAATGTTTATTATTCTCCCAGAAGTAACGTATACGCTGTCGCATAAAGTCACAAAATGCTATGTTTGTAAGCAAAGAAGAGTTAAACCTCCAAATCCTACTCTTAGATATAGGAATATCCAATTTCATTTCCATATAGACTGGGGCATGGTCAGACAATAAAATGGGGCCAATTTTGCTATCTGTTACAAGATGAATCGAGGAGTTGGGTATGAATATGTAATCAATTCGCGAATACGAACTGTGGGGATTAGAGTAAAAGGTATAGTCCCTGATACTAGGATTCAATTCTCTCCAAATATCAACCAATCCAGATTCTGAACACCTCCGCCTAAGTACCAGCGCTGATTTAGAGTTGGATGAAAGAGCCGAAGATTTATCTAAATTTTGATCTAAGACGCAATTAAAATCCCCCGCCACAACACCTAATTTTTTACGATTATCATTAAACAATAAAATTACATCAGACATAAATTTGGGGCAGTCTTCATTCGGTGCATAAATGTTGAGCATAGTAACATGCTGCCCATATAACAGGCCTGAGATGATGATGTATCTGCCTTCAGGATCGCTTATTTGTTTTTCAAGAATAAATGGCAAGTGTTTATTAATTAATATAGCCACACCTCGCTTCTTCGGATTAGAACTAAAAGATGCAAAATATACTTGTCCTACCCAATCTCTTTTAAGTTTTAGGTGCTCAAGATCTGATAGATGTGTTTCCTGAATCATGGCAACTGATGCTCTCTCCTTTTTAAGAAAAGTCAAAATTTTTTTCCTTTTAATAACGTGCCCCAAGCCTTTCACATTCCAGGTTATGTATTTAAGAGAATCATCCATTTTCAATTTGAAAGAAAAGTGACCAAAATGTGACATAAAGCGCCAAATTTGTGAAACAAAAGGTCATATGTGCAACCATTTTAAATTTAACAGACACAAACAAACATAAACATCCCATCCCGCCCACCCCAAGCCCTGTCCCCAAACGACAGGGCAGATCAATTGGTAATAGGTCACCAGGCCCGCAAAACGACGACCGCAAAGAAAAAACGTGAAAAAGAAAAACAAAAAAACCCTCACTCCACATACAACGTGAAATGAAACCAGGCATCGCTCCGGGCGTTTACAATACACCAATGTCCATCCAGATCTCAAAAGAAACATAGAATCAGAACATAAGTATATAGTATATAGATTAAATAAAATAGTCAAGAATAACAAAATATTTTCTTCCCCTTACATAAATATCAGTAACAGATAGCACAATTTCTAAGTACTATCATCTTAATGACAAATGTGAGATCCGGAAAAAAAGCTAACTCTCTCTAATGGAGTCTGTAGAAAATTTGAAAAGAACACCAAGTTAAGTACATGACCAGTAGTCACTTGTCAGTTTCAATACTGGTCAGAAAGCTTTTTGCCTCCTCGACTGTCGAGAACAAGCGGATCTTACCGCCATGAAAACACCGGAGCTTCGCAGGATAAGCAAATCCTCGAAACATCTGTCGAGCTGAAAACTCCTGCCTCAGCTGCCCGAACTCGCGCCGTCTCCTGAGGACCTCAGCAGAGAGATCCTGATAGAATCGAAGCTGACCCCCGTCGTGTGTTACCTGACGTTTCTGTAGCGCGGCTCGTAAGACTGTCTCCTTGTCTGGGTAGCAGAGAAAGCGCACCAGCACAGTCCGCGGCGGGCCGCGCTCCGGCGGGGCCGGTGCGAGGGATCTGTGAGCGCGCTCTATTTCGGGGGTAAAATCCGGTGGAAGGTCGAGCCATTTCGGCAGCGTTGCGCGTAAGAATTCAGCGAGGGGCCTGGAGCCCTCCGCCCGTTCAGGGAGGTCGACAATCTTGATATTTTTTCGTCGCCCGCGGTTCTCCAGGTCGTCAACCTTAAGCTGAAGTTGCTGAGTTCTCTTCTCTAGCGCGGCTAGCTGGTTGCTGTGAGAGATTGAAAGGTCTTCCATGTCGGAGACCCGATCTTCCATCCCAGACAGTCTGGTCTCATTGGAGGCAACTCTCTCCGTTAAATCCGTGAGAGCCGCACATAGTGAAGTGAGACTGGAGGTTAAAGTATCCAGGCGACCGTCAATAATTTCCAGGCGAGTGTCCAGCCGAGATCCGAGCGCGCGAATCTCGGATAACACTTCGCTCTGAGATGTCGTTGCCATTGGCGCCGGAGTTGCCTCAGGTTTAGCTGGTTTCTGTTTGTTCCCTCTGGTCGGTCGGGCAGACGAAAACAACGGAAAATCTCGTGCCTCCTGATTGTCGGACATTTCGGGTCACGTTAAATATCGATTAAATGGTGTTCCAAGCAGTTTTAAAAAGAGTAGTAACAAAATTAAAAAGTAAACGGAGCAGAGCGAAAACTCAAGCCGCCATCTTCCAGTGGGTCACGTGACGCCCCCAGAAGTAGTGCTTTTAAAGTTTCTATAGTCTGTAACTGAGTCCATGAACCTATTCCCTTACAGATTTTGTATGTTATCATTTTTGTATTTTATTTTATTATCCTGTCCTAGGTGGGTCCTTGTGCCTCCAATCTGAACACCAATGATGTCTTTGTTCTGAAGTCACCTGATTTTCTCTTCGTATGGAAGGGTTTGGGTGCCAGTGATGAGGAAAAAAATGCTGCAAAATTTGTTGTGACCATACTGGGAGGAAACCCTGTTGACGTAGCAGAGGGGAAAGAACCAGGTCAGGAGGACTGGATGAAAAAAATATATCTGACAGAAGAAATTAGACATTATTATTTTGTAGTAACAGTTTCTTTCTTTAAAAGCTGGATTCTTGGCTGCTTTGGGTGGAAAAAAGGACTATCAGACTTCTAAAAACCTGCAGAATATGGTTAAGCCCCCTCGAATGTTCGGCTGTTTAAACAAGACTGGACGTCTTGTGGTAAATTACTATATCTATCGGACTCTAAACTTGTTTACCAAATTGCTCTTTTCTTGCATATATTGAAAAATGGCTAGAGAAAAACATAATAAATCATTTTGGACTGTATGTTAGGGCTGTTGTTATAAATCTGAAGTCTCTGGTGTATCTTTACATTTAACCCAGGCCCATGAGGTTTATTATTATTATTATTGCTTTGCCAATGAAACCCAACTTCACATGTCCTTTGCCCCTAAAAACACCCAAATTTCAGCTTTGATATGTGCCCGCTTCACCAAACTACCTGTTTGGCTAAAGATTATTCATCCATTCATTCATTATCTTCCGCTTTATCCTATATTAGGGTCGCAGTGGGGGTTCCCCATGCCCATCCAGGGGAGAATGCTTCAGACGCTGCGCAGATACACCCAGGACAGGACACCAATCCATCGCTGGGCATACACTCACTCACACAGACACACTCTATATGGGGCAATTTGGAGAACTGAATTGACTTGATCCATGTTTTTGGACTGTGGGAGGAAACCGGAGAACCCGGAGGAAACCCACGCGGACACGGGGAGAACATGGAAACTCCACCCAGATGGGGATTCGAACCGGGAATCACTAGCGCTGAGAGGCGAAAGTGCTAACCACCAAGCCGCCCGGATAAATATTATTTCTACAAATTTACGATCTATAACATCAGGCCTTTTTTTGGCAGAGCACTTTAATCAAATGTCAAAGCCCACATCTTCTCCAGACTTAACTACAGCAGTTAATTGCCTGTCACCTTCCCACAAGTGTGTGTGTGTGTGCGTACACGCTGACTGAAAATTTAAATAAACAATATTTAAAAGAAAATGTATTTTGTGTACATAGAAAAGGTCTTAAGATCTTCAAGTTCAGCTCATGTGTTCAGTATATATGGACATGTTTTATATTTATTTTACTCTGGAGGAGATCATTTTTAATAATTTTTTTTGTAATCTATTTGCGAAATGTGCTTTTGCTATGTCTGCTGGGATAAATAAGTTAAAATGTTCAATGTTCACAAAATAATCTTTAATTGCTTTAAATGAAATATTAAATTAAATTAAATATTGTTTTAGATAGAACTGAATGTTTGCCTTTAAAAACTATGTTTATCCTCTTTTATGTAAATGGTGAAAAAACAAATTTCTAAGACTGAATGCAGGCTGCTTTTCTTAGATTTTCCTTTGGGTGGGCAATGATTCCAATGATGAAGAAAAGACAGGGGCACCAAAAATAGGTAAAGTTCAACACACCAGAGGAATAAATGTACTATTGTCGTTGTCATTGTACTAAATGTCATGTCATTCCACATCTAAAGATTACTTAGACTCAGACCCCTCTGGTCGCAGGGGTATTCCCATCACCACCATCAAGCAGGGCGCAGAGCCTCCAACCTTCACTGGCTGGTTCCAGGCATGGGATGCCCACATGTGGGACACTGATCCTCTGGACAGCGAGTTTTCCGCCGAGAGGAAGAGAGCCTTGCTTATTCACTGCTTGGGAACGGAGGGTAACCGAATCTATAGCACCTTGCCACTCGAAAAAGATGATTATGAGGGCTCCGTGAAGGCTTTGGAGAAGCATTTCAGTCCGAAACTGAACATTGTCGCCGAGAGATACCGCTTTAGGCAGAGAGCACAAGCTGTAGGTGAATCAATTGATCACTATATCGCGGCATTGCGTGAGCTCGTAAAAAAATGTCAGTTTGGAGCTATGGAGGATGAAATGCTCCGGGATCAAATTGTAGAGAAAACAAATAGTTCCCGCATCCGTGAAAGACTTTTAATGGAGGAAGATTTAAAACTAGATAAGACACTGGATATAGCCAGGCGTACTGAAGCTGCCATAGCTGATGCAAAGACGATTTCGGTGACTGATACGAAGCCCGTTGCTGCCGTGCAAGTGCAAAAGAAAGCACGTAACCCAAAACAAAAACCTGCTCGAAAAAACGATGGAGTCACGTCATGTTACCGTTGTGGTGCTGCTGAACACAAAGCAAATGACAAGTCGTGCCCTGCAAAAGACTCTAAATGCAACTCATGTGGAAAATTAGGACACTTTTCAAGAGTATGCAAATCCAGTGCAAAAAAGCCAGTGAATGAAGTGACTGTGCCTGAAATGTGTGTTTTAAGTGTTGAACATAATGTCACTGCTGATACAACTAAATTAATGTGCCCTGTTAAAATTACTGTAACCAATATTACTGTTGCATGTAATGTGAAATTGCTAGTTGATACAGGATCTGGCGTTTCTATATTACCTCAGAGTGTTTACAATGACAATTTTAGCTCAGTTAAATTGCATAGTCCAACAGTGCACCTTGTGACGTACTCTAAGGAAAAACTGAATGTGATGGGGTGTCTTAGAGCTGAAGTTACTTACAATAACACTACAGCCTCCACTGACTTTTACATAGTGAAAACAGGGACACCTATACTGGGCATGGACCTGGTGACTGCTCTCCAGCTGCAGATTAAAGGAGGACAGTTACTAACACAGGTGTCGGAAATCTGTGCAACGCTCCACAAGGCCAAAGCTCCACCTACTCACCGTGGAAATGATGGTGAGTCAACTGCCATGTTCGGATGTGCAAGGAACTTTGTGCACAAAGTGAAGCTCCGGCCTGATGCGAAACCAGTGCGACAGAGTCTACGTCACTTACCTCTCTCAGTTCGCGATGCTGTCTCAGAGGAACTCAAGGACCTGGAAAAACACGGCATAATCGAGAAGATTGATGCGTCTGAATGGGTTTCTCCAATCGTGGTCACGAAAAAGAAGACTGGTGGCATACGCATGTGTGTTGACTTGAGAGAACTCAACAAGGCTGTGATCAGGGATAGCCATCCATTGCCACTAATTGAGGACATTCTGTCAGAACTGCGTGGCGCCGTGATGTTCTCAACTCTGGATTTAAAATCTGCACCATCAACTGACGTCAAGAAAGTAGGGGGCTCACTGCTTTCATTACACATGAAGGTCTATACCATTACTGCAGAGTTCCCTATGGACTGTGGCCCCAGCTGCTTTCCAAAAGATGATGATGCAGATTCTCAGTGGCATGAAGGGGGTGCAATGCTACCTTGATGATGTCATCACATATGGATCGTCAGAGGAGGAGCATGATGCCAACCTGAGTGCGGTGTTGTGCAAAATCAACAATGCTGGACTGAAACTCAATGTTGACAAATGCCAACTCCGTCAAATCACGCTAAGCTTTCTGGGCCAAAAGATTGGACCAGAGGGGCTGCTGCCAGATGACTCCCACGTTGCTGCTATCCTGAATGCACCGTCTCCTTCCGATCCTGCAACCTTGCGCTCTTTCCTTGGCCTGAGTGCATGGTACAGCAAGTTTGTGCCAAATTATGCAACTGTCGTTGAGCCCATGAGAGCTCTTCTTCGAAAAGATTGCTCATTCCACTGGAACAAGACAGCTCAAGCAGCATTCGAGCAAGTTAAGCAGTTGATCGTGCATAGTACTGCACTGGTGATGTTTGACCCCAGTAAGTCAACCATTGTGTCGACAGACGCCTCAGACTATGGAGTAGGTGCAGTCTTGACTCAGATGGACAGTAACGGTGCAGAACAGACTGTTGCTTTTGCATCTCGCAGTCTTTCTGATGCGGAGAGGAAATACTCTATCGTCGAGAAGGAAGCGCTAGCCTGCGTCTGGGCTGCTGAGAAATGGCGGACATGGCTGTGGGGAAGAAGATTCCTGTTACGCACTGATCACCAAGCACTTACCACACTGTTGACTACCAAAGGCAATAACCGTGCTGGTCTCCGCATTGCCCGATGGTCTGCTCGTCTCCTTGAGTTTGACTACGACGTCGAATACAGAACAGGGTCGCTGAACCATGTTGCTGACTGCCTGTCGAGACTTCCACTTCCTGAAACTGACACTGCATATGCAGAAGAGATTGAGTCAGTGGCTGCCATACTCACTGACCTGAGTGCTGTGTCTGAGAAAGACTTTCGTTCAGAATGCAATGAATGTCCAGTGCTCACTAAACTCCGTGCACAGATACCGAGAGGCTGGCCATTACGGAAGTCTACACTCGTTCCTGACTTACAGCCATACTTCACAATTCGCCATGAGCTTGCTGTCATGAATGAATGCATCGTCAGAGGGTCTCACAGACTGCTCGTACCCGAATCATTGCAGAAAAGACTCATTGCTCTAGCCCATGAAACTCATCAGGGTATTGTGCGTACCAAACAACGCCTCAGGGAGTTGTACTGGTGGCCCAAAATGGACTTGCAGATAGAGACGTACATTAAGAACTGCTCAACCTGTCAACAGAATGACAAAACAACTGCCACTCATGATGCTCCACTACAACCAGTTCCCCTACCAACTGCTGCTTGGGAAAAGGTGTCGGTAGACATCATAGGCCCGTTTGAGAAAGCTCCTTCTGATTGTAGGTTTGCTATATCACTGGTAGACTACTTTAGTAAATGGCCTGAAGTAGCGTTTGCTCCACGTGTTGACACAGCTACCATCATACAGTTCCTGACTGCAATTTTCTCTCGAGAAGGAAATCCAAGGACGCTGATAAGTGACAATGGTCCTCAATTTCTCTCTGCTGAGTTTGCTGACTTTCTCAAAGAGAATGGAATACAACACCTTAGGTCTTCAGTGTACTACCCAAGAGCTAATGGAGAAGTGGAGAGGTTCAACAGAAGCGTTAAGGACTGCTTACAGACTGCATCCATTCAAGGAGAACCATGGAAGTCATTCCTGAGAACCTACCTGAGGGACTACCGAGCAACTCCTCATTCCACCTCTGGAGTATCTCCTTCAGAACTGCTTCATGGTCGGCGAATGAGAACGAAGCTACAGGTGATCGATATGCCTGTCCCACCAACAGATATGAATGCGATGCGAGAAAGAGTGGAGAATAAACAACAGAAAATGAAAGCGTACACCGACCAGCAAAGACATGCCAAGTCCTCCAACTTCCAGCCCGGTGACAAAGTAAGGGTGAGAAAACCATGGAAAGTAAAGAAAGGAGAACTGAAGTTTTCTAACCCTAGAACTGTCGTGACAAAGAAAGGACCGGATACATACTTGTTGGATGATGGAAGAACCTGGAACTCCTCGCATCTGTCTGTACTTCCCGACTTGAGCACAGATGCAGATTCTGATAGGGCAAAGGACTGTACTGATACAGGGACTGACCAATTAGCTGAATCTGACTCTGATAGCCAGTCCAGACCTGTCAGGATTAGAAATGCACCTAGCTGGACTAAAGATTTTGTTATGAAATGAGGAGAGGAAATGTGTCTTACAATATTCAGGTTTTGTTTAAAGTGTTACTGATACATTACTAATACTGTCAGGTTCATCTAGGTTACAAGAAGTATTCTTTGTTCAAAGAGGGAAGATGTTGTGTCCATATGCAATATGTTTAATGCATATATTCCATTTAATGCGTTGTTAGGAATCCAGGACATAGGGGGGCGTTAGTGGGATGCGAGAGAGATAAGAGAAGAAGTTGAAGTTGAAGTTATGATATGCTATGAAGTAAAGTACCTCTGTTCCATATACTCCTGTGTGGTTTAATGTCTGACTCTGCATAACAAACAACACAACACCCATATAGAGTGTTTATATGTGCCCATAGATTGACGCCCTGTCCTGAATGTATCTGCCCAGCGCCCGAAACGTTCTCCCCTGGATGGGCATGGGGAACCCCCCCCCCGCGACCCAAATATAGGATAAAGTGGAAGATAATGGATGGCTGGATGTTCCTGCTGCACAGATTTCTCCTTTATGATTTAGTGACATTGTTGGTAATCCTTTCTTACAAAAGTTTTCTTAACATGCTGTGTGACATGGTGGTTATGTCAAATGACACAAAAAAGCAACAAACTGAACTTGGGGTTTAAAACAAAAAAGGTAAAATATTTTGTGTTTTGTTTTTGCATAATTATTAAGTTATGAATTAAATTCTTTATTAGTTAAATTACTGTTATTTGGTATAGAAAAAAGCAACATGTGTTTGGACCTGACCCTTTTTATATCATAATTGTAAAAGGAATTTTAGAGGTTTTGAATGAGCTTACCTTTTTTATATTTATCCTAGCATATTTAAAGTTCTCTGTAGTTTTTGTTAAATCTGTTTGGTTCAGACACCAAATTGCTGTCCTGTTATATTGCTGTTCTATCTTCAATAAATGTGTACTGTTGTACTAGTTACAACTATGAATTTGCACCTTTGTATGCAAGTGTTTACTTTGTAAAATTAAATACCATATAAGTTGGTACCAACCCCAGTGTCTCAACTTGTTTTTCAAAAATGTAATGTATACATGTAGCAACCTGTGTCATTTTGCCTGCTGCTAAAAAAATTACAAAAGAGTGACCTGATAGTAATGTGCCATCCTTGGCCAGAGGGTTTTTGGCTCAATGATCGTGGCAGCATTGTGCCATGATAATCAGTGTTACGTGGCATGTCAGACACAAGGCATGAGACAGATCCACAAGAGACTCAAGTTTGAAAGGTTTATTTGTTATTAATGAAATAAATATAAAAGCAATATAAATTATCTCAGGGCATGTGCACATCTTGCATACCGCCCATAGCACCAGACGATACCTCAGATGCACAGGTAACCCTGTCATGTCACAGCACCTGAAATGTGACCGACCCATACAAACAGAAAGATACACTGGGTAGCACACTGCTGTTTACCCTACAGAAATCATAACAAACAAACTGCGTGACTAGTTTTGCAAGTGGAATTTTTGCCAAAATTATGCCGTATAAAAAAGGAGCTACTATTAGCTACTATTCATACTATTGTATAAATTTTACTATTCATGATATACCCACATGATTCCCGGTTCGAATCCCCATCTGGGTGGAGTTTCCTCCCACAGTCCAAAAACATGGATAAAGTCAATTGAGTTCTCCAAATTGCCCCATATTGAGTGTGTATGTGTGCGTGTCTGTGTGAGTGAGTGTGCGCCCAGCGATAGATTGGCGCCCTGTCCTGGGTCTATCTGCCCAGCGCCCGAAATGTTCTCCACTGGATGGGCATGGGGAACCCCCCCGCGACCCTAATATAGGATAAAGCGGAAGATTATGGATGGATGGATGATATGCCCACACATCCAATAGGAAACAGTTCTGTACTACAAGCTGGCCAGTGACATCAATGAAAATATCAAGAAGTGACATTTATCATTAGGTGGGAATTTCTTTTTAGGTCAATGCAGATAAGTAATTTAAACATAGTCTATTTATAATGTGGTGTCAAACAGTAATGCACCAAAGACAGAAAATGTAATTTTGCTTAATTTTTGGAAAAATAACTGTAAAAAGTGTGTATGACTAATTTAAACTCTTTCACAATGGCAAGGAATTGTCTTGACTTGAAATACATGATCTCTCACCATATATCCAGGCTGTCCTATTGTGAACTTTGCAAACAACACAGCAGAACACCTGGAGGGTTGGGTCAGACAGAAAGAACAACCTCTGCATCAACATAACAAAGATGAAGGTGATGATTTTGGACTTCAGAAGGTGCAGACATGCCCACTTGACGATGGAAGATTTGAGGTGGAAGTGGTCTCCCACTACATGTTCTTGGGTGTGCACCTAAGTAGCAACCTTAACTGGAGCAACAACACTTCCAGTTGCTCAAACCGACAAACATCAACTCCACCTGTGGACGGAAGACCAGCAGGTGCTGCACAATAAACTGAATTAACATTGTCTGAGGGCGGCACGGTGGCTTAGTGGTTAGCACGTTCGCCTCTCAGAACTAGGTATTCCCGGTTTGACTCCCCATCTTTGTGTGTCTGTGTGTCTGTGTCTGCGTGTCTGTGTGTGTGAGTGTGTGCCCAGCGATAGATTGGCTCCCTATCCTGGGTGTATCTGCCCAGCGCCCGAAACATTCTCCCCTGGATGGGCATAGGGAACCCCACCGCGACCCTAATATAGGATAAAGCGGAAGATAATGAATGAATGAACATTGTCTGATCAAAAACAGTGTACAATATAATCCCATCAAAGGCACTGCTGAATTTAATTCATATTTGCTCACACAATTAAAAAAAACTTTTTTTATTAACAAATTGTAAATTATAAATGAGTAAGAACAACAACCTTGCAAACTTGTGCCCTATAAATCCTTAATAATCACCATATACTGTATGTTAATTAGTGACTAAATTAATCTGTTATGAAATTTGCTACTATAAAGATATAATCCACCAATTTATTGTCACTACTGGTATCTTTTTTATTGTTAACTAGAAGTTTCTCACAATATTGTAAACAAATTTAATAAAATTGCACAGCACATGGGTATAGTGATCAGCATCCATGCTCAGTGCAGGGCAGCATCCAGGTTTGAATCCTGATCTGGGTGTAGTTTCTATGTTCTCTTTATGTCCTTGTGGGTTTTCTCCATGTTCTCTGTCTTCATCCAGCAGTACAAGAACATGGATTCAAGGTGAATTGACTGCTC
Organism: Corydoras sp. C115; assembly: GCA_019802505.1. Classification (NCBI taxonomy): domain Eukaryota; kingdom Metazoa; phylum Chordata; class Actinopteri; order Siluriformes; family Callichthyidae; genus Corydoras; species Corydoras sp. C115. The sequence goes on from JAFMOC010000441.1 coordinate 489,384, forward strand.
TAAATTGCCCCTATATAGTGCTTGTGAGTGGGGCGGCACGGTGGCTTAGTGGTTACCACATTCACCTCTCAGCGCTAGGGATTCCCTGTTCGAATCCCCAACTGGGTGGAGTTTCGGTATTCTCCCCGTGTCCACGTGGGTTTCCTCCGGGTTCTCCGGTTTCCTCCCAAACATGGATCAAATCAATTGAGTTCTCCAAATTGCCCCATATAGAGTGTGTGTGCTTGTCTGTGTGAGTGAGTGTGTGCCCAGCGATAGATTGGCGCTCTGTCCTGGGTGTATCTGCCCAGTGCCCGAAACGTTCTCCCCTGGATGGGCATGGGGAACCCCCCGCGACCCTAGTATAAGATGAAGCAGAAGATAATGGATGGATGGATAGTGCTTGTGAGTGTCTGTGTGAATAAGTGTATGACTGCCTGTCCTGATTGTGTCAGCCCAGCTCCCACAATGTTACAATGGATGGATAAGGGAACACCCCCTCCAAAGCAGAATATAATGTGATGAGATGAAATTAATCAAATTTAAATCAAATTGGAAACTCTGATGATCATTCTGCATTCTCTCACTATTATTTATGAAATACTTTAAAACTGAATTTAATAAACCTACTGCAAAATTGAATCATTGCAGCAATTGTAAAAGCTGCTTTGACTTTATTAAACTAGTTGCATTTTGATGTCTTAGTTGATTAAGTTGTATGAAAAATCACATACTTTTGTGGTCAAGACACGGATCTGCGCATGCGCGAAATAATCCACATTTAGTAAACATTTGGCAACCTGATTCTTGTGAAAAATGGATTCGGTAAAACCTGGCAACCCGGACAAGCTTCACATAGTGTTGTCCGGATCTGACTGTGTACCTGGATGCAGCCACTTGTCTGTCCTCGTCTTTAACTTGTTCCTTCTTTTATTCGGGAAGAAAGTTTAGGGAATTTCACGGCGCAATGGCGGGGGCGATTATCGAAAATATGAGCACCAAAAAGTTGGTGATAGTGGGAGTAATTCTGCTGCTCTTCCAGGCTTTTGCCTTTATGGTCGGAGGACTGATCGGTGAGTAGTTGTGAAACTCGAATCTCGGCGGCCTGTTTGATCCTTAAAGACTTTAGTGATATTTACTTTGTATCGACTCTGGAAGTGAAATGCAAGCTAGGAGTAATTTATGCAAACGAAACAAGAGTTTTGGAGTTATTCCTTTTAATCCTTTTCGTTATTACACAAAGGTTTAAGTTGGGGTTTTGATTCCTTCTCATGATCTAGAAACCTTCAAGCTGAGGAGGTGGTATAAAGCTGAACATGCCTTAAAGCTTTCTCAAAATACATCAGTTTATTTATACTGAAAATGGAAGTTTTAAAGTAACTTTAGATTAGTGTTTCAGTTTAAGCACATTGCAGTGTTGGTTTTTAACTTTAGAAGAACTTGGGACGTTTTCTAAGAAAAAAGTTCTTGTCTTCAACTACGTCACACTTTTCATTGTAGTGTTTACCTTATTTGTTCAGCCCGCATTTTCTATGTCTAAATTTTTAACCCCGTGTGCTCATCGCCCAAGACTAATTTTACATCTTTGTCAAAACGATCAACCGTATTCTATGTTGTTAAAGTGACTACATGAGGATGTTTTATTGGAGCTCTGATGACGAGCCTTTGTTTGCACCTATAATTTCTTTAAGCTTTTCTATTACTCTTACTGAAAAGAAAAGAAAATAGTTGGCAGATCAGTGCATGTAAACCGAATTTAAATAGCTAAATAATTAATTGAATAATGAAATGAATCACTGTATTAAAAAGTAATATACAAACCTGTTTTTGGAGCTAATAAGTTGTATTTGAGATGGTAAACATGTTTTATATATGTATTGCAATTTCTTATTCTATGATGATCATTTAACTACTAATTTAACATTAAAATAATGTTTTTCCTAAAATCAAGATCACAATTTTTAAGGCCTCTTAGGACTGCATAAGATGCATAAGATTATGAAGTTTGTGTACTTTTTTTTGCCAATTACTTAACATCAACATGTTTCAAAATTTAATTGATTGTATTTCCCCCAAATATTTTACAGATGTTCTTACTAAACTGTCTAAGGGACCCTTTTGGGGTAGATTAGCATTGAGGTTTAAACATAATTTCTCTGGTCTTTAGTCTTCAAGTTCTTCAGTTTATATATAACTTTATTCCAGATTTTATCATTAGGGTTGAGGTCCAGGTTTTGTGTGGGCACATATTCTATAAATCATGTAATGGGACCAGTATACAGAAAATAATTTTATTTTTTTAATACTGTTAACGCAATAGGCAATAGCATTTTAGTGTTTTTTTTTAACATCATTTCAGGATTAATCATTAACGCTAAACCTCACTGTAAGTTTATTTGGAGTATAGCTAGGTGGTATTGCAAAAATGTAACACAATTCTTTTAGGAAGTTCTCCTAATTCAAGTTAAGCAGTGATCTGTTTTTCTGATATTTGGCTATGAACAGATAAGCTACCTACAGATACCCTTGAATAAATTGTGTGTCAAGAACCTTGTTGCGTAGTGTGCATTAAATCAATAAGCACCATTGATATAAAGTCTAATTAGGAGAGCTTGTACATACTGTAATGCTTAAATACGCTCATATATTGCTTGTAAATGTGTCTCATATGTTTCTATACAGAAAGGATGAAGTATTGTTGAAGGGTTTATAAGATGTCATTCAGTTAATGTAATACTTAATTCCAATGTATGACAGTTAAAATTTAGGCAGTGGTAAAGTGTGCAAAGTATTTCATCAGTACTGACTTTGGTGAGGCTCATGTTTCATTTTCTTATTTATTTGTAAGTTATTTCTATCAACCCAAACCCCTACTTTCACCCTTTAATTAATATGCAAATACAATGTTCAGACACTTTTTTTTTTTGTTATTTCAAAAGAAATAACAAACAAACATAACCACATAGTTAACCCCCAAAACTTCAACTTGGAGACTTTTTAGTTCAAGTAAAAAGTATTCAAAAACATCTTTGTTCTCTCTTCTCCTCGCATTTCTTGCCCTCTAGTAATTTCACATCTCACCTCCTTTTTACTGTCTTCATTTTGGTCTGTTTTGTTCTGGATGACTGTCAGAATTCCCTCTTGTCTTTAGGCTATTTAGTCTTTAACATGATTCAGGGTTTCTTTCACAAATCCAAAAGTCAAAGTTTCATTTCATGTTCCAGACACAGATGATCAAATGTAATCTATTGTAGTAGTGGCTATGCCTTTGTTGCTAATTTAGATGTAGTGACTGGGAGAGTTAATGGTTGAGAAATTAGCTTGTCCGGATGTGATTGATTTAATGAAGTCCGGATTCCATTGTATTTGCTCTCCAGCTGGTGGCAGCAGGGGTAATTGGGTGGAAAGGCTCATGGCTTGCCCCATTTTATTACAAAATGAACATGACATAAGTTATCCTGCTTGCTTTTTTATGATGGAGGGTGGAGTTTTTCAAATAAGTTGTAATACAGGTAAATAAATTAAATCATTAAGTAAACAATGTTATGCAGATAAATATTCACAATAACAAAAAAAAAACCCCATCATTAAGCATATATTTTACTAAGGCAAAAATCTTACAAACCCTTTTGTGAACTTGACAACTGATAACTACAATGCAAGTAATTTAACTTTTCAGTGACTGCCATTTTATGACTAGACTTGTGGTGATATCTTATTTGGCAGACACTTTAAATGACTGTGATTTGTGAAATAACAAGATGCATCGTTGTGTTGATTTTAGAGGAATTTAAGTCTTCAAATTTTTGAATTCAACCCTTTTGAACATCAATCCTACTGAACACTAACATCGGATAGAATAATGATCAGCTTTGATAATTCTACATTTCTGTAGCTGTTTTTTTTTTTTTAGTAACTACTGACTTGTGGTGTTCTCTCAATATAAGTTGTTTTGGATAAAAGTGTCTGCTAAATGTAAATGTAGTATAAATGTTTTGCATTGGCTAAGAATTCTGACTGCATGGTGGGAGCTGTGCATTATATTATGTCTTCAAAGACCTGAAGCAACATTGTAAAGAGGAGTAGGTTATACATCTAATAGAAAGATGCAAGAGACTGACATGACTAAAGAAAAACAGTTTAACCAAAAATATTTTCGTATTATTTTACCCTCTGTCCAACATGTTTTAAGGAGTTGCAGGCATCAACTTTTTATATTCATTTACATTTAATCAGCATCATTAAATATGTTATTAGCAAAAGTAAAAACATTTTTGTGTGTCATTCGCAATCATAAATGTTTTAAATGTTATACGTGTTTTGTATAACCAAGCCTTCTACAATACACTATCTTTTTCTGTCACAGCCTTAATGCAATTAAATGTTTTATTTTTGGGTGAAAATATTTCAAAAAGAAAATCTTTAAGCTTTTTAAACTACACTTAGACAAATTTACCTAAATGGTTAAATACATACATGAATGTTTTGTGGTTTTACTAAAAATGTAAAAAATTATATTTCAAATCTATGGTGTAAACTGGAACTTGGTTTTGGTGATTTTTCTTTTTAAACAGTAGAGCTCCAATCCTTTTTGTTTTACCTACACGTGTGTTATCATTCTGCATGGTGAAACAACATGTGCAAGATTCCTAGGTGTTGGTCAAATTGTGTTTGATCATTAACAAGTTTTTAAAGTCATCAAACACACCCGTTTTCTACTTCCATCCATCCATTATCTTTCGCTTTATCCTAGATTAGGGTCGCAGGGGGGTTCCCCATGCCCATCCAGGGGAGAATGTTTCGGGCGCTGAGCAGATACACCCAGGACAGGGCGCTAATCTATCGCTGGGCACACACTCACTCACACATACATACTGTATATGGGGCAATTTGGAGAACTCAATTGACTTGATCCATGTTTTTGGACTGTGGGAGAAAACCGGAGGATACCCACGCGGACACGCGGAGAACATGGAAACTCCACCCAGATGGGGATTCGAACCGGGAATCCCTAGCACTGAGAGGCGAACATGCTAACCACTAAGTCACGTGCCGCCCCGTTTTCTACTTTATTTGCAAATTTTTTTTTAGTATTTTAATTAATTATTATTTTAAACTGTTTATTTTTTGAGGGTTTTGGAAGGCTGCTGGAAACCATCCCGGTTTTCTATGTACTAAACAGAAGACCTGGGCAGTCTATTGCAAGACAGTTGTACAAACCCATTTAAGCTTGCACACCTAGAGGAAAAAGTGTGCAAGAGTGTCAATTCGTCATATATAACTCCATGCAGACCTTATTGTGAGATATTATAGATGTCTAACCTTGGCCATCCCCATCCCCCAGTGGTCTGGGACCCTTCATCTACATGCAAGATGTTTATGTGCAAATGATCACATTATAAAATATGTGAATTGCTCTTAAATATTTGGGGTCTAATTGGGTAACGTATACATTAAAAAAATAATTAATGGTTAATTCTAGTGTAAAGTTCAGTTTTTAAATCGGCTTTTCTTTATCTTTGGGATCCTCGTTGCCTGTTCATAGCAGCATAGAAAATGTATGCTTTAACGTATTTGGACCTACTGGAACACTCCCTTTAGGATAATTTAGGCTTTCATGCTGAACTAGTTTTCATCATCTCTTATTCCCTACTCATTTATTGTGAGTGAAGCAGTAAGAGTTTTATTAACTACCCATTCACATTAAGCAAATAAAAAGGAAAAAGGTCCCCTGCTATTCATGCTAAACCCTTCCTCCATTCCATACAAATTCAAATGAGTCATGGTTCTCTGAATTACTATTAAAGATGCATTATGATGAGCGAATGTTGAGAGAAGGTCGAGTGCAAATGAAGTGGAGACCTGTTTTGGACCAGGCCTTAGTGTTAAAACAGCCCTTTTCCAAACTAAAAATAAGCTATTTCTATTTTTTTCTCTTGAGCAGAAAAGCAAGACTTGAACGGTTAACAGAAGCAGCAGACATTAATTTTGACCAGAAGATAAAATCTAATTTTGGATTTCATTTTGGTATCATTTTAAGTTCTTAATTTTTCCCCTTTTTAGCTCCTAGTCCCACTACTGCTGTGCATTACCTTGCTACTAAATGCGTGAACATTGAGAAGGAGCCATTTCAGGGCAGGAAGTGGTTCATGCCATGGGGTCCAAATCAATGCAGCAAGGTCCGAGACTTTGACGAGGCCACAGCTAAGGGGATCATGGCTAATAACATTGTCTTTGCTGTGCATATTCCTCTGCCGAACAAGGAGATGAGCCCATGGTTCCAGTTCATGCTTGTCATCCTGCAGTTCGACATTGCTTTCAAAGTTCACAACCAGATTGGTAAGTGTTTTTAATTGTACCTTTTTCTTTATATTAACATATTTCTTTATGTTAATGAGAAGAGAACTTATTACTTTGTTGATTGAAAAGCTGTACCTTGTGATTTTGTTATTACCTTAATCGTGGTTTTTACTGCTTCAAACTAATTTTTTTTGTGTGTGTGAGTGTGTGAGTGAGTGTACCCAGAGAAGATGCATGGACTTTCTGAGCAATGCACCAGTCTCCTATGTCAAATTTTTCTACTTAGACAGGACTAACAATGACTGATGGGTCTTGGATTTGGCTGCAATGACTGGGGTGGCTTAATCTGCTACAACTCTCTTCACATGGCTAAATTACAGTAACATGTCTTTAGCATGTAACAAACTGTAAAAAATATATATATGATCAGACTTGTATTATAATGCTGATGCATATACCCAGATATAAAAAAATTGCCTAAACTCTATATATTACATTTGTTACTGGGGTGTAATAGTACACAGAATTCACACCACGGTATGGTACAGATTCAGTTGGGTGGGGGAGGGGGTTCGAAAGGCAATACAAAACTGAATAACTGATATGCAAATGCTAAATTAATAAAACATTGTAAAACAAGATTGTTAAGGTGGTTGTATATGGGCTTTGGTGTTCTTCTGAAGCAGTCTTTTTGATTTACTAAGGCTGGTTCAGTTGCATTTAATGTCATTAAGGGATTAACAAGATAAATCAGGTAATTTAATGAAAAGTCTTTGTGGAAAAGGGAAGTGGTGGTCAACTATGCAGCATGGCTCATGGCTTTGGACAAGGATTAGGGCATTTTCATTTCATATGTTAAACCTTCCCTATATGGTATCATCACTCTACATTTATTTTTTTAACACTCTTCACATTATTGGTTGTAATTCACTGCAAACTGTTGTTGTCCTGAACTTCTGCAAAAATTGATTTGTGAGAATTCTATATTGTAAAAAAACACTAAATTTAATTTTAGTTCTTCTTATAGTCAATTTTATAATATAGGACATGCAGTGCATTCAGACCTGGTTTGTATATTGTTGCAGCAAATCCCAAAAACAAAGCAAATGACTTATTTGAAATATTCTTGTGTTTTGTATTTTTTTTTAAGTGTCACATTGCAGCCATATGTTTTACAGCAAAGCAGACACCACTAAACTGACAATGAAAACACAGGTAGACACACGGGTAGATGATTACATAATATACAGTAAATAAAATATATATATATATATATATATATATATATATATATATATATATATATATATATATATATATATATATATAAATAAGTATATACATTTTTTGTTGTCTTTATTTAATAGTGAATAGATTAGACCTGCACAGTAAGCAATAGACTTTTTTTGTTATTAATCTTTTTCAATTCTCACATAAATAGCTAACAATGGATGCCAAACAGTATATATAGTATTTGTTAAATTGCTTTAATCTACACTTGTTATCAAAATTTAGAAATGTGACTTAATTGACTGTCCATACATGCCAGAGAAAAAACACACTGAGAAGCTTTTTCATTCCAAGTAATGCGTTTTATTTTTAGTTATTTTTGTATATCTACCTTTAATAAACTCATAAGCAATTAAATACTACAACATTGAAGGTAAAAAAAAAAAACTTAAAACAAGTCTAAGTATAAAATGGTGTTATTCCTCCCCAATTCAATGTTGCAGGTTTTTATAGGAACATTTAAATCAGGATTTTATCTCAGTTAAAAAAAAAATCATTGTACCTGTGGTAATATTTCTGTTAAAATTACTTTAAAAATATTTTGATTAGCTCTAAAAAAAAAACCCTTTAAATGTATGTATAATGACCTACAGCTTGGTTACATGAGCTGGATTTTGTGAGATTAAGAATTTAGTTTTCCACGCTCACAGGGTGTGTGATCCCCTTCCGGTAAATTCCTCTCTGCCAGATGTGGCTGTTTACTGGTCTTCTAGACCCAACATCTTTGATCAGTTGCCAAATCATTCCACTGTGATTCAGAGTCTGTAGCAGAATTTTTGATAAGGATCAACAGCGTCGTCCCTCAACAGGCATTAATTAGGCCCTGTGGCTGATGGGTGCGGGGGTACACGGTTTCATTTATGTCCACGAAATATAAGTCAGTATATTGTGAAGTTAAGGCAGTGATTCTCAATTATTTTCTGTTAAGCCCCCCCTAGGAAGAAGTGAACTTTTTGCGCCCCCCCCCCTTCACATGACAAAATGGGATGAAAAAGTATTTTTACACGCCCACTGTAGTATCATTTGTCTATAAATTTGTTCTAAGTACAACTCTTTTATAACAATGTCTCCTTATTAACAATAAAGAAAATAAAAAAGAAAGAAATATAGATCAACTTAGAACAAAGAAACATTTTATTAACTTTGTTTTTTAGTTTGTAACAGAAACGAATGAAATCCTTATTTAAACTAGAAACATTTTTGAACTGACTGGCATTTGATACTGAAACATGAAATTAAATAAAATTAATAATTAATAATAAATTCAAATTCATCAGAAATATTAATTCAGGAGCACAATTTATTAACACTTTAACCTACAAAACTAAAATGAATACGACAATTTGTGCTGTTGTTTTTTTTTTTTTTTTTAATCAAAATGAGGAAATCGGAACTAATGTCTCTAACGCGCCCGTTTTATAGCACAGCTTTTCTGAAGCAGCTTTCATAAAGCATTAATATTTGCTGGTTCTACGCGTCACGTTTTCGATTTAAAAAACTCAAGCGGTTATCAGTGTGATTGGGGTGTAATGTCTTTAAGTGACGTCTTCATTTATTTGGCTTCACGCTGTCCACTGCCAACATTTAAAGACACAGAATACACGTCGGTCTTTCTTCGTCTCCACCTCAGTTACCGTGAAGCCAGGCGCTACATTAACTTCGACAAATTTCCTCGTTTTAACTTTCGGTTCACTTTTGTTGGTCTCATTATCTCCGCTTTTCTCTCCTTATCTCTGTTAAATATTTCTCCATGTTGTCTGTTGAGGGTTTGTTCATTACACTTAATATCACTTGCTCTGTGATCTCTTGTTATGCGCCCCCCTAGCCACCGCACTGCGCCCCCCCAGGGGGGCGCGCCCCACTATTTGAGAAACACTGAGTTAAGGTCATGAACCCAGATGCAAAAATAAATAAATACCTATCTTTTCTTTGTTTTCTTTTTTTTCTTCCCTTCAACAAGTATTTGTGGTCTGTCAGATGTCAGATCAAGCATCCATGTCTAAGTATAAAGTAGTATGAAGTAGGTTATGTGCCTCATGTTTTTCCATATTGGCATGCAAACTTTAAGTAGGGTGTAAAAGGAATAAAGTCAAAGATGAAAGGTAGGATTTGCTTGTTGTTTTTGTTGTGTACATTGAAAAAGCGATAAAGAGATTACAAGGTTTCGATACCCCAAGACATTTGAGCTCAGAGTCTTTAATCATCTCTAATTATCTTGCCAAGGCTTGTTGAGTAAAATGTTTCAGGGTTCCTGGTGTATCTTAGAGACACTTTAACACAATAGTATATAAGTTAAGCACTGAAATTTACCTTAGTTTGTCTTTGTCAGGAATAAATGCAAAAATTCTGTAAGGTGTCTTCAGTTGAGTTCCACACTTTGCTACTCACATGACCCAGATCAGACATTGTTCCCCTTTGTACTTTCCCCAGTGGTGTAATAAAGCCTTGTCCTACCCTGAATACCCCCATGCCTGGCATGGCTCCAGCAATAACACAGCTGTTGAAAGGGCTTAGTAGCCTGGGTGATGGCGGGTGTTATGGGGAGGAATGTTCGTGTGCTAAGCTGAGATCTTTGCAGTGTGTGTGGTGAGTGTACTGCCAACAGTCTGGAAGAGACAATCCTGCTAATAATGCCACTCTCTCTTCTATATTCTTTGCTCTCAGCTACCCTCTCCCAGTTTTCCTAGTTCTTCACTAGAAAATAACCTTCAAGGTGGGCTAGACTAATGTGCAATTAATTAAATTAATTTATTATATATATTATCACTAAGGATATAGAGTTTACATTTGTGTGAACTAGTCAATTAGTTAATGAATAATATGGAATGTTAAACAAAGGTGAATAATGGAATGCTTATAATCAATATAAGTTAATTAACATTTCTTTAAAGAAAAATTTACTACCTGTGCAGAACAACCAAATGTACTGTTTAAATCTGTATTGTTTTACAGATTTTTAAATAAAATCCAAACAAATGCAGTAGATAGAAAGTTTAATACTTTAGCCTAAGATTAAATTTGCTTTGACTCCCTCCTAATTGTTTCTTTGAATGGGGATGAGGACACATCAAATCTTTTAAAACTAAATTTGAAACATGTTTGTTTAGTTTTAACAGCAAAAATTCTGATCACAGAAATCAGGGTTATTGATTTGATAACCTGGGAGAACTACTACTTCTGCTTTACTTCTTCACCATCCCACCATTAGCTAGGGATGTGTTGCTGAAACAGTAACTTTGGCAGGGTTCTTTTGGTCCTGCCCTTTAAGTTTTGCCTATTTTAAACCGGGGGTTTACAAACTTTATTGAATATATGCCTCAGAAAAATAACATCAGGTACTTTCTTTGGTTTTTAATAATTGTTGGTTGATTGGCAGTGAAATGGAATGAAATACGTGAATATTAAGTGACTTGATTTAATTATACTTTTTAAAAAAAATACTTTTCTTTTTTAAACTTTCTTTAACATCTTAATGTGTGGGTCAGTCGGTAACATTCCATTTTTTGGGGATTTTGTTTTTATATTGTACATATACGTGGCTCTCTATTGAACATGTTTATTATTAAAAAAACTAAAAGTATTATTTAGAGTATTTTCATTTTATTTAATGCTTGGCCTGAGAGGACATTTAACAAAAATGAACATACACTGCCTGGCCAAAGCACATCCCAAAGATTCTCAATGGATTTAAGCTCTGGATTCTGTGGTGGCCAATCCGTGTGTGAGAATGATGTGTTTCTCATGCTCCCTGAACTCCCTCTCACAATTTGAGCCAGATGAATCCTGGCGTTGTCATCTTGAATATGTCCATGTCATTAGGGAATAAGTTTATTGATGGAATAACCTGGTCGTTCAGTATATTCAGGTAGTCAGCTGACCGTGTTCTTTGAGCACATGTTGCTGAACCTGGACCTGCCCAATTGCAGCACCCCCAGATCATGGCGCTTCCTCCACAGGCTTGTTCAGTAGACACTAGGCATGATATTTGCATCACTTCACCTGCCTCTCTTCTTACCCTGGAACGGGGAAAATCGGAACTTATCTGATGACATGACCTTCTTCCGTTGCTCCTTATGCTCCCTTGCAATTTGAAGCCTTTTTTTCAGTCAGCCTTACTGATTAGTGGTATTCTGTCCCAATCCCTTGACTTTCTTTTGCATTGTGCATGTGGAAATGCTCTTACCGTCCCTATTAAACATTAATTAATTAATTTGTTCTGTTTTTCTTCAATTTGATTTCACCAACTGTTTAAGTGATCGCTGATCCCGTTCATTCAGGATTTTTTTGCGGCCACATTCGAAGACGATGGATCCCAACCATCCTTCCAGTTTTTAATGATGCGTTGGACAGTTCTTAACCCAATTTTTGTTTTTTTCTTTAATCTCCTTATATGTTTTCTCTGCTTGATGCATGCCAATGATTCGACCCTTCTCAAACAGACTAACATCTTGCCCACGACCATCCAGTATCCATGATACTGATGTGTATTTGCTCCTTGTATACTCTTTCCATAATGAGGCTAGTTTACACTTTTTTTGTTTGTGAGCAGAAGATGGCGCAATGGTCACTATAGATGTCAGCCTGGCATACAGAGATGATACATTGAGCGAATGGACTGAGATGGCACATTCTTTAGAGAACCGCAAACTCAACTGCAATTTTACAACTGTTAAGGTAAGTGGTGCTTATTTTCATATATACCGTATAAAATGCATTGTTTTGATACACGCTTTCTATTTTTTCTGTAGTGTATTGTTTGTGTGATTTAATTCTTTTTTTTAATTTGCATTTCACAGACCATAGAAAATGAGGGTCGTTATTATGAATGCGATCTTCTTCCCTTTATGGAGGTCGGCACAGTATCCCACAAATATTACCTTGTAAACATTCGGCTTCCTGTTCATGATGGCAAGACGAAAAAAGTAAACATGGGGATTGGGGAAATCAAGGACATTCGTCTTGTGGTAAGATATAAATCCTTTCCACCTGCAGTTCCTTTTCCTTTCTAATCTCTGCTATTGACAAATTTTTAATTGTGTTTGAGTTCAAGTGAGATTTTAATGCCCATAATTTCACACTGCAATATTAGTACACAATACAGGTGCATATTTCAGTTTTGAAATGTGTTAGGAAATAAAAATAAGCAAATGATCATTTTCATTGTCAGTATCAGCTTTTTAAATGCATTAAATTAAACAACAGACTCTGGAATATCTTTATTGTAAAGTTAATTTCTGTGTCGGCATAGACCCATGATTTTATTTATACCTTTTCTTTATGATTTTCACTTTTTCTCAGGGTATCCATCAAAATGGTGGCTTCACCAAGGTATGGTTTGCAATGAAGACTTTCCTTACTCCAAGCATACTCATCATTATGATCTGGTACTGGAGAAGGATCACTTTGATGACACGTCCACCGGTTCTGTTAGAGAAGTGAGAATCTCCTCATAATATAAGTCTGGTTGTAATGTTTTCATTTTGGGATGTACAGCAATTTATATCTCATAAAAAAATCCATTATTTCATAGCAAGAAGACACTCGCTTTATTTCTTAGTTTATTGGACAACAATATAAAAGACTAATTTAAGAACACACCATAGATTTAACTCAATCAATGTGAAATGCCCGTCTTTATGCACGTAACAATGCTACAGACTATAGATTGTAATAAATTAGTTTGTAAAAAAAAAAAGGGCCGAATATGGAAATAAACTCTTTTTTTGCCAGCAGATACAATTTGTGTATATATATATATATCCCTTGACAGTGTTTATGGTGTCATGTTCATTCTCTAGCATTTTGGGATATATTGTATTGTATAATATAATATAATATAATATGGTATATGGTTCCAGCTTGGTGAAAACATCTATTCATCCATTATCTTGCACTTTATCCTCTACTAGGGTTGCAGGGGGGGGTTCCCCATGCCCATCCACGGAGAATGTTTGCGGGCACTGGGCAGATACACCCAGGATAGTGTGCCAATCTATCCCTGGGCACAGACTCACACACAAACACACTCTATATGTTATGGTGAAGGGAGAGGAGGAAGCAAGTTACGGACTCAGCGGAAGTCCCTAGTGGCGACTCTCACCCAGTGCCCGGGAAATAATAATCAAGGACGCAAATAAGAACAAATTAAAAGGTGTGAACAATAAAGGGGTAATATAATAGGGAGTGAACTGGTCCTGCAGACTGTACTGTACGGGGATCGAAGTCAGGAACGTTAAACATAAATCACGCTGAACAGCGGTATAATAAGTCAACTAAGGAGCCTACCGGGGTTCCGGCGGCTGGAAAACACGGTTCAAATTAACTATAAATGAGGGAAAAGCGCGCTTCCGCACAATCCTTTGTGCAGCGACTGACGTGAAGTAAAAGGAGCGCGCGGAATGCACAACGTCTGTGCGCATGCGCACTAAACACCATTCCTCGACAGCTCGGAGCCGCGAGTGAGGAAAAACAAAAACATCCGATACGCGCGTGCGGACTTAAAGCACGCTAACGCGCGTGTCGGCAACGAAAGTGGTGCGCTTCGGCCGCGCGCACACACACACACACGCACGCACACACACACACTCCGCCGATTCGCGAGCTAAACGCGGCGAGCGCTGGCGACTGTCCAACCAGCGACACGCCCACCACCACGCGCTGTCTATGCCTGTTTGTCTAAGAGCTGAAATACCTCCCGTCTCCTGACGGTACCACGGCTGACCCCTCTAAACGGGCCCAGTCGTACCCACTAATAAAGGTAAACCGGTCACAGTGTCACGTGGCGGCAAGCGTCAGGTTACAGTGCGACAAAGCGTGAGGCTTGTCGCATTGTTTAAGTAGGTACGCCGGCCGGTGCGCCTTGTTGCCGTTGATTAGCGCGGCGCCTTCTGGGAGTTGCAGTTCTCCCACCAGGACGCCGCCCTTCACCAGCACTTCGTCGCCTACCCCTAGTGGCTGGTCGCCCCGTTACAGTACCCCCCCCTCTAGGGGCGGCTCCTGACGTCCCCAGGCCGGTGGCCCGATCTCTTCTAAACTGACGAATGAGATCGGGATCCAAGATGTGTCTGGATGGGACCCAGGAACGTTCCTCCGGACCATAACCCTCCCAATCCACAAGGTATTGGGTAGAGCCTTGGACCTGACGGGAATCCAGCAAACGTCGTACCGTGTACGCGGACCTCCTGCGACCTGCCTGGGGGCCGGTGGAAGCGTGGGTGGGGCAGACCCCTGGCATAGGTACGGCTTAAGTCTCGAGGCGTGGAAGGTAGGGTGAATACGCATCGCAGGGGGCAGTTCCAGCCGGTACGTGACTGGATTTATTCGGCGTTGCACCCTAAAGGGTCCCACAAACTTGGGAGCCAGCTTGTTGGATTGGCCACGGAGGGGGAGATCCCGGGTAGACAGCCAGACTCGTTGGCCTGGACGGTAGGTGGGTCCCAACTGCCTCCGTTTATTGGCGGTTCGTCTCATGGCCTCATTACGCTGCCTGAGGGCTGCTCGAGCCCTCCACCACGTCTGATGGCAACGGCTGACGTAACGCGCTGCCTGTAGGTACCCCCACTTCCACCTCCTGTTCGGGGAACATGGGGGCTGGGTACCCAAACTGACACTCGAATGGTGACATGTCAATGGCCGAGTGCCAGAGGGTATTGTGGGCATATTCTGCCCAGGGTAAGTGTTCTACCCATGTGTTGGGCCGGTCTGTCGTCAGGCACCGGAGCATACGCCCGAGATCCTGGTTAACTCTTTCGGTCTGGCCGTTGGACTCCGGATGAAAACCCGACGACAGGCTAGCCGTTGCCCCTAATAGTTGGCAGAACGCCCGCCAAAAACGACTAGAAAATTGAGGACCTCGGTCGGAGACAATATCTCTGGGGATCCCGTGGACCCGGACCACGTGCTGAACCAAAAGGTCTGCCGTCTCCTTGGCGTTAGGGAGTTTGGGCAGTGCTACAAACTTACACGCCTTGGAGAAGCGGTCCACGATCACCAACACGACCGAGTTGCCTCTGGACGGGGGAAGCCCTGTGACAAAGTCCATGGCAATATGTGACCATGGGCGAGATGGAATAGGCAAGGGTTGCAGCCGACCAGCTGGCCTGGCTCGGGGTGTTTTGTTCCGTGCACAGACGGTGCACCCTGTAATAAAGGACCTCACGGAACCCTCCATCCCCGGCCACCAGAATCTCCGACGGAGTAACTCAAGAGTTCGGGTGATGCCGGGATGGGCTGAGAAAAAAGAGGCATGCCCCCATTGGAGGACCCTCTTGCGCATTTGAGGTGGAACAAATAAACGCCCTGGAGGACCCCCGCCCGGATCAGAATTGTTCCGGAGGGCCCTTCTAACCTGGTCTTCGACTGGCCAGGTGAGGGCTGCCACAATTCGTGGCTCAGGGAGGATCGACTTGGGTTCTGAATCCTCCGGCCCTTCAGTCCGAACCCATAGCCGGGAAAGAGCATCTGGCTTGGTGTTCTTTGAACCTGGCCGATACGACAAGGTGAACTCGAATCTCTCAAAGAAGAGAGACCAGCGAGCTTGACGGGCGCTTAAACGCTTAGCTTGTCGTATGTAGGCCAGGTTTTTGTGGTCTGTCCAGACCAAGAAGGGATGTTTCGCTCCCTCAAGCCAGTGCCTCCACTCTTCAAGTGCCAACTTTATGGCCAGCAATTCCCTGTCCCCGACCGGATAGTTGCGCTCAGGAGATGAGAGCTGGCGTGAGAAGTACGCACAAGGATGGAGTTTAGGAGGCGTCCCCACCCTCTGGGACAACACCGCCCCAACTCCCACCTCCGACGCATCTACCTCGACGATGAAAGGTTTCTCCACATCCGGGAGGTGGAGGACGGGGGAAGAGGTTAAGCATTCCCGCAGGGTATTGAATGCCCGATCGGCTTCGGGAGTCCAGCGAAAACGACCTGGAATCTTTCGAGTTAGGGCTGAGAGAGGGGCCGCGATGGAGCCGAAATCTCTCACAAACTTGCGAAAGAAGATGGCGAAGCCTAAAAAACGCTGTACCTCCCGAAGTGAGTTCGGACGGGGCCAGTCAGTCACAGCCTGAACCTTGGCGGGGTCCATTCTGAGGGTACCTTGAGAGATGATGAACCCCAGAAAAGATACCGTAGAGGAATGGAAGACCGATTTCTCCAACTTAACAAACAGCTTGTGCTGCAGTAGGAGCTGGAGAACCCGCCTCACGTGGCCGACATGCTCCTCTAGTGTGACCGGCTGTAGATGAGTATGTCATCCAAATAAACATAGACGTACCGGTCTAATGTCTCTCTTAATGCCTCGTGAATGAACCGCTGGAAAACGGCAGGGGCGTTCATCAAGCCGAAGGGCATTACCCGATATTCATAATGACCAGTTGGGGTCAGAAATGCCGTCTTCCACTCGTCCCCCTGCCGTATACGGATAAGGTTGTAGGCGCTGCGCAGGTCCAGCTTAGTGAAGACGGACGCCTGCTGCAGAGCCTCAAACCCTGTAGCCATAAGAGGCAGAGGGTAGCGGTCCCTCACAGTGATAGCATTAAGAGCACGGTAGTCTATGCATGGGCGAAGGGTACCATCCTTCTTCTTAACAAAAAAAAATCCTGCCCCCGCCGGTGAAGATGACTGTCGGATGAACCCCTGTTCTAGGGCCTCCTTCACATAGTTCTCCATGGCTGTGCGTTCAGCGGGGTTTAAGGAAAACAGCCTGCCCCGTGGTGGTGTGGTACCAGGTAGCAGGTTGATGGCACAGTCATAGGGCCTGTGTGGGGGAAGGCTCAGGGCCCTGGACTTACTAAAGGCCTCTCCAAGGTCATGATAGTAGTGGGGCACCTTGGAGAGGTCACAGGGTTCCTCCATTTTAGGCTGTTGGGGGCTCCTGGGGAGTAGACAGGCCTCCTGACAGCGTGGAGCCCACCCATAGATGGAACGTGTCTGCCAATCGACCTTAGGATTGTGCTGGGTGAGCCAAGGGAATCCTAAGACCAACAGGAGATTGGGAACTCTGGTGACAAATAGTCGAAGAGTCTCCCGATGACCCTTAATGTCAAGGTGGACTGGGTGGGTGGCATGAGTAATAGGGCCCGCTCCCAGCATCCGCCCATCTAGGGCCCGCACTGGTATGGGCTCCGGCAACCTCTCAGTAGGCACTCCAAGAGATCTGACCAGACCCTCGTCAACAAAGTTGCCACCTGCCCCTGAGTCCAAAAAGGCGAACACTCGGGAGTGGGGTGTTTCTCCCCATGACAGAGTTCCCTCGACAACAACGCCTGCGGGGGGATTAGGGATACGGCCTAGGCCCGGCCCCCCTGACCGGGTCTGGCCCCTGCATTTCCCGACAATCGTGGGCCCGACTGTTCAGTTCCCCCTAATTGCATGGGTTCAGGACCCCCACAGGGTGCTACATGATAGCGGGGTGGTGAATGCCAGCGAGGTTGGCCTGTGGAGGCCTTGGGGTGATTCATCCTCTCCCGGGCCCGCTGCCGAATGCGGGTGTCAAGCCTTATGCAAAGCTCATACATCGCCTCTAAACT
Organism: Corydoras sp. C115; assembly: GCA_019802505.1. Taxonomy (NCBI): domain Eukaryota; kingdom Metazoa; phylum Chordata; class Actinopteri; order Siluriformes; family Callichthyidae; genus Corydoras; species Corydoras sp. C115. The sequence continues at coordinate 507,473 of JAFMOC010000441.1, forward strand.
GTCTGGCGGGTCCCGGGAAGCGAGCTCATCTTTCATACGCTCGCTCAACCCCTTTTCAAAAATACCTAATAAGGCTGGCTCATTCCAGCCGCTCTCGGCCGCTACCGTTCTAAAATCAATGACATAGTCGGCCGCGGAGCGAGTTCCCTGCGTCAAGGAAAGGAGACGAGCCGACACCTTCTTACCCTCCTTGGGGTTATAAAACGTTTGCCGGAGTGCGCGGCGGAAAGCCAGCTCGCTGGCACATTCCTGCGCGTCCGCCTCCCACAGGGCTGTGGCCCAGGTCAATGCCCTACCCGTAAGAAGGGAGATCATGAACGCTACCTTGGCGCGCTCAGTGGGGAAGCGTGATGGCTGCTGCTCGATAGTCAAGGAGCACTGCAGCAAGAATCCACGGCATTTATCTGCCTCTCCAGCAAAACGTTCAGGGGGGGAGACGTATGCCTCAGGGGTCCCAGATGTTGATGCCCTTGGAGGCCCCCTAGAGGGAGGTAGGGGCACCGAAGCCGCAGCCTCAGATTGTAGTTGAGTCATGAGGGCGAGCTGCTGGGTTATCTGCTCCAACAACTGCTCATGCCGGCCGATGGCTGTCCCCTGTTGTTGCAAGGCTTCCTGAAATAACTTAAAGTCCGCTGCCTCCATACTGGTCGCACTGTACTGTTATGGTGAAGGGAGAGGAGGAAGCAAGTTACGGACTCAGCGGAAGTCCCTAGTGGCGACTCTCACCCAGTGCCCGGGAAATAATAATCAAGGACGCAAATAAGAACAAATTAAAAGGTGTGAACAATAAAGGGGTAATATAATAGGGAGTGAACTGGTCCTGCAGACTGTACTGTACGGGGATCGAAGTCAGGAACGTTAAACATAAATCACGCTGAACAGCGGTATAATAAGTCAACTAAGGAGCCTACCGGGGTTCCGGCGGCTGGAAAACACGGTTCAAATTAACTATAAATGAGGGAAAAGCGCGCTTCCGCACAATCCTTTGTGCAGCGACTGACGTGAAGTAAAAGGAGCGCGCGGAATGCACAACGTCTGTGCGCATGCGCACAAAACACCATTCCTCGACAGCTCGGAGCCGCGAGTGAGGAAAAACAAAAACATCCGATACGCGCGTGCGGACTTAAAGCACGCTAACGCGCGTGTCGGCAACGAAAGTGGTGCGCTTCGGCCGCGCGCACACACACACGCACGCACACACACACACTCCGCCGATTCGCGAGCTAAACGCGGCGAGCGCTGGCGACTGTCCAACCAGCGACACGCCCAGCACCACGCGCTGTCTATGCCTGTTTGTCTAAGAGCTGAAATACCTCCCGTCTCCTGACGGTACCACGGCTGACCCCTCTAAACGGGCCCAGTCGTACCCACTAATAAAGGTAAACCGGTCACAGTGTCACGTGGCGGCAAGCGTCAGGTTACAGTGCGACAAAGCGTGAGGCTTGTCGCATTGTTTAAGTAGGTACGCCGGCCGGTGCGCCTTGTTGCCGTTGATTAGCGCGGCGCCTTCTGGGAGTAGCAGTTCTCCCACCAGGACGCCGCCCTTCACCGGCACTTCGTCGCCTACCCCTAGTGGCTGGTCGCCCCGTTACACTATATGGGGTAATTTGGAGAACTCAATTGACCTTGATCCATGTTTTTGGACTGTGGAGGAAATCGGAGAATCCCACACGGACATGTGGAGAACATGGAAACTTCGCCCAGATTGGGATACTAACCGGGAATCCCTAGTGCTAAGAAGTGAACGTGCTAACCACTAAGCCACCGTGCCACCCTGCTTGGTGAAAACAATTTATTAAATAAAATAAAGACAACTAAAGCTTCAACCCTATTCAAATCACTCTGAATAACCTCACTTATGTTATTTAACTTGAATGGTTACAGAGCCTTTAAATATATGTGGAAGATTTTAAATGGCATTAAATCACTGTCCATAACTGTGCTAAATATTCTTATGTGAGCAAAATTCTTTCCCCGCACTGTTTTAATCTTTTCTCATGTTGGTTGCTGCTCATTAGACAGTTTTATTTATTATTCACAAGTGTGGGCAGATACAAATAAGCTGAGATATGATTGGCTCCTACATGTTTTTGAACCTAGCTGTAATTGGCTTTCTGCCGTGGTGCAAAATCACTCTACTAGACTAAAATCAGGAAGTTACATGTAGCTTTTTGTAACCCTACCTGTTAGTACCTAATTACACCTAGCCAGCATATTTGCTATTCATATGCATAGATCACACAATTACTGTGGCAGTAGAAATTGTGATATTTAAATGCATGTATGTTTATACTTACTATAATTACATATCTATACAATTACTTTTTTGCTGCTTCATAAGATTTTTATCTTTTATTAAATGTAAAACATTTTTTATAGGGTACATAATAAAGTTCAGTATATAGGTGTGCAAAATTATAGCAGTCTAACATCACTAATGTATTTGATATTGTCAGAGAAGATAATACAACATGGAAAAACATAGCCAAGTGACAGAGTTAACAGTTGGTATGACACACACACACACACATGATAATTGGGTGTGATTAAATAATTTATTATGTAGGGCACGGTAGCTCAATGGGTAATGCATTGGGCTATCAAGCTGAAGGTTGATGGTTCAAATTCCAGGTCCACTGAAGTTAGCAGTGTGGGTCCTTGAGCAAAGCCCTTAACCCTCATTGCACCAGGGATGTTGTGAATAACCCTGTGTTCACTTTGTAAGTCACTTTGGATAAAAGCGTCTGCTAAATGACCAAATGTAATGTGGGTGTGATTTAAATTAATAGCAGTGTAAAATTCAGTTAGTAAGGTCATTTATTTTATGAAAAACAAATGTCAAATATGGCTGTAATTTAAAGAAGGAGGGCAGCAAATGCACTTGTGCTGGCTTTTGTCATTGAACACTTTGGTCAGAGTGGTCTCCAGTGAGCTCAGGTAGACCCATGCTATATTTGCAGTCAATTGAAATAAATACTGACATGATTTACTATTATGAATTGGTGCTTAATAAGAGTCCTATAATAAAATCAAATAAGCATTGGTTTTATAGGAAATAAACAGGTTGACAAAACAGTGTTGATTGTACAGGGTGTATACTTGACCTTGAAAGTATTCTGTGATTTATAATCTGACTGACACCCCCCCCCGCTCCGCTCCTCTCCCAACACTTTACAGACATGTCCATTAGGCTGTGTGTGTAAGCTGTGAACATTTTTGGCATACCAGTGTAGTGTAGTCTTCATCTAGACCACAATCAGTACACAAAGATTCTTCAGACAACTGGAACATGTTTAGAGTGAAAATCTTTCTTTTTTTCACCCCCCTTCTTTTCCTCAGACGAGTATGAACATACCTGTTAGGAAAAAATATAGTGAAACGGAGCATGCAAGGTTAATGTGTTCAGTTTCTTGATATTTTTTTTGTTGTGGTTGATCCCTACATCTTTCCAATTTTATAGGTTACAAATAAATACTAATAAAACCAATAATAATGTAGTTGGTACATAGTTATAATAATTACCTTTATAGTAATATATGAAATGTTTAGTCTACTAGTATTTTACTGTTTTGTCTTTTTTCTTGATGTTAGAAATGATTATTATTTTAGCAGTAATTAACAGGAAATAATTCAAAGCTACAATTATTTTAGCATCTATTTTTTTTTCAACATCACTATAAACCACTTTAAGTACTAACATAGTAGACTGTAAAATATTAATAAATATAACTTGATCTAATATTATGCAATATACTTTATAAATTGTTGTTTTTTTATAAATTCATTAGTTGGTCGATGTTTACAGGATTATCTTTGCTCTGGGTATCTCCATGACCTTCATAAACATCCCAGTAGAATGGTTTTCTATTGGCTTTGACTGGACATGGATGCTGCTGTTTGGAGATATTCGTCAAGGAATCTTCTATGCCATGCTGCTTTCTTTCTGGATCATCTTCTGTGGAGAACATCTAATGGTGATTCTATTGCATTCTTAAATCGAGTATTTGTATGATCAGTTTATTTCTAAATATTTTGAGCTAATTTTTGATTGTTGTGTCTTTGCTGTAGGATCAGACTGAGAGAAATCGCATTTCCATGTATTGGAAGCAGGTGGGACCCATTGTCTTTGGTTCTTTTTGCCTCTTCATCTTTGATATGTGTGAAAGGTAAGCAAGTTGCCTCTGATATGTTTTTTTATGTTATTTATGTTTATGAAATGAGACTTTCATTATTAAGGCTAAAGAAACCTATTTGATTAAAGTAACAGATGGGGGTGATCTGCATAACTAGGTAATAAGAAAAGTTCTAAATTCACTTCAAATATTGTTGCTTCTGGGGTTGGCTTGTTGTATAAGCAGTATTGAGGCACTGAATGTGTGACCAGAAACATACTTTGCAGTTATGGTCTATTTGGATGGTCTTGGGAGAGGAAGACATGCAACTTAGACTGTGTACAAAACATTTTGCAGCAGCAAACAAATATCCTTAATGCTTATGGAACAATGTTGCCCTTTACTGAAATTTCTACTTAAATTTAGTCGCGCTCATAGGGCAGTCATAGGCTTTTGATTAAAGAACCAGAATTGTTCCTTGAAAGACTGATTCCTGGCCCCACAAAATACTATGGCTGAAGTGCCCTTAAACCTCAATTGCTCCTCATGCGCCACATACAAAGCTGCCCACTGTTCCAGGCATGTGTGCTCACTTTACTCAGTGTGTGTACATGTGTGTGTTTTACTGCACGAATGGGTCAAGTTCCTTTGTGTGTGGACACAGTAGGCAGAATAGGTCACGTTGTGTGCATCATTGTGTTACCCTGCTATCATTTATAAATGGCTGACATAAGCAGTTTGATGTTAACCAGTGTGTAAATCATTCATTACCCAAGCATCCCAACTTGATGGTTGAGGTCAGAATGAGGGTTACATACAGCATCTCTAAATCAGTGAGGGTTAAGAGGTTTGCTTAAGGACCCACATTGGTAACTTAACTGCTGAGCTACCACACCCTGCAATTTACTTCACATTAAATCATTTTGCAGGTGCTTGAATCCAACAGCGCTAAGTTTGATGATTGCATTTACTAAGTTAGTCTTTTTTCCCTTTTGTAAATTGTTTTTTGATTAATGAAATGAAATGCTGGTTCTATTAAATCTGTGAATTAACATGCTTTTCAAACCATAAAGCTGATTCGTACAAAATAACTTCCATTCTCTACTAACAAACTATACCTCTTACTTCACAAAAAAAGTTATTCAAAGATTTATGGAATTTTTTTCATTTAGAGGTGTTCAGCTGACCAACCCCTTCTACAGTATCTGGGCTTCGGATGTTGGCACTGAATTGGCTGTATCCTTTTAAAATAATTCATGGTATCATGGAAGTCAGATTATTACATTGTTAAAGTTGCTCCATGTTTATTTCATGCTGTGATTGTGTTAGTGTAGCAGTGGTTCAAGCAGCTACTGCAGAAGACCCATTCTTGTAGATTATTCTTGATTTGGGGTTGAGGCCCTGTCTTATGCCTTGCACAACGTATGATAAGATGCTCATTTATCTTACACCTTGTATATTTTTACTTATTCCACCTGCCTCATTTAAATAGCAATGGTGCTTGCTAATATATCTATACCAGTGGGTGTGGTAATATTGAAATATAGTGTGTGTAAATGTAAATTTTTGGGCTTCGGCTAAATTGGCAAGGGAAACCACAGGTGTGTAATTGACTAAAAACAACCTGGCAGACTTCAACTCTCAGATGCTGATTCCTATCTTGGCAGTAAATTGAAGGTGCATGTCTAACACCAATGCATGCTGAATAGCCACTAAATGCCATTAAAGATCACTGCATTTGCACAGAAAATGCATATACATAGTGAACACTATAATAACTATTTTCACATCGCAGTTAAATAGAATACCTTATGGTCTAGTGCAGGGGTGCCTACACTTTTCTGGCCCGAGATCTACTTTTCCATTGGACAGGTCATCGAGATCTACCGGGGTCAATCTCTAATTTTTAGGCTTTTATATTGAAACCTGTTTACACACATCCATGCTAGTATTGCCGAATCTGTTAGAATTGCTCTTTTATTAAACACATTCCAGCAAATAGCATGGAGAAAACCTGATTTTAGTACACCCAAACACACAGTATACAGCACAAATGTAAAACAATCACTGTAACCCACATTTCCCCAAACAGAACATCCATCCATTATCTTCTGCTTTATCCTCTATTAGGGTCACAGGGGGGGTTCCCCATGTCCATCCAGGGGAGAACATCTTGGGCGCTGGGCAGAAACACCCAGGACAGAGTGCCAATCTATCCCTGGACACACTCACACACACAAACACACTCTATATGGGGCAATTTGGAGAATTCAGTTGACCTTGATCCATGTTTTTGGACTGTGGGAGGAAACGTGGACCTGGGGAGAACAAGGAAACTCCACCCAGATTGGGATTCGAACTGGGAATCTCTAGTGCTGAGAGGAGAACATGCTAACCACTAAGCCACCGTGCTTCCCCCAAACAGAACATGAACATTAATAAAAGCAAATGCATTTTGAGTTTGACATTGTAAAAAAATATTCACCCCGCCCCACTCAAAATGAAAGTGGAACATTTTAGTTCTTTTTGAGCTTCACTCGTCCTTCACTCGTCTTGTCAGTCAAATAAAGTGTATGTAATGTAGTGTAATGTAAATTTAATGTAGATGATTCGGGAGGCAGTTCCGAAGGGGGGGGGGGGGGGGGGCAAACCACTCGCTTGCAGAACGATAAAGATTCAGATTCAGAATGAATCACATTGTGTGTGAATGTGTGCGCGCGTTTCTATAAGCGCTTCCGATACTGTGCTGTAAAAAAAGCGCTGATACGTGATGAACGCTTTTTTTTCCTCAAACCTCCATCGCGATCTACCTGACACCCCTTCGACGTATTCAGCATCAATGATCTAGTGCATTGTGGGCAGGGAGTCGCACCGTTAAATTGGCAGTCCACTACATTTGGACCACACATAGTTCTTTAAGGTGAATTGCAAGTGAGTTGCACATCACACCCAAAACACAGCTATGAATAATTAGGAGAATTAGTAGCCACCTGGCGGCACGGTGGCTTAGTGGTTAGCACGTTCGCCTCTCAGCGCTAGGGATTCCCGGTTTGAATCCCCATCTGGGTGGAGTTTCCATGTTCTCCCCGTGTCCGCGTGGGTTTCCTCCGGGTTCTCCGGTTTCCTCCCACAGTCCAAAAACATGGATCAAGTTAATTGAGTTCTCTAAATTGCCCCATATAGAGTGTGTTTGAGTGTGTGAGTGTGTACCCAGCGATGGATTGGCGCCCTGTCCTGGGTGTATCTGCCCAGCACCCGTGACGTTCTCCCCTGGATGGGCATGGGGAACCCCACCGCGACCCTAATAGAGGATAAAGCGGGAGATAATGAATGAATGAATAGTACATGCCTTTTGCACTATGCAAGGCATATTTTTTCCATTGTTACGATAGCAAAGATGCACTGACATATCCTAAATCAAGTTAAATAGTAGACAGTTCTGCTAAAAATCGTTAAAATGGTGTCCTTGTTCAAATGGATGTGTCTATGAATTTTCATGTATAGTAATGCATTATACTATACAATGACTGTCTAATGACTTGATCCTTCTAAAGCAAGACTGCTTTTGTTCGAAAAAAAATGTACATTTGGTCAGGAGCTATTATCTAAAGCAACTTAGAAAGGCATGGCTTGTGGTTCAGGAACCAGCCTTGTGCCCTGAAGGTCCCCATTTTGCTTCCAAGTCCCACTAGGTAATATGGCTGAAATGCCCTTGGGCACAGCACATAAACCCAATTACTCCCCGAGCACCGTGTACATGGTTGTCCACTGCTCCAGGCACGTGTGCTCACTTTACCAGTGTGTGTGTGTTTCATTGCACGGAAGGCTTTTGTTGTAAGAGCACATGCTCAAGGGCCCATATTGACAACCTTTTGGTGATTTAAACCCCCAACCTTCAACTGACCACTGAGCTATCTCACCGATGAATTAATGCACAGCATGCAACTCAGGAATTAATATGTACCATGTCATGATGTATGTTTTTACCGTGTTAAGGTGATTAAGTGGGACAGTTTTATACTTGTCAAATCCTGTTTTTCTTTAATCAAAATTGTTGCAGATGGCATTTATTATAGTGGCAGGAATCTGTGCCTGTCTGTATTTTCTCTTCCTTTGCTTTATGGTGTTTCAGGTGTTCAGAAACATCAGTGGGAAGAGGTCCTCTCTTCCTGCCATGACCAAAGCTCGTCGTCTGCACTATGAGGTAAGCAATGCTATATAGAAAGCAAATGCTTTGTGTGTTGGGGTACGTTGGAAAATTGACAATATGTGATTCATTTAATCAAATGTATTTAGGGACAAAATTGCCTTTGTATTGATGGGCAGGAGCCCAGATTAAGAATTCTCACCCAATTTTCAACAGTGATTTCAATTGGCTGTATAATATTGAAGAAACTAGGACATAGGAATTTTTTACATTGCAAATGTTGCTTTTGGAGTTGGCTTGCTGGATAAGCAGTGTTGAGCACTGAATGTGTGACTAGGAAAGTATTTGGCAGCTGTGGTCTCATTGGATGATGTTGGGAGAGACAGAAATGCAACTTTGCTGCTGTAGTACATTTCATACACAGTATAGCAAATATCATTATTGCTCTTATGTTATTATGTTTCCATTCACTCAAATTTGTATTTTTTATTAAATTCAGTAGTGCTCATGTGCATCATCGTTTGACTTTGCGACTATTCCTAAATAACAGTTTGATGTTCACCAGTGTTTAATTCATTTATTTAATTTGCATATCGTCATTTAGCAGAAGCTTATATCCAACGCAGCTTACAAGTATCTCAACTTGATGGGTGAAGTCAGAACACAGGGTTACCGACAGCATCCTTGAAGCAGTGAGGGTTAAGGGACTTGCTCAAGGACCCACATTGATAGCTTCAGTGTTACCTGGGATGTGAACTCTTGAGTTACTACAGCATGCAATTTAAATCACATTAAGTCATTTTGCGGGGTGCTTTAATCCTAATGTGACTTACAACTTTCATTAATTTTGGGATTAGAATACAGGGTCAGCCATGATATAGCACCAATGGAGGAATGGTGGTTAAGGGCCCACATTGAAAATTTTTGTGGACTGAAAATCTAAAACACCTGTTCTCTCATTTGTAAGTTGCTTTGGATAAAAGCATCTGCTAAATGTAAATGTAAACACCTTACCCACTGAGCTACCATGCATACATTTGTTTGATTTGTATATCTAGATGTATTTCAAAAGAAATGTGAATATTGATTTAATTTGAACATGTTTACACTTACATTTAGTCATTTAACAGACGCTTTTATCCAAAGGGACATTTTCTACATTAAAATAACATAGTACTATGAACTATGAATACACTGTCTGTACTATGCAATAAAAATGGCCTATTACTTTAGATTACATATTATTTCCCTTTATTGCTACTTTAGTGAGTTCTTTTGGGTCCTTATAGAAAGTTACTTACTTTGGTCAAAGTTTATGTGTTGGAAGACCAGTTTATTAACAGTTAAGCTTTCAATAAATGCATTTATAAATCAGAAGGCATAATGACACGCCACTTCGCATTGTGCCTAATAATACCTTTTTCCCCGAGATTTATTTACAATAATGCAATAATATTTTAATATCATCTAACTATCAAAGAAAACTCCAACAATTACACAGGCCAAATAACAAAAAAGGGGAGAGAGAAAACAGTCTGTCTATGCAAAAGGCCTTTATTGAATAACTTTGTTACTTGTAAAGGCATTTCAATAATGACTATTCCCCACTCCTCTTTTTTTAAGACTTCATGGTTTTGAGGTTTTTCTGTTAAATAATCTCTTGAATAATTCACAAAGTAGTGCCATGCAAGGTTCTTGTTTAAGCCAACATGCAGATTTATGTAACAAACTATAAAATAGATATTATGTTATTATTCATTCAATCATTATCTTAGGCTTAATCTTCTATTAGGGTCGTGCCAATAGCTGGTGCCAATCTTATTTCTGTGCACAGACGCACTCACAAACTACTATTTAGAGCAGCCAATTTACCTGGAGGAAACCTACGCAGACATGGGAAGAACACCACCCAAATTGGTATTCAAACCTTGATCCCCAGTGTGGTTGTTAATTATTGATAAATAATAATGCAAAAGAAGTTAAAGTAAGTGTAATTACAAAAAATGCACTTTACTTGTCTTTGTACAGGGCCTCATTTTCCGGTTTAAGTTTCTGATGCTGGTCACTCTTGCTTGTGCTGCTATGACCGTTATCTTCTTTATCATCAGTCAGGTACACATGCTAAATCATTTGCTTTTCTTTACTATTATGAAAAATATGCAGGTGTAATACAAACTGTGTGTGTGTTCAGGTGAATGAGGGTCATTGGCACTGGGGAGACTATACAGTGCAGGTAAACAGTGCATTTTTTACTGGTATTTATGGCATGTGGAACCTGTACGTGTTCGCGCTGATGTTCCTGTATGCTCCTTCTCACAAACACTATGGAGATGAGCAATCTAGGGGTAAGAATACAGTTTTTCTCACATGCATTGTAGAATATTGTTGTTACTATTCTTTCCCGTGACTTTCCCTTAAATCTGATTGGCTGAACCGTTTGTCCAGCCATGTTATATATAATACATATATTGTATACATTGTGTATCGTGCATGTGAATGCCATAAGCATCAAGTCTTTTGCAGCTGTTTTTTTATAAACTATGTACTGTAAACCGGAATTCTGTTAGTCAGCTGTTTTCAATTTAGCCACTAGATGGTGTTTTTTTTTTTTTGTCAGAGAAACCAGAATCATTTTACTCAGCGACCAGTGTTCACTTAAAACAAGCCTTCAAGCCTTCCCCTCAGCAAACACTCAGGACTATGAAAATGCGGATGTTATAGATTATTACTTTAGGGGCTTTATGTATTTATACAGAAGTATTTTTTCTGTATGGTGTTACTGTATGGTAAGTTATATACTGGATGGAAATAGATTACAAATGTATAGCTTACTTTAAAGTGTTATTTAGCTGTACACATCTAATATTGAAAGGAAGCGTGTGGTCCTCCCCCAAGGGGGAAACTGGGCCTCCTTGGCTCAAGTGGGTAACTTTAATGGAGAGCAGGCTTCCTTTCAGATCTGGTGTAATAAGAAACATCCATCTCCTGACCTCACACTCCAACTTTTCCTTTTTTTTCACTTTAGGCCCCAGTTAGGCAGCTAACTGGCTTAACATGAATCCTTTTTTAATCTTCTCTATAAGCAATGACATTAATTATTCAAATTTTTTTTTTTTACCATCAGAGTTAAAGCTTTAATGATTTAAAGGACCACTGAGTCACTGACTAAACAAAGGAACCTTAATTTGCTGCTAATGGGTGTCTGTTTTTTTAGACAATATTTTAGATGAAATGTGGATTTTAAAACTTTCACATTGATAAAAAAAAAAAAAAAAACACTGAATCTAATGTCATATTTACATATTTTTATCCAAAATCTTGTTTTTACAAGCTAGCTTTCATAGAAAATGTTATTTCTCATTTTAAGGATGCAGTAATAAATTATGTTTCACGAGGATTTATGATAAGTTTTATTTACCTACCTCTTACCTTCACTCTATCTTTTCAAAATACACTCCGACTCGTTCACTTCGCTCCAGTGATGATTGCCGCCTGGCGATTCCACCTCACCGAGGAGCTAATTCTCATTCTGTGGCGTTCACCACTGCAAAATGGTGGAACGATCTTCCCAACTCTGTCCGTAAGGCAGAATCTCTAAACAGTTTTAAGAAACTACTTAAGACGCATCTATTTAACAAATACCTGTTATTTAAAAAAAAAAAAAAAAAAAAAAAAAAGGGGGGGGGGGGGGGGGGGGGGGGGCGCAGCTTCGAATAACAATCAGGTTTGATGAACTTACAGTATAGTTGGTTTTCTCCATGGCTTCTGACTTGTGGTGTTCTCATTTGTAAGTCGCTTTGGATAAAAGCGTCTGCTAAATGACTAAATGTAAATGTATTTATCATAATAAACATTTGTACACTTAATTTAACATGTAGGCGGCACGGTGGCTTAGTGGTTAGCACGTTCGCCTCTCAGCGCTAGGGATTCCCGGTTCGAATCCCCATCTGGGTGGAGTTTCCATGTTCTCCCCGTGTCTGTGTGGGTTTCCTCCGGGTTCTCCGGTTTCCTCCCAAAGTCCAAAAACATGGATCAAGTCAATTGAATTCTCAAAAAATTGCCCCATTTAGAGTGTGTCTGTGTGAGTGTGTGCCCAGTGATGGATTGGCGTCCTGTCCTGGGTCTGTCTGCCCAGTGCCCGAGACATTCTCCCCTGGATGGGCATGGGGAACCCCACCGCGACCCTAATAGAGGATAAAGCGGGAGATAATGAATGAATGAATGAATTTAACATGTATTTAACTACAAGTATTATGTATGCTACACATTTACCTAATATCAATAATAAAACAACTTTTATAAACTAGTTTATGTCTGCCAAAGGCAGAGGCAAAAAGATGTAAAATGTAACATATAATAACATATCCACTTATGTTCTGGGAATCAGGCGATCAGGGTGGGAACAGCGGAGAAGACCTTCAGCTCACCACCACCATTACCCATGCTGATGGACCCACTGAGGTTTACAGGATGATGGGAAAGGAATCACAGGAGTAAATCGCCGCTTCACCGTCCTCTCATTCCACCAAAGTTTCAAGTCTCTTTTGAGTGGAGAGGATTTCATTGTAAATAGCCTTGACTGGTTACTGACTGATGAAAGAGAGCACCACCTTGTGGACAATAGTGTAAACAGTGTGCAGTATGAGGGGCTGCTTTTGTTTTTGTTTACCAAACCGACCTACTTGTTTTTTTTTTTTTGTTGTTTCCAACCAACAGTATATATATCTCAATGTTATCAAACTTTCATCTGTGAGCTATCTAGAAGTGGGGAACTGATGGATTAAATAGTGCAACATTAATAACAGTTTTATTACTCAACTACAAACGATGTGTAATCAATAAACAAGCCTGTTACCAGAAATAAAAACAAATGAAAAACAAACAAAGCTATTGTCAGTTCCTAGACACTTTTGACTCCTTTAGAAATGCATAATTAAACCCTTGTATCAAGCGCCCATTTTTAGCCAAAATTTTGAGTATGGCATCACCAAAGAGAAATCTGTTCTTGAACCCCACACGCATGCTATGAAGCTATGAATTAATTAAGGAAAAAAAGTAAGACTATTTTAAAAAGGCAACATTTTTGTAGCGCTTTAGTGCTTGCAGCCAGAATGAGAACTAAAGGTTAAGGTGGTAGGGATGGATGATTCCATTATATTATGCTTTTGTAATATATATATATATATATATCTGATAAAAATACTGCTTTAATATTTAAATTGTAGATCGGCTTCCGTTTCAAGAATTATAAGGTGTTTAACATGAGAATGGTGTATGCTATGTGTGTTTGACGGGGCAAAAAGCTGCTAGTTAAAAGTTAGTAAACCTTCAATTTACCTAAATGATTTATATAAAATAGTATACATGCACTCATAATCCTAATCTATTGAGTTTTGGTCAAATCATAGAACATGACCGTTAATATGACCTGTAACGCAAAGCTGCTTTGACTGTCTACAGGACCATGGTAAGTTGCACTGAATAAAGTAAATTTCACATTTGTGAGTTTTAAGCAGTTTACCCCTCACACTGTGAAGAGTTAAACAAAATAAAAGCAAAAAAAAATTATTAGCATGTAACACAGGTCACCTGGTACTACTGTGGTCCTTAAGTGATTAATAGTAATGTCTGACTATAATAACTATAATAATTGTTAATAAGAAATGTTTAATGGAATGTGGAAAAGGGTCACCATAGTACCATAATTAGTCTTCCCAAGTATTTTCAAAGTAATCACTAAATATTTAGTAGTAATTTAGGTCTACATAAATTCTGAAGGGCTTTTTAAATATCATAAATGTTTTGATGGCTGTTGATGCATTACAGAATTAAAAAAAAAACATCTTCAAAATTTAAGTAGTAAACTCTAATTGAGGATCATTGAAGCCATTCTGAGCCATCTAGGCATCTATGCTAGGAATTGTATTAGTTCGGAGTAAAATTATTTGGCTTTGTTGCATCTCTAGGATCCATAGGACACATATTGGTGTTTTTACAAAAGGGCAAAGAACAACTACAATGGCAATTGTGCAAATGCTTTTTATTATTATTATCCAGAGCAAAACATGGATGTTTACATAAGGTTTTTTTTTTACGTATAATACAGCCTATGTTCCAGGTTTGACGCATTTAGTGGTTTTAAGCATTTGCTGGAGGTTTAAAACTGCATCCACAATGTGAGGGCCCTAGCTTACTGTCACACAAATAAAAAAAAGTAAAAATATGTATTTTTTTAGTCATTAATGGCAAAATTAAATAAAATGTAACCATATGCATTGTAATTAGTTTTTTTGGTGCTATCTTGAAATTTGACATTTATCCTTGCACAAAACCTAAACTTAGTAATGTAGCTAAAATATTGTTTAATCACAAAATATTTCAGCATCTACCCCACTTCTAGCATATATACCTTACTATATGGACAAAAGTATTGGGAAATACAGCTCGCACAATAAACTCAGTTGTTACCTTTAGTCCCATTTTCACAGACACAAAAAAATAGTCATTCGTCTTGAACAACTTTGTGCGTCCAACTTTTTGGGGAAAGTTTGGCATAGGCCCTTTTTCCCCTGTCAGACAAAGCAAAATCTTGACAAGCTCTGACTTTAGTCTGATCATTTTTAAAACACTTTAGGCACAAAATAAATTACAGTTGGCAAGTAAGGCCCTTGTACCCAACATCTCACAAATTTTCTCCTGGGTGAATGGGCAAAACAGTAATTTGAAGCATGTCTGACTGTTGGATCTTAAAAAAAGCCTTTATAGAATAGTGGAAGCTTTTACGGCTGCAAAGGGTGGGAACAATTTAAAATGTGATAGCTTCTGTAGGTGTAATATGCAAGGACTTTTGTCACTATAGTTCATGTCAGCTTCTTTATCTTTTAAAAGATATTTTCTGATTTGACAATGCATCTCATTCCTTTCATCACAAATGAATTACTGGCCATTAATCCTCACATTACAAACATTAAAGCTCATACATACACAATGTAAATGTGTTTTTATAAACTGCATTAGGTGTATTAGGACTGTGCAACATATCACATTGTGGTTATTCATGATTTTTTAAGCAAATTTAACTATCTTACACATTTATAAATAAAACTCTACATAACTTTTTTGGTTATATGTTAGCAGCAAAACAGTTAGTTTTACTGTCGTCGTTTTAATGCTCCTGAACCAGCTTAGTTGGTTCAGTGAGAGAAATGGTTTCAGCAAGATATACTCAGTGTTATTGATGGGGAAGGATAACCCCAACTTAAAACAGCTGAAATTATTGGTTGACAAGTGGTAAGTATAAACAGGGCAACATTTCTTTAAAACATGATATAAGGTAAAAGCCCCATAGAAATCCTGAGCTAAAAACAACATATAAACTCATGATATTATTATCAATAACAATATATAATCTCCTAATATTCTACATTGCTTGGAAATTGAGGTCCATATTAAGAAGTTAAAAAAAAACAAGACACGAAAATAAAGCTTAATTAAGATAAACTTGCATTTTTAGTCCTTAGTCTATAGAGGAGCATCATCCCTTAAAGCAGGATAGGTTTCCACCTCGTTGACGACTCTTTCTGCGATCACTTGGTTATTAGCAGCAACAACTGTTCTTGCCATCAAATCCAATGGTCCACCTGCACAATTGACACATGGTTGATTTCATTTTACAAAATGTCTGCGATTTGCCTGACATGTAACAAAGGTCCAGTTTTTTGTTCAGTTCAGTTCAGTTGTCCTGCACTCAGTACAGAGCAATTCTAAAATTACAGAAATTGTACTGCATTAAATCTACTCATACTAGTCTAACAGACAATAACACCACCACCACATCGTCACTGTTGCTGCACTGCTGAGAATCATCCCCCAAATAAAACTAACACTTTGTGGGTCCTGGGTGCTGGGGGTGCTTCTTAACATTAGATAACTCATTAAAGGTAGAAAGAGGTGTACCATATAAAGTTGTTGGTATGTATATTAAACACATTTATAAACCTGACGGGCGGCATGGTGGCTTAGTGGTTAGCACGTTCGTCTCTCAGCCGGTTCCCGGTTTGAATCCCAATCTGTGTGGAGTTTCCATGTTCTCTCCGTGTCCGCGTGGGTTTCCTCCGGGTTCTCCGGTTTCCTCCCACAGTCCAAAAACACGAATCAAGTCAATTGAATTCTCCAAAATGCCCCGTATAGAGTGTGTTTGTGTGAGTGAGTGTGTGCCCAGCGATCGATTGGCGCCCTGTTCTGGGTGTATCTGCCCAGCGCCCGAGACGTTCTCCCCTGGATGGGCATAGGGAACCCCACTGCGACCCTAATATAGGATAAAGTGGAAGATAATGAATGGATGGATAGTGGTCTTAAACCCATAAGCCCTTAAATATAGGTTTCACATACATTAATCTAAATATTACTACACTATAGGAAGACACCAGGATTAGAATTTAAAGCCTTGATGTAAATAATTTTTTATGTAGCTTTTTACAAGCACAGCATGTGAAAACACATGGAGCTTTCAATGAATATTTTCTAACCTGAATACTTTTGGATTGATCCTAAAATATATATTTTTTTATAATACTTTTATAAAACTTTTATAAAAAGTTTATTACACAAGGACAATTAATGTTATTATTGAGGTTGTGCATGCTAAGCTGATTTTAAGATGGAGCAGCAGTACTGGTAGCTGTAGTGGTGGGATTTCTGTTATTTCTCATTGCTGGAAAACTGTTTTGTATAGAAACTTTTATTGACAAAACAGTGCAGACAAGGCTTCAGTCTGTGTACACAAATGTGCAATAATGATTCTCATACCTTCCACATCCAGCAGAACTCCTCCTGCCTCTTCCACAATGACTACAGCCGCAGCTATGTCCCAACAATGGATCCCAATCTCATAATATGCTTCCACACACCCTGTAGCCACCAAGCACATGTTCAACGCAGCTGAACCCACACCACGAATCCTTATGGAGAGAGAAAGGAAGCAGATTAAATCCATATTCAAAATATATACTGAAATAAAATAAATTACTGTTTGTCCATAAACAACTTACATTTCAACAATATTTAATTTATTAACATTTTTATCAATGATTGAAAAAGAAAATAAGTGCAACTGTAATGCATCACACGATAAATCAACCATAAAGGATATTTTTGGTTACAGAAGTTTGCTGTAGTTAAGGTGTAATATAATGAAAAAAATACCTGGACCAGGTGTATTCAATTATATCCGACTCCAAAATTCTGAGTAAAATTCTGGAGATAATTATTTCTGTCATTTTGGCTATTCCAAATCATTCTAACTCAACTCAAATCAACTTTATTTAGGAGAGCATTGGCAAAGCAATGTTAGAGATTTAATGGTCTTTACATACAAATCGTGAAGCCTCTAATGTTGTTAAATATGGTTAAGGTTAGTTGACTGCCCTAATAAATTTTCTCCACAACAAACTTGTCCAGGCCATTATATGGATTTTGTAAGAAAGGGTCTTTCCTAATCTGTTGCAACAAAGTTGAAAATTAAAATATCAAATATTAGAAACAATATGCTCTTAATATGTGGGAAACAGTTCCAAAGTAAGGTGAACAAGGTTGGAGTTCTGTGTAAAATACACAGGATATCTTCATATCTACATAGGAGCCTCAGTTTCCGGTTACAGTCCAAAAACACATTAGTAAATAAATTAGTAATACAAAATTGCATGTACATGTGTTTTTATATTTGCCCTGTAATGGACTGATCTTCAGTGCAAGAATAAGTAAACCAATAGATCAAGATTAGGATTTGTGCCTTAGAAAATAAATGAATTCATTAGTGTACCCATGCACTGGCAGACAAAGGATTCTCCTCATGTTGGAGAAGATCTTCTCCACCACCTCAGGGTCTCTGCTAGAGCCAAACTCGGTGGCAATAATTGACTGATTGACCTCTGAAAGTAGATTTCACTAAAATGTTAATTAACTTGCACACAAAAAGTAATATTTTATTCCCTTTAGTTGGGCCAAACCTTTCTGCTCTGATACTTGCAGGGGTTTTCCATTACAAAAGGCCCCCTTTCCTCTACGTGCAGTGTACATTTTATCCTCTATGCAACTATACACCACCCCGAACTCCAACTGCCAAGACAAACACACTGTTAAAAGTAAATTAAAAAAGAATATCCTAAACTGATACAAGCAGCTTAAAACATCTTACCTTCTTATTAACAGCAAAGCCAATAGATACAGCAACAAATGGGTAACTGCGTACACAAAGATAAAAATGAATTTTAAACTACTATTGCAGAATCCACTACATACCACAAATTTTCCTATAATAGTGGTAATTTCATGAGTTTATTACAGATGTTCTATGACCATTGGGTAAATGGTCATAGTATTATACACGGTATTCAATACATTTCACAAAAAAATCATATATAAATAATCATAAATTCACTATTTACTTTCAGATTTTTCTAATGTAGTAGTTTACTAATTTACAACAGTAAAATAGTACCATCCATCTACCATAATAGAAAGATTTCACTACTGCCCTAGCAATTGACTATGATAGTTATGATTTTACTACCAAACTAAAGACACAGTACAAGAACAAGTTTACTAAATTTACCTTGAAATATAAACTACTTCTTTTAAGTGGGCTTTTTTTGTCTCAAAACCAAGAATCTGCAGTTATGAGTTAGTTATTTCTAACAGTGTAATGATAACAGACAATGAATTTTAAATAATGAAATGCTCTGACAATATACTGACAAGGAACAATATAAGTACCTGTGCACAAAGTTGGTGGTGCCATCCACTGGGTCAACAATCCAGGTGGGGTTGTCGGAGAGAATGCAGGGCTGTCCAGCAGCCACAGATTCCTCACCTATAAAACTAAATGGCAGATGAAATACAAATCATTAAACTAAATTATTCTGCATAAGTGAAATCAAAATCAATCAATCATTAGTGTATTAATTACTTTGGTTCTATACCTATGTTTGGGGAACTTGTCCTTTACCGAGCTGATAATGAGCTGCTCCATTATTTGATCAGTTTTGGTTACGAGATCCACAGAGGAGCTTTTGCACATAACCTTCATATCTGTCTGCAGAGCATTCCTAACCAGCTGTAAAAGAAAATAACTGATTAGAGGCCAATGTCTCAGTCTCTTCATTGCTGCAGATTCCACTAATCATTTGCTTATAAAAGTATTATAAAATGTCTATAAATTTTTATATGTGTTAGGTAATCAATAGTAAAGGCAAACCTTATTCAATTTTGCCCAAAAACTTTTACACAAACCTTTCCAGCTTCTCTGGCCACAGCCACAGCATGGTCCATAGCATCCTGCCACAAGTCAGTCATTTAACCTTGATTCAAATTTCCCTTAAACCACCTGCAAAATTCCAAAGCCATGTGTCAATCAGAACGCATGTAACATATCTTATGTAACATATTTCAAGTAACAGACTGCATGTTCTATAAAATTTTAAAGTGCTAATTTCCTCAGGGAAGACATTTTCTTAAAAAGTTAGGTTGCTCAAAATATCCCAGACTCAAGAGTTCTCTTATTCATTCTTAACAACTTTAAACTCATTTATTATGTTCCTTTTTTGTAGATTAGAAAATATACAAAGCGCAATATATATTTCTCCAAGTTTAATAGAGCTTATTCCTGAATTTTTTTGACATCTTGCAGACAATATTAATCAAAGCGACACCCAGGGTTGGTCATACAGCATCCCTGAAGAAATGACAATTGCTCAAGGACCCACATTAGTAACTGTATTGAACCTGGAATTCAAAGCAACAACCTTTAGATTTATAGCTCTATGCCCTAAGCTAACAAAAACATTAATACACTATGTACAGCTATACATAACATTACTTATATATACATATAGGCATTCCTGATCCCGTTTACTATCTGACTGCTTGTGGAATGAAGTACCTCTTTAACAACTATAAACAATGTACAATGATTTATGACATTATACTGTATTGTATCTTCGATTTAATGTTGTGAGCCATTAGATATTGTTTTTTCACCACAGACATTATTTTAGTGCTTTCCCCATCTAACACTAAAGCATCCTGCCACTGGTCAGTAAATTCCCCTTAAAACACTTACAAAATCCCAAAGCTCTGTGCCAAACAGAACTCATCTTTATGACTGTGTGTTCTATTAAATTTGAAAGTGCTAAATTCCTCACAGAAGAAAGTTAAAGTTAAAACTTAAAGAGTTAGGTTGCTCAAAATATCCCAGGCTCAAGAGTTCTCTACTAATCCATGCTGTTACTTTTTTTGTATGTTAGAAAACATACTATAATATATATATATATATATATATATATATATATATATATATATATATATATATATATATATATATATTTTTTTTTTTTTTTTTTTTCCTCTCATATATTTTGTTCTTTATCATAGTTAATTAATGTCCGTTTTACGTCTATCTTGTAAATATGTTTATGAATCTTTGTTTCACTGCCTTTCGTGCTGCTGTAATAATGCAAATATCCCCTTGTGGGATAAGAAATTATTTTACATCTTACTTAAAAATCTAGTTCAAGACAACTAATGCCACAAATCATTCCGCTACGCCTTGTCTCTAATAACACCGCTTTCCTGTGAATTCACTATAATGCACACCCTATCGTGCCTTATTGCTTTAATATTATAATTCCATTTTTAAAATGTCATTTTCAAAAAGACCAATAATGCAAATTATTAATATTAAATAAAATTTATTTTTATTGATACCTGATCATACAATCATAAACTTTGCTCTGGTCCATTCTAAAGGTCATCTGATGTTATACAGCTCAAGCGACGTACTTCCGTTGTTGCTCACAATCTGTTTGCTAAACTAACCGCGAAACTGAATTAGTAGCTACAAAAAACAAAGACTTCTCAATAAGACATTACAGTCAGCGAACAGCACTACGACGTTAGTAAATAAACCACTTACTTACTTATTTTTCTGCTTTCGGAATAAATGACAAAATAGCAGACCGAGTAACAGAGGTACTATTAGAAGAAACGTCAATCACTCCTCTTCTACGTTCATATGACTGATATATGTGGGTAAAACCAGCGTTAACTGCCATCTACTGGCATTACTTCAAACAACACATCGCCCCAGGGAAATAACGTGTTGTCTTAATATACCTGCACAGACAGAATAAAACATCTCATTGTAGCAGTTATAAAAATATATATACAATAATCGCCGATATTATACAGTATTATATCCTAACTATACATAACTAAAATGCAAATTCAAACGTTAGAGAAATAACATTTCAATTGAACTAAATTAGGGGACAGTCTAAAGGAGACAGCCAGGAGTCCAAACTAGAATCTGTTGATTCGTACTCAATCACGTTAGCCATTGCTCCATTGACCGATCAGCAATCAAACATGTACAGATGTTGAATCAAATAAAATCACGGGCCTTTTAGAGCATTTTATTGTAAAAGAGTACATATTTTTCTCACGCCTGTATTTCGTAACAAACTGCTTTAAATTTATGATGGAAAAAGGTATCCACATACTTTACAGATTTCAATCCAAGTTTTGTACACATTTTGTTTGCATATTAGTCATATAATTATTATACAAATTTATGATTGTAATGTTTATAGGTCATAATCATCCATCCATCCATCGATCCATTATCTTCCACTTTATCCTATATTAGGGTCCCTATGCCCATCCAGGGGAGAACGTTTCGGGCGCTGGGCAGATATACCCAGGATAGGGCACCAATCTATCACTGGGCACACACACACTCACACACACACATACACACACACTCTATAAGGGGCAATTTGGAGAACTCAATTGACTTGATCCATGTTTTTGGACTGTGGGAGGAAACCGGAGAACCTGGAGGAAACCCACGCGGACACGAGGAGAACATGGAAACTCCACCCAGATGGGGATACGACCGGGAAGCGCTAGCGCTGAGAGGCGAACGTGCTAACCACTAAGCCACCGTGCCGCCCTAATCATATCATATCATGCCGCCCAATCACGTCATAATCATATTTATATATGAATGAATTTATATATAAATTCCGCCCTAGGTCATAATCAATGCCGCCCTAGGTCATAATCATATTTATATATGAATGAATTTATATATAAATATGATTATGACCTAGGGCGGCACGGTGGCTTAGTGGTTAGCACGTTCGCCTCTCAGCGCTAGCGCTTTCCGGTCGTATCCCCATCTGGGTGGAGTTTCCATGTTCTCCTCGTGTCCGCGTGGGTTTCCTCCAGGTTCTCCGGTTTCCTCTTCTCCGGTCTATCTGCCCAGCACCCGAGACGTTCTCCCCTGGATGGGCATGGGGAACCCCACCGCGACCCTAATAGAGGATAAAGCGGGAGATAATGAATGAATGAATATACTGTGGTGTGAAAAAGTGTTTGCCCCCTTCCTCATTTCCTGTTTTTTTGCATGTTTGTCACACTTAAGTGTTTCAGAACATCAAACCAATTTAAACAATAGTCAAGGACAACACAAGTAAACACAAAATGCAATTTGTAAATGAAGGTATTTATTATTAAAGGAGAAAAAAATCCAAACTATCATGGCCCTGTGTGAAAAAGTGATTGCCCCCTTGTTAAAACATACTATAACTGTGGTTTTTAACACCTGAGTTCAATTTCTCTAGCCAAACCCAGGCCTGATTATTGCCACACCTGTTCTCAATCAAGACATCACTTAAATAGGAGCTGCCTGACACAGTAAAGTCCACCAAAAGATCCTTAAAAGCTACACATCATGCCGCGATCCAAAGAAATTCAGGAAAATTTGAGAAATAAAGGAATTGAGATCTATCAGTCTGGAAAGGGTTATAAAGCCATTTCCAAAGCTTTGAGAATCCAGCGAACCACAGTGAGGGCCATTATCCACAAATGGCGAAGACATGGAACAGTGGTGAACCTTCCCAGGAGTGGCCGGCCGCCCAAAATTACCCCAAGAGCGCAGCGACAACTCATCCAAGAGGTCACAAAAGACCCCACAACAACGTCCAAAGAACTGCAGGCCTCACTTGCCTCAGTTAAGGTCAGCGTTCATGCCTCCACCATCAGAAAAAGACTGGGCAAAAACGGCCTGCATGGCAGAGTTCCAAGAAGAAAACCACTGCTGAGCAAAAAGAACATTAAAGCTCGTCTCAATTTTTCCAAAACACATCTTGATGATCCCCAACACTTTTGGGAAAACATTCTGTGGACCGATGAGACAAAAGTGGAACTCTTTGGAAGGTGTGTGTGTCCCATTACATCTGGCGTAAAAGGAACACTGCATTTCAGAAAAAGAACATTATACCAACAGTAAAATATGGTGGTGGTAGTGTGATGGTCTGGGGCTGTTTTGCTGCGTCAGGACCTGGAAGACTTGCTGTGATAAATGGAACTATGAATTCTGCTGTCTACCAAAAGATCCTGAAGGAGAATGTCCGACCATCTGTTCGTGAACTCAAGCTGAAACGAACTTGGGTTCTGCAGTAGGACAATGATCCAAAACACACCAGCAAGTCCACCTCTGAATGGCTGAATAAAAACAAAATGAAGACTTTGGAGTGGCCTAGCCAAAGTCCTGACCTGAATCCTATTGAGATGTTGTGGTATGACCTTAAAAAGGCCGTTCATGCTCGAAAACCCTCTAATGTAACTGAATTATAACAATTCTGCAAAGATGAGTGGGCCAAAATTCCTCCAGAACGCTGTAAAAGACTCATTGCAAGTTTGTTGCTGCTAAGGGTGGCCCAACCAGTTTAGGGGGGCAATCACTTTTTCACACAGGGCCATGATGGTTTGGATTTTTTTCTCCTTTAATAATAAACACCTTCATTTACAAATTGCATTTTGTGTTTACTTGTGTTGTCCTTGACTATTGTTTAAATTGGTTTGATGTTCCAAAACACTTAAGTGTGACAAACATGCAAAAAAAACAGGAAATGAGGAAGGGGCAAACACTTTTTCACACCACTGTATATATATATATTTTTTTTGTGTGTGTGTGTGTGTGCACGTGTGTAAATATGTAGCAAAACAATTAGAATGGCAGTTTAATCTACCTGAATATTTAGATGATATATTAGTTAGTTAGTTTGTTTGTTTGTGTTTAGCGTCGTATCAGCACGCTGGGGCTATTTATACGGCGGTACATAGGTTGGGTTTCTATTTTATCTTAGTACGGGCTATATCTGGTCCTTCAAATGTAGATGTGTGTGTAGAGGTAGTTTAGTATTTTTCCTGGTTCTGTGGTCTTGAGTGGGTTTTGGGTATTGTTGACTGTGAAGTATTTCTGTCTTTCTGGTTGTAGTGTTGGGCAGTCCATCAGTATGTGTCTGTAAGTGTGGTTTACATAGATGGCAGGTAGGTGCGACTTCCCCTGCAAGCAGATGTTTGTGTGTTAGCTTGGAGTGTCCGATGCGGCATCTTGTGATAGTGGTTTGATTTGCATGATTATCCATTCTAGTGTAGGATTTTCCTACTTTTGTCTCAACTTCAAACAGTTTGTTTTGTGGGTGGTTGTTCCATTCGTTTTGCCATTTGTTTTTAATGTATGATGAGATTTTTGGGAATGCGTCTGTAGAGGGGCAGTTGGGTGGTGATCTCCTCTTCCGTTGATGTTCTAGAGACTCTGTCTACTCTTTCATTGCCAGGAGTTCCAATGTGGCTAGGTATCCAGCAGTAGATTACTTTATATTGCTGTTCTCGTAGGATTTTGTCTTTTTTCAGTATCTCAGAAATAATGGGGTGGTTTGTGTCTAGGTTTTTCAAGGTTTTTAAGCATGATATTGAGTCTGTACAGATAAGGAATTATTGGTTATTGCATCTTTGTATATATTCCAGTGCTAGTAATAAAGCGTGGGCTTCTGCAGTGAAGACAGAGCTG
The DNA here is from genome assembly GCA_019802505.1 of Corydoras sp. C115. Taxonomy (NCBI): domain Eukaryota; kingdom Metazoa; phylum Chordata; class Actinopteri; order Siluriformes; family Callichthyidae; genus Corydoras; species Corydoras sp. C115. The sequence goes on from JAFMOC010000441.1 coordinate 532,647, forward strand.
TGATCTGGTAGTCTGATACTGTGTTGGTGATTTGTAGATACAATAGCAGCTGTGACTTTTGTCTTGGTTTTGGATCCATCTGTATAAATTGTTATGTGGTGTGGGAAACATTCTCTGATATTGAGAAATAATCTGTGGTGTTCATTTGGGTGAGTGTTTTTCTTCTGCTTTTCAGAAAGTTTTAGTATGATTTCGGGTGTCTTGTAATCCCAGGGAGGTATTGGCTGGTAGATCTGAATCAGTGAGTCCATGTGTAGTTCCAGGTCTTTTAAGTGTGGTTTTATACGAAGTCCAAGAGGTCGAATTTGTTTTGGTTTAGAGTCATATTGATGCTTAAAATGATTTTCAAAGATAGCTTGGTGAGCTGGGTTAGATCTATTCCCGTACAGTTTTACTACATATTTCAATGCTAGTTTTTGTCATCGTAGGTGTAATGATGGTTCATTTGCTTCCACATATAGGCTGTCTACAGGGGAGGTTCTGTACGCTCCTAGGGCCATTCTCAGTCCTTGATGGTGTATTGTATTAAGTGGTAGGAGATAAGATGTTCGAGTCACTCCGTATATGGTACTGCCATAGTCTAGTCAGGGTTGCACAAGAGGCTTCTATAGGTGTTTTAGCAAGTGGAAATCTGCTCCCCAGCTAGTATTTGCTAGTACTCTTATGATGTTTAAAGTCTTTTGACATTGGTTCTTCAGCTGTTGAATGTGGTACTTAAATGTGAGTTTTTTTTGTCTAAAAATAGACCCAAGAATTTATTTGGTCTCTGTTTCAATCTTGATGGCTTTTCCATCTAAATAAAGCGTTGGTTCTGGGTGGATGGATCTTAGATGACAGAAGTGGTTGCAGGTTGTTTTGGGTTGGGACAGGTTAAACCCGTTCTTGGTGGTCCACTGCAAGATGTTGTTTATTTTCCTTTGTAGCAAATGCAGAGGTCATCGACGTAGAGACAACACATGACGTCCGGGTTAATAACTTCTGTCACTTGATTGATTTTGATGGAAAATAGGGTATGGAAAATAGTATGCTGCCTTGTGGTACTGCCATCTCTTGTTTATGTGTTTCTGATGTGGTGGTGTTGATTTTTACTTTGAAGTGCCTGTTTGTTAGGCGTCCACGGAGACCCATTCTGTCCATGTCCTCCAAGATGCCTTGCTTCCATGTGGTGTCATAAGCCTTTTCTATGTCAAAGAACACTGCCACGACATGTTGTTTGTTGATGAAGCCATTTCTTATAAACGCCTCCATACGTGCTAGATGGTCTATTGTGCTTCGTCCCTTTCTGAAGCCGTTTTGGAATTTGCTGGGTAAACCTTGTTGTTCCAGGAACCATACAAGGCGACGGTTTACCATCCTTTCCATGGTCTTGCATAGACAGCTTGTTAGGGCTATAGGCCGGTAGTTGGTTGGATCCGTGTGGTCTTTTCCAGGCTTTGGGACAGGGATTATAATTGCTTCTTTCCAGTTTTGTGGAATGTTGTTTGTTATCCATATGTCATTTATTGTGGTTAGAAGTATTTGATAGGTGTTTGCTGGGAGATGTTTTAAGAACTGGTAGTAGATTTGATTTGGTCCGACGGCAGTATCGTGTGCTGCTCTAATGGCGAGCTGAAGTTCCTCTAAGGAAAACAGTCTGTTATAGGGTTCTTGGTTGTCTGAAGTAAATGAAGGTGGGTTTTTGTGATGCATTGTGAGGAGTTTGCGAAATTCTGGGAGGTAGTTTTCAGATGAAGAATTTATTTTGAAGGACTTTGCGAGTTCGTCCGTTATCTCCTTTTCTGTTGTCAGCATGTTACCTTGACAGTGTAGATGTTGTAGCTTAGGGCATTTGTTCTTGTTGGTCATGCTGCGAATCATATTCCAGACCTTTTTGGTGGGGGTGTTCATCTGTAGGCCAGAAACAAAATTTTCCCAAGTCTGTCTTTTGGCCGTTCTTATAGTTCTACGGGCATGAGCCCTGCTTATTTTGATTATAATGAGGTTTTCAGTTGTAGGGTTTTTGTTAAAACATTTAACTGCCTTTTTCCTGTTTCGGATGGCAGTTTTGCAGTCTTCATTGAACCATGTGTTGTGGTATCTTGGAGTGATTTTTAGGCTATTTCTATAAGTGTCTTTGTGAACCATTTAATACAAGGTTTGTTGTTTAGTTCCGGGGCCTGAAATCTTTTTTCACAGAGGTTGCTGAACTTATTCCAGTCAACACTTCTGAGTGGCCACTTCAGGGATTTTTGTTGTTTGGCTATGGTGGTCAAGGAGATTTTAAGTGGGAAATGTTCACTTCCACATTGGTCATTCCAAACTTGCCATGTTGTATCCAGATAGAGGCTTGGGGAGCAGATTGTGAGGTCTATGGCAGAATATGTTCCGTGTCTGGGGTGTAGGTATATGTGGTCACCATTGTTTTATAGGCATAAGTCTCTTGCATTTATCAGATCTTCTATCATTTTTCCCCTTGTGTCGATCCTTTTATCTCCCCATAGTGGGTTGTGTCCTTTAAAGTCACCCATAAGCATAAAAGGGTGTGGGAGTTGGTCAATTAAAACAGTGTAAAAATGGGTGAAACACCGTTTCTCTCTGGTGACAAAAAGGACACTGGTCATTAAAATCTGGGTTTAAAACAGAAATAAAAGCATTTACCGCAATAATACCATGGAGGATCCTCCACTGGAGGTCCCCCACCTGCTTGGTTAACGGTGGTTTGTACAGTGCTCTCCACTCTGGTCTTATGTCATTACCAATGCCTAGTGTTTCTCTACATGGTGTGTCAGCTCTGTTCTCCAGTTTTTTCTTATTAAGAACAAGTACACTGGCTCTATAGGAGTTTCCCCATGGCTGAGCTCAGGTCCATGCCTTGTTCCTTGTCGTGGTCAAACAGGGGCCCCTGGCAGTCCTCCAGCTTAGGGGTGATGGTGGTGTTGGGGAAACGATGCTCCCCTACTGGACTGGCTCCCCCTGTTGCACAGCTCTGGAGTAGTGTCTTTTCTCTGGAGGTGAGTGCTGACCTCCACCGCTGTAGCAGCTGGGCGACAACGCGTGTAGACCTCACACCATCAGTGCAGCCAGGTCCTCAGCCCGATCCACACCAGGTCCATCAGCATTCATTAGGTGGCGCAGGGTGTAGATTCCGGAGGAGATCAGCAAGGGGAGGAGTTGATGTCCAGCCAAGATCCGAAGATGAGGGGTTCCTCCAAGAGCCAGTGTAAAGGCAGATCACCTTTAAAAGTCACTTTATAACATCCTAAAATCTTAAAAAGTCCACGATAAAAAACAGGCAAGCTGGTGATGTTCAGAGTGGTAATGTTCATAAAAAACAAAGTTCTGTCCAGACCTAGTCCACTCACGGTTTGTAGGATCCTGTAGAGCCGTCCTCACACTGCTGCCAAAAAAGGGAGACCTGACCGAGCTGAAGAACTGGCGCCCCGTGTCATTACTGTGCACAGACTGCAAGCTGCTTTCAAAAACATTAGCCTCGAGACTGGGGAAGGTGATGGAGCAGATAGTTCACATTGACCAGACGTACTGTGTGCCCGGTAGGTCCATTTTTGACAACATACTTTTAATCCGGGATGTTTTAGAGCTCTCCAGATTTTTACATTTAAAAACTGGACTCGAGTTCTTAGACCAGGAAAAAGCATTTGACAGAGTCGAACACAAGTACATGTGGAAGTTTCTGGAGGCCTTCGGTTTTAACCCTGGTTTTATAGAAATCACAGTGCTCAGAGAGTTTAAAAACATCATCCTCTCTGCTGCTGCAGTCAGGGCATAAACACAGATAAAAACAAAGGTGTGCTCTTCAAAGCAGGCTTTAACTTTCAGCAGTCTCCACCGTGTAAGAGCATGGGATAAAATAACTGGTAAAAAGAACACCTACCCCACCACTTGTGGTAGAGAGGTGACTTAAAACCGTGAGCCCCTTCCACTCTTTTGCCCAATCTACAGCATTATATTTAAAATATTAATATAATAATAAATAATAAATATAAAATATTTTAAAATTAGAGGGGGTTAACCCGAGTCATCAGTGTGGAGTTTGTTCAATTTGGTCAGAATCTTTTTTAATCTAAAAACCTCATGTACAGTAAAAGGCCCCTCTCTTCTAAAAAACTTCACATCATGTACAAACTGCTGTGTGTTTTTAAAAGACTCCTCTACCCGTACATCTTTCTGACCTTTTGTGACTCTCAGGAACTTTTTTATGTCTTCTGCAGTGTACTGAATAGGGATTTTCTCGTCCTGAGAGCACACAGACCATCCGGAGTCAGACAGAGAGCCATCACTGTCTGAATCTCCATCTTTATATGTGGGAACCTCTCTTTTGGCCTGTTTGGTCTCATTTACACGCCCCCGCTTCTTCCTTTTTTCGGGGACTTTAAAAACGAGTTCCTCCACCATTTCAACATCTTCAGTGTCTAAGTGCCTTTCCACCACCCCTGGCTCCACACTGGGCTCCTCTATTTGTGGCGCAGGAACAGAGCACACCTCATGTGCTTGTTAATTTTCATTACTATCACCTGCAGTGGACACACCTGCCTTGTCCACCTCACACTCTGGGGCAGGAGCCATTTCCTCCACTACTGAACAAGCAGCAGCCGCATGGGGAACGACTACCGGAGGTCCAGCAGTGTAAGATCCGGGCACCTGTTCAGGGTTTTCTGGTTCTTTGGGGTTGGGTTCAGGACTTTTTGGACAATCTCAAATGAGATGTCCAATCTGACCACACCTGAAGCACTTAATTTCAGTGTTTGAGCTCACATATATATCATAGTCAAAATCGTCTACTTTAAACTTGATAGAAAGTTCGAGCTCCTCCCTGTCCTTCAACACCATATAAACTTTTTTATCGGGGACACCACTTTTCCAAACCGGGACCGGCACGTTGGACAGGATGATCTTTTTAGAAGGGGTACTTAAAGGTAGGACCGGAGTCAGCTGACCATTTAAAACGATTCCCTTTTGAATCAGATCGTTCGCGATTTCGATCGTTTTAGCGAAAATCACGACCGATCTGTTCACCCGGGACGCCGCGAGCAGATTCCGCATCCCACCACCTCCTCCGCCGCCAGACAAGAGTCCTCTACACCCGCTCTTCAATCCACCTTGATCGCATGATGACTGGTGAGAGCTCGTAAACGGCGTCGCTGTATGGAGCCGCCATGTTTCAGCCCACACGCTGAAAGCAGACACTCCACAGCTTTCAACACGCCTTACTACTCCACAATACACACAAACACACTAATACACACTAACACACACACACACAAACACACAGCGTAAACCACTTTAAACGCAACAAAACACTCAAAAAAACTCAGCAGAAATCGATGAGCGCTCTCGTACCAGGCTCCGCTCTACCGCTCAATGCCACGCATGCGCACAGAGAGAGAGAGAGACAGACTTTTTTTTACTTTTAACGACACTTTATTTTACCATTAATAGTTATAGTTTAAGTACAAATTTTTGTATTAATAAATAAATAAATAAATAACTACATTTAGGTAAAAACAGGTGCGAAGCAGAGCTCATCGTCTTTAAATGAACATACTGCTTCCCCGCAGCACCATACCGATTTAAAAATGTCTAAATCATTCATACATTTATGAAAGTTAAAATCAATTAAAATTCTAGATTTGACCAGTCAGCTAAAAATCTTGATCACATCAGCATCTGTTGTTTGTGCAGCTTTGTTTTTCCTGCTGATGTAAACCGCCATTTTGCTTTGTCCTAAAATAAAATTCACCAGTTGACATTTGTATTTATGTTTTTTGACGTACTTAAAACCCAGGATAAAAACCTGTGGTGTAAAGATCACATTAAGAGCTTTTAAAACAGCACTTAAAATGATAAATAACGGATGCAGTCTAAAACAGTGTAAAAACGCATGAAACACCGTTTCTCTCTGGTGACAAAAAGGACACTGCTCATTAAAATCTGGGTTTAAAACAGAAATAAAAGCATTTACCGCAATAATACCATGGAGGATCCTCCACTGGAGGTCCCCCACCCGCTTGGTTAACGGTGGTTTGTACAGTGCTCTCCACTCTGGTCTTATGTCATTACCAATGCCAAGTGTTTCTCTCCATGGTGTGTCAGCTCTGTTCTCCAGTTTTTTCTTATTAAGAACAAGTACACTGGCTCTATAGAGGAGTTTCCCCATGGCTGAGCTCAGGTCCATGCCTTGTTCCTTGTCGTGGTCCAGCAGGGGCCCCTGGCAGTCCTCCAGCTTAGGGGTGATGGTGGTGTTGGGGAAACAATGCTCCCCTACTGGACTGGCTCCCCCTGTTGCACAGCTCTGGAGTAGTGTCTTTTCTCTGGAGGTGAGTGCTGACCTCCACCTCTGTAGGAGCTGGGCGACAACGCGTGTAGACCTCACCCCCATCAGTGCAGCCAGGTCCTCTGCCCGATCCAGACCAGGTCCAGCAACGTTCAGTAGGTGGCGCAGGGTGTAGATTCCGGAGGAGATCAGGGTGCTGTGCAACGAAGGGGAGGTGTTGATGTCTGAAGATGAGGGGTTCCTCCAAGAGCCAGTGTAAAGGCAGATCACCTTTAAAAGTCACTTTATAAAATCCTAAGATCTTAATAAGTCCACGATAAAAAACAGGCAAGCTGGTGATGTTCAGAGCGGTAATGTTCATAAAAAACAAAGTTCTGTCCAGACCCAGTCCACTCACTGTTTGTAGGATCCTATATGCCACTGCCCTCCATGCAAGATCCTCGGGGCCGAAGAGGAGTCTTTGTAGATACTGCAGTTTGAATGCAGCGGTCCTGCTGGCCAGGTGAACCAGTCCTTGTCCTCTGTCATCTTTTGGCAGGTAGAGGACAGCCTGAGGAATCCAGTGCAGTCGGTCCCAGAAGAAATCAACCAGCATTGCCTGTATCTTGGTTAAAATGTTAGGTGGGGGATCCACACACATTAACCTGTTCCATAGGACAGAGGCAGCGAGGTTGTTAATGACTAGTACCCGTCCCCGGTTCGACATCTGAGGTACTAGCCATGTCCATCTATTTAAACGTCCTTTTACTTTTTCAATAATGTTCTCCCAGTTCTTTTGTTCACACTCGCTGCCTCCTAAGTGTACCCCGAGATACTTAAAACCTCCAGTCCTCCATGACAGTCCATCGGGAAGTGCAGGTCCCCCACCGTTCCAGTCCCAGATTAAAACTGCCTCGCTTTTGGCCCAGTTAACTTTGGCAGATGATAAAACACTAAAATCCTTTAAAACATGTGTTAAAATGTTCACGTCATTCTGTGAGTTTAAAAAAACCACCAGGTCTGCATCTGCATATGCTGACACACACACTGTTGCATTGGTTTGTGGAATATGAAGACCAGAGATTCGCTTTCTTAAAATGCAGAGGAGGGGTTCAATAGCTATCGTATATAACATCCCAGAGAGTGCGCAACCCTGTCTTATACCGCGCTGTATTGTTAACCTTCAGTACACTCTCAATGTCACTGTATAGCACCTTTACCATATTAATAAAACCAGGGTTCAAACCGAAGGCCTCCAGAACCTTCCACATGTACTCGTGTTCTACTCTGTCAAATGCTTTCTCCTGGTCTAAGAACACGAGTCCAGTTTTTAAATGTAAAAGTCTGGAGAGCTCTAAAACATCCCGGATTAAAAATATGTTATCAAAAATGGACCTACCGGGCACACAGTACGTCTGGTCAATGTGAACTATCTGCTCCATCACCTTCCCCAGTCTCGAGGCTAATGTTTTTGAGAGGAGCTTGCAGTCTGTGCACAGTAACGACACGGGGCGCCAGTTCTTCAGCTCGGTCAGGTCTCCCTTCTTTGGCAGCAGTGTGAGGACGACTCTCCGGCTGCTCACAGGGAGCTTTCCTTCCCTCACACTCTCTTTTAGGACGTCCAGCACGTCCTCACCCAAAACTGACCATAGTGCCTTATAAAATTCGACAGGAAGACCATAGATGCCAGGAGTTCTGCCACTGTCCATCCCGTGCAGGGCCTCCTTTACCTCTTCCATGGACAGTTCAGCATCTAGTGCTGTGGCAGACTCCTCGCTGATCCTGGCCTGCATCTGCAGAAAGCCACTTTCTGTGTCCTGTGCCTCGACCCGCTCACTCTCATACAGCTTCGAGAAGAAGCTGATTGTCTGCCGGCGTATCTCAGAAGGCTCAGAGACAAGATCCCCTGATTCATTTCGCACGGCATGCATAAACCTTTTCTGTCTATTTTTACACTCAAGACCAAAGAAGAACTTAGAAGGAGCATCTAATTTATTCACGTTTTGGAAACGTGAGCGGACCAGCGCCCCCTGTGCTGTGACACCCAGCAGATCATTAAAGGAGATCTTTTTTGTTTTTATATTTTTGATGTACTCTTGATCTCCTGTGGTCTCTGCTAGAGTCTGGAGTTTAGTGATCTCAGACTCTAGCTCTTTTAGAGACCTGGTGGTTTCACTAGTGACATTTCGAGTGTACTGCTGGCAGAACATTTTAATCTGTATTTTTGCAATGTCCCACCACTGCTGTAATGATTTAAAAGATAATGATAAAATTCGTCTTCCGAATCTTAAAAACCATCCAAAAATAACTAAAACACTCTTTAAAATGAACATCATTTAAAAGCGCTGTATTAAAATGCCAGTATGCACTTGGGGCTTTACCTGTGCTTTTCTGATCGTGCATTGGACTATACAATGATCTGTAAAACCAACTGGAGATATAAAACAGCATATAAAAGTAGATAAATGATGTTTAAAACAATAAAATCGATCAATATTGGCTAAAGAGAGCATATTATCTATAGAATGAGCCCATGTATACTGTCTCTGATTGTCGTGTATGTCTCGCCATACATCACACAGATCATGGGTCTCAATGAACTCACACAGCCGCCTGCGGGAAGCGTTGTGTGGTTCCATGTGGTTTCTGTCCAGATAGTCAGCAGTGCAGTTAAAATCACCACCTAGAACTAAAATGTCATTAAAATCACAGTTAGAAATCACAGTGCTCAGAGAGTTTAAAAACATCATCCTCTCAGCTGCTGCAGTCGGGGCATAAACACAGAATAAAACAAAGGTGTGCTCTTCAAAGCAGGCTTTAACTTTCAGCAGTCTCCTGGGTAAAACCTCCTCCACCATGTAAGAGCCTGGGATAAAATAACTGGTAAAAAGAACACCTACCCCACCGCTTGTGGTAGAGAGGTGACTTAAAACCGTGAGCCCCTTCCACTCTTTTGCCCAATCTACAGCATCATTAAAATCACTGTGTGTCTCCTGGACAAAAACCACATCCGCTCTCTTCTGTTTTAAAAGTTCATAAAACATAGCTCTCTTCTTACAGTCTCTTGCCCCGTTTAAGTTTAAAGTTCCTATCTTTATATCACTCATGTTTACAAAAAGTATACAGTAAAAGCCCCCTCTCTTCTAAAAAAACTTCACATCATGCATGAACTGCTGTGTGTTTTTAAAAGACTCCACTACCCGTACCCCTTTCTGACCTTTTGTGACTCTCAGGAACTTTTTTATGTCTTCTGCAGTGTACTGAACAGGGATTTTCTTGTCCTGAGAGCACACAGACCATCCGGAGTCAGACAGAGAGCCATCACTGTCTGAATCTCCATCTTTACATGTGGGAACCTCTCCTGTGTGGGAACACACCTGCCTTGTCCACCTCACACTCTGGGGCAGGAGCCATTTCCTCCCCTACTGAACATGCAGCAGCTGCAGGGGGAACGACTACTGCAGGTCCTGCAGTGTCAGATCCGGGCATCTGTTCAGGGTTTTCTGGTTCTCTGGGGTTGGGTTCTGCACTTTTTGGACAATCTCGAATGAGATGTCCAATCTGTCCACACCTGAAACACTTCATCTTGGTGTTTGAGTTCACGTATATATCGTAATCAAAACCATCAACTTTGAACTTTATTGAAAGTTCGAGCTCCTCCCTGTCCTTCAACACCATATAAACAACTCTTCTGTAGGAGATCATGTGTTTCATCTTTTGGCTCATAACGAACTTTTTACATCACTTTTCCGAACCGGGAGAGTTCCTGAATAATAAGCTCGTTTTTAAGAAACGGGGGCACATTGGACAGGATGACCTTTTTAGAAGGGGTACTTAAAGATAGGACCGGAGTCAGCTGACCGTTTAAAACGATTCCCTTTTGAATCAGATCGTTCGTGATTTCGATCGTTTTAGCGAAAATCATGACCGATCGATTCACCCGGGACGCCGCGAGCAGATTGCCGTGTCCCACCACCTCCTCCGCCACCAGACAACAGTGCTCCACCCCCGCTCTGCAATCCACCTTGATCGCATGACAGCGGGTGAGAGCCTCGTACACGGCGTCGCTGTATGGAGCCGCCATGCTTCAGCCCACACGTTGAAAGCAGACGCTCCACAGCTTCAAACACGCCTTTACTGCACCTCTCACACAAACAAAAACACTAATACATACTAACACACACACAGCGTAAACTGCTTTAAACGCAATAAACACTCAAAAAAAACTCAGCAGAAAACGCTGAGCGCTCTCGCACCACGCTCCGCTCCACCACTCAATGCCGTGCATGCACAGAGAGAGAGAGAGAGAGAGAGAGAGAGAGAGAGAGAGAGAGAGAGAGAGAGAGAGAGAGAGAGAGAGAGAGAGAGAGAGAGAAACGAAGTACAGAAGTCCTGGATGGAAACAAGAGATGATCTTGGGCATTATTTAAGTGTAGCTGGTCCTTTCTTCATCCGATTCCTCATCTCCAGAGTAAGATTCAGCCGTCCGCAGCGGCATGCTGAAGTCTGGAGACTTTTCCGATCGTTCCCCAATGGCAGTCACAATCAATCTAGTTAACAGAGCTCTCAGACATGGTATGCAGCAGCACCCACAGGTTACCAATATAGCAACAAACACAGCAACAGACATAACAAGTGACATGATTAAATCCTTCCATTTGCCAAACATGTTATTTATCCATAATTCTAAGGGACTATATATGCCTGAGGCCTCATGCATTTCCTGTGATAGTTTACGTAACCAGTTGAGGGCCTTGGTTACTGACCCATCAGGTGCTGTGTTATTTGGCATATAGACGCAGCACACTTCACCAATCATTACGCAAACACCCCCTTTTTCTGCCAGGAGCATGTCTAAAGCTTTCCTGTTCTGTATGGCCACGATCGACGTCACATGCAATTGTTCACTTACAGTGGGTTGCAAAAGTATTCATACCCCTTGAACTTTTCCATATTTTGTCACATTACAACCACAAACATAAATATATTTCACTGGAATTTAATGTGAAAGACCAACACAAAGTGGTATACAATTGTGAAGTGGAAGGAAAATTATACATGAATCAACATTTTTTTTACAAATAAAAAACTGAAAAGTGCGACGTGCAAAAGTATTCAGCCCCCCTGAGTCAATACTTTGTGGAGCCACCTTTTGCTGCAATTACAGCTGCAAGTCTTTTAGGGTATGTCTCCACCAGCTTTGTTGCACATCTAGTGACTGAAATTCTTGCCCATTCATTGTCCTCCTTGCAAAAAACAGCTCAAGCTCAGTCAGATTGGATGGAGAGCGTTTGTGAACAGCAGTTTTGAGATTTTTGCCACAAATTCTCAATTGGGTTTAGGTCTGGACTTTGACTGGGGCCATTCTAACACATGAATATTCTTTTTTTTAAACCACTCCATTGTAGCTCTGGCTTTATGTTTAGGGTCGTTGACCTGCTGGAAGGTGAACATCCGCCCCAGTCTCAAATCTTTTGCTGACTCCAACAGGTTTTTCTTCCAAGATTGCCCTGTATTTGGCTCCATCCATCTTCCCATCAACTTTTGACCAACTTCCCGGTCCCTGCTGAAGAGAAGCACCCCAGAGCATGATGCTGCCACCACCATATTTGACAGTGGGGATGGTGTTTTTCAGAGTGATGTGCAGTGTTATTTCTCCGCCACAGATAGCGTTTTGCATTGTGGCCAAAAAGTTCAATTTTGGTCTCGTCTGACCAAAGCACCTTCTTCCACATGTTTGCTGTGTCCTCGAAACATGGCTTCTGGCAAACTGCAAACGGGACTTCTTATGGTTTTCTTTTAACAATGGCTTTCTCTCTTGCCACTCTTCCATAAAGACCACATTTGTGTAGTGCACGACTAATTGTTGTCCTGTGGACAGTTTCCCCCACCTGAGCTGTGGCTCTCTGCATTTCATCCAGAGTCACCATGGGCCTCTTGGATGCTTCTCTGATCAGTGATCTCCTTGTTCGGCCTGTAAGTTTAGGTGGACGCCTTGTCTTGGCAGGTTTACTGTGGTGCCATACTCTTTCCATTTCCGGATGATGGATTGAACAGTGCTCCGTGAGATGTTCAAAGCTTTGGAAATCTTTTTATAACCTAAGCCTGCTTTAAACTTCTCCAAAACCATATTCCTAACCTGTCTGGTGTGTTCTTTGGACTTCATGATGCTGTTTGCTCCCCAATATTCTCTTAACCAACATCTGAGGCCGTCACGGAGCAGCTGTATTTGTACTGAGATTAGATTACACACAGGTGGACCCTTTTGAGTCATTAGCACTCATCCAGGCAACTTCTGAATGCAATTGGTTGCACTCAGGGAAGGGGGCTCGGGGGGGCTGAATACTTTTGCACGTCGCACTTTTCAGTTTTTTATTTGTAAAAAAATGTTGATTCATGTATAATTTTCCTTCCACTTCACAATTGTATACCACTTTGTGTTGGTCTTTCACATTAAATTCCAGTGAAATATATTTATGTTTGTGGTTGTAATGTGACAAAATATGGAAAAGTCAAGGGGTATGAATACTTTTGCAACCCACTGTAATCCCTCAATGGCATCTCTGGTGAGATTAGTAAGCTGAAGTACATTGTAATGTATGAAATTTTATTCCGTCCATATTTTTGTTTGGAGTCACTGGAAAAAGAGACGATATTACTGGAATATTTTTCAAAAGCCTGCTGCCACCTGGTTTGCCAATTTGAACTCGTCTGGCACCCCCCTAGGTACCCCAATCGAGTCTATATAAGTGTGAGTCCTTATATAAATCAAAGCTGGCTGCCCTCCTACTCCTGACCCCTTTGAGGTTCTTTTCCCCTTAAACCTATGAGGGTAAGAGGAGCCAACAGTCTTACCATAGGCACACCTGCCAACAGCCAGGGTGGGCATTCTTACCACCAGGTTGTGTTTCCCACAATAATAGTATAGATAACCCAGATCGGCCCACGGTCCTATATCAGTGTCCCGTTGTAGGTGATATTTGTCTGGCACCAATCATCAGGTACCTCCCCTAATCTGACAGAGGGCCGCAAGTGATTTCTTCTGAAACAAGTGCAGTTTCCCTCCCCTTTCCATGGAGTGTTTGAATGGTCCGGAGGCAGTATGGTTATTCATTGTTTGGGTAGATTTTTTGAACAATGTGGTTGCAGTTAGGTGGATTTGCCTCTTTAGTCAGTTTCACCATGCAGTCAAATCCTGGCTTATCTACCTCTGGGTAGAGGGCGGCTGGGGGCGAGTGATTAGCCTGGGGCGAGCGGCAGTGCATGCTATACAGCCTTCCATCTCTTGATCCTTGGCTTTTGTTTGAGCCAACCAATCTAACCACAGATTCGTCTCTTGTATAACCGGTGGTCAGTTTTACTATGTCCTACTGATGTCATGAGGTATATTCGGTTACGATTATACGGCTAGGTTTTCTCTCTCTAACCCACCCGCGCTCTGGTTGTCGATAGGTGGGCTGTTGATTGTTACCTGGTCTAGGGGCGGTGTTTTGGTTTTTGTATTCTCACAAGTATCAGTCCCATGGTGTCATAGCCTGATTGATCTACCCCTATTTACCAGTATAGAGTCTCCCCTCCCTCTTGCTCAAAAGGGAGGACTTGTCATAAAATCCATTGATAAGCTTAAGGGGTTCTGGGTCTGATGATGGTTTTCTTTGTAGTTTTAAAATTCTGCCATTTCCTTCTCAACTCGTGCGTGTCATACCCCATCCCTCTGATGCGATCCCATGGTGTCCAACTTCCGGTATACGCCCTGACACTTCTCCAGTGTATTTTTCTCCGCCAACCTCCCTGATATAACACCTTGTCCTTGTTCACTCTAGGTCCTCCTTAGGTGTGTTTACACCCATACAACATTGTATTTCCCTATAGCTGTTAGTTTGTGGCCTTTCCACCTGGGTAATTATGTAACTTAGGTCAAAAATTCTAGGTCCTCGGGACTTTCCCTCTCGTGCTATATAGTTTAACCCACTGGTAATGTTCTAATACAATCTATTGGTAGTGGTCCACGACTTTCCTTTTTGCCCTGTTTAATACATGGCCTGGTTGTTGTGTGGTGGTGGTGTACTTACCTTTGTACTTTTGCCAGGTCTTTCCAGGCCAAAATCAATCAGGCCCCCACTATTGTGGCGGAGGACCAATTTCCCATAATCAGGGTAAGTTTCCAAGGCGATACCAACCCCGCATCCACATTGCCCTGACTATATAATGTTAACGTCCTCTTGAAACATACCCGGCCTTATAGTAGACTATACTATTTTTTGTTTTTTTTAGGTGCCCACGGATTTTAATTCGGGATTGTAAGGATTGACTAGTCGTTCCAACCCCCAACCCCAATTTAGGCATTCCCTGGACTGCTTACTACCTGTTTCCTCCATTAATAAAATCCCTAACTGCCTTATGTATGAAGCGGTCCCAAATAAACACAGCCTTTTTTTCACCTCTTTATGGTGTGGTACACTTACCTACTTCCGTTGTACCGAGACCTTCGAAAAAATGCTTGGCTTACTACTAACGGCATCCTAGGGCAAGATCAGCAATAATACAGTTAGGGCAATACACTCACCTCCTTCTTCCACCAGATCAACCCTCTCGTTTCATATTCCCACAAGTTTTACTCTTCCTCTGTTGGGCCTACCACTGACACCTTCTCCTCCTCGCCTACGGGTTTCAGGTTTGGATTACGCCTGGCTGTCACACAATGAAAAATGTTGGTTGCCAGGATGTTTACCTGTCTTATCTTTCACCTTGACTTGCATGGCTTTTCACTTCCGTCACTTCCCACAGTCCAGTCCACCTTGGTTCACTTCCACTTCCTCTTGTGCGCCTTGAGCCTTATACCCAGTCTCCAACTTGCAATGGCTGGGGCCCGTTCTCTCTGTTGGGTGATTTTGTGGATATTACCTTGGTCAGGCATCTCATGTAGTCGTCCAGAGCTTCTTCTTCCATAGACCTGCAGTAAGTTCCCGGCTACGGTTCTCGGGGAGGACCTGGTGGC